>VWZI01016990.1:269837-295151 GCA_013396835.1 Psilopogon haemacephalus | reverse complement strand
CTGGTCAGAGTTCCAAGAACTCAATGTGGGTGATGCCTTTATGATGTTGTTAACACTCTTTGAGGGTATCTGAACGTGAGCAAAGTTAAACAAGGAACCCAAAGGTGGATTTTAGCAGGCTCTGAAGAGAGGACTCTGACAATTTGTTTGNTATATGTATAACATTTGAGAAAGAATAGTGCTAAAATGGGGTGAGGGAAAGGTTTATGATTAAAAAGAAGCATTCTGTTTTCTGGAGAGCAGATGCATGGATGGGGAAGGGGATGGGGAGTTGGGGGTGGAGGAGTTGTGTTGACTAAAGTGAAGGACATGAAATCCTTGGCTTGATTTGGACTCCCACTCCCAAGTGGTGTTCCCCGAGTCTCACAAATGCCTGATTTGTGGTAAGTGGCAGGTAAAGAATCTTTGTTTTGTTGGGGTTTTTTGGCTGTGGTTGCTTACTTTGTCCTTTCAGGTGTAATAAAATCTTCCTGCACTCGGTGGTTAAAACAAACCAACAGTATAGCTGCAAACTGAAGGCAAAGGATGGTCCAGTTGTACAGCTCCTGAATGCTTTCTGTTCGCTCTTAGAGGGCTTGGGGAAGTGGCTGGGGATGAGGTGAAGCCACCAACCTCTGTCTTGATGCCACCTGCATTGCTGCTGCTGTTGCTGCTGCAGAGGATGCTTGCGTCGTGTTACCCTCACTGCATGCTGCTCCCTGGTGCTGGGCACCGCTTCCCTCCTCCCTGCATGAGTCCTTCTGCAAAGCATCAAAGCCTTGGGGCTGTTTCTTCCACGGCAAGGAAATGTTGTGCTGTGGCAATCAGACTCACCTCGAGGGGATGACAGAAGGTGTAATGCCGTGGCTACCTTTCTTCAAGGGCTACCCAGCCTGGATGGGCTTAAGGGTGGGTTGGATGCAGTGCTTAGGGATGTGGTTTGGATGCAGTGCTTAAGGGTGGGTTGGATGCAGTGCTTAGGGATGTGGTTCAGATGCAGTGCTTAGGGATGTAGTTCAGATGCAGTGCTTAAGGATGGGTTGGATGCAGTGCTTAGGGATGTGGTTTGGATGCAGTGCTTAGGGATGTGGTTTGGATGCAGTGCTTAAGGGTGGGTTGGATGCAGTGCTTAGGGATGTGGTTTGGATGCAGTGCTTAAGGGTGGGTTGGATGCAGTGCTTAGGGATGTGGTTTAAGGTGAACCTTGTAGAGAAGGGTTCCAGGTTGGGCTGGGTGATCCTGAGGAGCTTTATCCAGCCTGGATGTTTCTCTGATCACTGGGAATAGCAAATAATGACTGCTGTTGAGTTGGACTTCCTCAGCCTTTGGTCCGTATTTAACCACTCTTGGTGAAGAAGCATAGGATCAGAGAATGGTTTAAGTTGGAAGGGAGCTCAAAGCTCAGCCAGTTCCAACCCCCCTGTGCCATAGGCAGGGACACCTCCCACTAGAACATGTCGCTCAAGGTCTCATCCAACCTGTCCTTGAACACCTCCAGGGAAGGAGCAGCAGGTCCCTGTCTCTCCTGAACTGGGGAGCCCAAAACTGGGCACAGTATTGCAGGTGTGGTCTCAGCAGGGCAGAGTAGAGGGGGAGCAGAACCTCCCTAGCCCTACTGGCCACACTTTTCCTGATGCCTCCCAGGATGCCCTTCTGAGAAGGCAAAGCTCCCATTGAGTTCCATTTACAGAGATCTTTGTTCTACGAACCAGAGTCGAGAGCATTTCCCTCAGGTTGCCTGACCAAAGCAGCAGATCCTTTACATGATTTAACAGAGGACTTGACCCTTCTTGTGGCCAAGAAGTCCAATGGGATCCTGGGGGGCATTAAGAAGAGTGTGTCCAGGAGATCCAGGGAGGTTCTTCCCCCCTCTGCTCTGCCCTGCTGAGACCTCACCTGGAATATTGCATCCAGTTTTGGGCTTCCCAGTTTCAGAGGGACAGGAATGTACTTGAAAGATTGTCTGGTCCTGTTCTGGCAGCGGAGTTGGACTCGATGATCTCCTTGGGTCCCTTCCAACCCCTGACATTCTGTGATTCTTGTGGTGCCTTCCAGCCCTGACTGTGAAAGAGTCCAAGGGAGGGCTGTGAAGATGCTGAAGGGGCTGGAGCAGTGCCCTGTGAGAAGAGGCTGAGGGACCTGGNTGTGGTGCCTTCCAGCCCTGACTGTGAAAGAGTCCAAGGGAGGGCTGTGAAGATGCTGAAGGGGCTGGAGCAGTGCCCTATGAGAAGAGGCTGAGGGACCTGGGGCTGCTTAGTCTGGAGAAGACCAAGAGGGGATCTGAGCAACGTCTGTCAATAGGTGAGGGCTGGGATCAGGAGGGAAGGGACAGGGACAGGCTCTGCTCATTTGTGCCCTGGCATTGCACAAGGGGCAAGGGATGGAAACTGCAGCACAGGAAGTTCCACCTCAACATGAGGAAGAATTTCTTGACTGTGAGGGTCCCAGAGCTCTGGCACAGGCTGCCCAGAGAGGTTATGGAGTCTCCTTCTCTGGAGCCTTTCCAGCCCTGTCTGGATGTGTTCCTGTGTGACCTACACTGGATTCTCTGCTCCTGCTCTGGCAGGGGGGGTTGGACTGGAAGATCTCCAGAGTTCCCTTCCAACTCCTAACACCCCGTGAGCCTGTGATCCTGTAACAGAGGTAGGCTGAGCAGGGCACAGAGGGCCAGAGCATCCCTGGCTTGTCCATTGTCAGAGTGGTCCTTCCTTTGCCCAGTTCTCTGCAAATCAAACAAAGGCAGAATAAAGCACAGAGATGACTTTAGCTAAACAACAGCTCAGAATGGAGACCTCCGTCAAGCTCCCAACCTATTCCCTTCCTTTTCCTACCATTTAAGCTACTTAGAAACAATTTGTTTCCTGCTTTGAATGGAGTTGATTTTACCACAGCTGTTTTATTTTTGTCTCAACAGCTTTAGTTTACCCAGCCCTTTACCAGCTTTAAATATCTTCCTGATTTCGAGCCTTGGTCTGATGCCAGCACAGCTCTGGGGCCGTTGGTGTGTGGAGTCTGCTGCTGTGGTCTCTTTTTTAATCCCCGTTGGAGCTAATTTGTTTGGGTTGCATTTCAGAAGGTTGCTCTCTCAAAGAGCTGTAGCTGGCATAGCAGTAAGTGTGGTCTGTCTGAAATGTCTTGGAAAAGAAAAAACAAAATCATCTCTCTGACATACCCATAGAGCAAAAAGCTCCATGTGAAGTGCAAAATTCCTCCAGACACTGTTGGGAGAGTTGCATCTTAGGGAGTACTAAAGTGAGCTGCATTGCTAAGGAACATGGAGCAGCAGAGAGGACTCAAGACATTTTTAGTCTGGAAAACACAAGACTGAGAGGGGATTTAATCAATGTTTATAAATCTCTGAGGGCTAGGAGTCAGGAGTGGGGGGACAGGCTCTGCTCACTGCTCCCTGGGATAGGCCAAGGAACAATGGATGGAAGTTGCAGCACAGGAGGTTGCAGCTCAACACAAGAGGCAACTTCTTGCCTGTGTGGGTCCCAGAGCATTGGCACAGGCTGCCCAGAGAGGCTGTAGAGTCTCCTTGTCTGGAGCCTTTGCAGACTCTGTCTGGATGTGTTCCTGTGTGCCCTGAGCTAGACTGGATGGTCCTGCTCTGGCAGGATGATCTCTGTGTCCCTTCCCACCCCTGCCATCCTGTGAGCCTGGGATATTTTACCACTGAGATCACAGAATGTTAGGGGTTGGAATGAACCTCCAGAGGTCATCCAGTCCCAACCCCCACTGCCAAGCAGGTCCTGCTCTGACAGGGAGGGTTGGACCAGATGATTGCTTTGGGTACCTTCCCACCCCTAACATCCTGTGAGCCTGTGATCCTGTAATTCTCCTTACTGAATGGATGCTCCTTACTGAAAGGAGCATGGATTACAGTTAAGGTCATCTCTAGTCCAGAAATTCTATAATAATGATTAAAAAAAAAAAAAAAGAGGCCAAGATGAACTGTTCTTGGTACACCTGGAAATTGAAAGGCAGAATTATTTGCAGCACAGAAGGTTGCAGCTCAACGTGAGGGGAAACTTTGTGACTGGAAGGGTCCCAGAGCACTGGCACAGGCTGCCCAGAGAGGTTGTGGAGTCTCCTTCTCTGGAGCCTGGGCTAGGTGGAGCAGAAGTTGACACAAGGTACACTTGGTGGTACTGAAGAGTAGGGAAGATTTAAAAGACAGCACTGGGAGTTACTTAAAATGAGAGGAGTAGCTGAAGCTTGTGCAAGGCTCCTTTAATTGGTTAAGGCCAAGGAGCCATGGATGGAAGCTGCAGCACAGGAGGTTGCAGCTCAACACAAGGGACAACTTCGTGCCTGTGTGGGTCCCAGAGCACTGGCACAGGCTGCCCAGAGAGGTTGTGGAGTCTCCTTGTGTGGAGCCTTTGCAGACTCTGTCTGGATGTGTTGCTGTGTGCCCTGAGCTGGATTGTCTGCTCCTGCGTTTGCAGGGGGGTTGGCCTGGATGATCTCTTTGGGTCCCTTCCAACCCCTGACATGCTGTGAGCCTGTCAATATCACACCTGTGGCCTCTGCTGCTCAGGCAGCAGACAGCTGCAGACAAGTGCAGGTAAATTTTCCTTATTCACTGGGAGAAAATAATGCAAACCAGGATGTCAGCCTTGATTTCTTCTGTTCCTGGAGAGCAGTGTGCCTGGGTGCTGCCTTTCCTGGGAAGCTTTCTACGCTGCCACTGAGAGCTTTCCTTTTCAGCCCAGAGCACATTGTGCAGCTGATTGGATTGCAAATTTCTGTGAACAGCTTTCAGCTTCTTATTTCCCAGTTAAGTAACGTAGCTTGAGATACTAATTACATAATTGGCTTGATGTGAGTCACACAGATTGAAGGCAGAGCCTGCCTGCTCTGACTGCTTCTTAGCTTTCTCTACAACAGCTGCCCTGCAACTGAGTTTAACTCTTGGCGTTTGTTGGGTTCTCTCCCAAAGAATATTTTTGTCTGCAGGAGGAAGGTTTTCTGGGTACTCAAGGAATGGCCCTTCCTCAGTGGTGGAGTTTTGATGCTGGAGTGTGCATGTGTTGTGGGTTGGTGTTGAGTTCTAACTGCTGCACCAACACAAACTGACTTTTGAAGCTCCACATGGCTCGCATGGCGCAGAGAGCATCTCCCCTACCTACCTGTTCCTTGTGCTTCTCTTTTCCTTTAGAGGATGGTGGCAGAGAGCCTTTTCCGGTCACAGTGTGAGAACAGTGAGCTTCACACCTAAGATTCCTTCTTCCATCCCTCTATTTCACAGGCCTGAAGGATGCTACAGGCTCCGAGAGCGACGGCGGCGACTCTGGCAGCACCAAGTCGGAAGGAGCCAACGGAGGCACAACAATCCAGCCCAAAAAGGTCAAGGGGGTTGGCTTTGGAGATATCTTCAAAGACAAACCCATAAAGCTACGACCAAGGTCAATAGAAGTGGACAATGACTTTGTCCCAGTTGATAAGGTATGTGCCATTTCTTTGTTCTCTCTTGGTGCTGGTAGTTGTCATCCTCACCTTCTAAATTCTGGCCAAGACTTGAAGCTTTGTGGCCATTAGTTCCTGATCTTTCTTCGGGCAAGTGAATTAGTTGGGGCAATTATGAGGCAAGACTTAAAAATGTGTAGTTTTGGTTTTTTGTTTTTTTTTTTTTGTTTTATTTCCAAAAAGCCCTGCCCACAAATTCTATCCAAACCAGTTAAATTTGGGTTCTAATTTGGTTGGGAAAAATCTTCACGAGGATGCTTTTGGGCAGTTTAGTTATTTAGGAGAATCAGGAAATTGGAAATTATAGCCACAAAATGGCTTTGCCCCACTTATAAATAGGGCAGCCTGGAGCCCTAGGGCAAGTCTGTGCTACTCCCAGCAGTGGAACAGAATTCAGAGCTAGTCCCTGGCTTCTTTGTGGCAGTGTTGGAGCTGCTCAGCATCTTGATAGCCTTTGAGAGGCTTCTAGATCTTCCCCAGGCTCTAGCAGGGTGCTGGGAAAGAGTCAGATGAACTATAATCTGATCCTGGTTCCATTGGCATGGAGGTTTGCAGAGGTGCAGGCAGGATCTCTTGCAGATTCTATTCTGTTCTATTTTATGCTATGCTATGCTATTCAGATGTGCAGAGAGCAGGATGTGGATGGCACTTCACAACCACGGCGTGTGGCACTTAATGCCTTCTTCTGGGAAACTTGAGACACTTCAGATTCCAGGTCGTTCAAGCCCAAAACATCAGGGCTAAGCTGGTCTGAAGCAGGAGGCAGAGCAGAACAGCTTGTCCAAGCTGAAAGAAGTGAGGCAGAGCAGGTTGTGTGAGCAGAGCAGAACACACCAAGGCAGAGACAGCACAGAGCAGCACACACTGAGGCAGAGCAGGGAGGCAGAGGCAGCACAGAGCAGCACACACTGAGGCAGAGCATTGGGGCAGAGGCAGCACAGACTGAGGCAGAGCAGTGAGGCAGAGGCAGCACAGAGCAGCACAACTGCTTGCAGCTTAGCTCCATTTACATGATGTGCCCAAGTGCAGTGTCTCCTTTTGCCACAGATGCTCACCAATCAGAATGGCATTTGCCAAGCTGACCACGTTGGGTGAATCCAGGGTTTGCTTACTCTTACTTGGGCAAGGCACTCACAAGTACCTAAAGTCTGTGGGTGCCTGTTTGTCACTTTGGGAGGGGACATAATGGCCCAGGCCTCCTCCCACTCTTGCTTCCTCCATCAGCAGAAGGGTGGAGCAAGCCAGGATATGTTTTAGGCCTATTGGCCTTCCATGACAGCAAGATTCTGCTCCCTCTTCTTTTGCTGCACGCTAGAAAATTAATTGCAGGGATGTCAACCTGCTTTGCTCAAGGATTTACTATTTTGTTTGTAATTCCAGCTGTTTACTTGACCTTTTTTTAATCTAAAAAAAAAACAACAACCAAAACTTTAGAGAACAAGACTGGAGAGAAGGCCAATGGCAGCCTGAGCTCCAAGCTCATCCAGTCTAACCTATCACTCAGCCCTAGGCAATGGCACTAAGTGCCCCATCCAGGCTTTACTTGAACACCTCCAGGGAGCCTCCAGGAGGCTCACTTAAAGCAAGACTTGGTCGTAGGGTACAGAATGGAAAATGCAAACAAGTTGAAAGAGGAATGAATTTGATAACCTTGGCTCACAGGGAGTGCCTGCTGAGTCACTGAGCTGTACAACACCAGTGAGGAGTGACTCCATCTCCTGTCTCCTTCCTGCCCTTCCCTCCTTTCCCACTGGATCTGTGTGCTTCCATGGTTTCTCAGGTTGGGTTGTAACCATCCGAGCTGCCTGAACAGAGCTGTCCAGATACTGGTGCCATGGTTCAGCTTCCCAATGAGTCTGCACTAGCACTTGTTGGCCAAGAAGGTCACCCACACTGTGCTTTGTGGTGAGGCTTTTGGTTTTGCTAAACCTGCTTTTGGGCTCTAAAGCAGCACAGAGTGGTTGTTGTCCATGCCACAAAACTGTACACATTGGTCTTAGAATAGAATAGCAATAGAAATAGAAATGAAATAGGAATAGGAATAGGAATAGAAACAGGATAGGATATGATAGGATAGGATAGGATAGGATAGGATAGGATAGGATAGGATAGAATAGAATAGAATAGAATAGAATAGAATAGAATAGAATAGAATAGAATAGAATAGAATAGAATAGGCCAGGTTAGAAGAGACCTTCAAGCTCATCCAGCCCTATCCAATGGCACTAAGTGCTCCAGCCAGTCTCAGACTTTGTCATAAACTCACTTTCCTGTGGAGTTCTTTGCAAGGCTTTTGCCTGGGGTGCTCACAAATGGTGCCTGCATCCTTGCTCACATTGCCTCTCACAGGAGTTGGAAGGGACCCAAAGAGCTCATCAAGTCCAAACCCCCTGCCACAGCAGGAGCATCCAAGCTAGCTCAGGGCACACAGCAACACATCCAGACAGAGTCTGCAAAGACTCCAGACAAGGAGACTCCACAACCTCTCTGGGCAGCCTGTGCCAATGCTCTGGGACCCACACAGGCAAGAAATTGCCTCTTGTCTTGAGCTGCAACCTCCTGTGCTGCAGCTTCCATCCATTGCTCCTTGGCCTATGGCAGGGAGCAGTGAGCAGAGCCTGTGCCCCCACTCCTGACCCCCAGCCCTCAGAGATTGATAAACATTGGTTCAATCTCCTTTCAGTCTTCTCTTCTGCAGCCTAAGCAGCCCCAGGTCCCTCAGCCTCTCCTCCCCAGGCAGTGCTGCAGTCCTCTCAGCATCCTTGGAGCCCTCCACTCGACCCTCTCCAGCAGATCTCTGTCCCTCTTCAACTGGGATAAGCCTTTGCCGTTTTTGTGAGCCACAGGAAAAAAGGGAGAACTTAAAATCAGTGAAGTAGCAAAGGATGAAGGTTAATATGCTCCAAAACATTTACATTTTTTCTTCTGTTACAAAAGCAAATCCATTGTAGCATTGCAGATCTGCAGCTTGAGGAAGAAAGAGGAATGAGATTGTTAGAACAGCTTTGTTTGAGGAGTTTGCTTTCAGTCTTCTCTTCCGCAGCCTAAGCAGCCCCAGGTCCCTCAGCCTCTCCTCCCCAGGCAGTGCTGCAGTCCCCTCAGCATCCTTGTAGGTAGGCCTGTCCCCTGTCCCTCTGAAACTGGGGAGCCCCAAACTGAAGTGAACTGAAGAGAGCAGGGCTGGCTTGAGAAAGGAGAGGCAACTTCTCCCTGCCAGTAAGCAGAGGTAGGGAAGCTGCCGATTTCCTGCGAAACAAACAAGTGGAACCTTTGTTTCCCAGGGATGGCCTCAGCATGAGTCAGTGTCGGGGCTGGGCTCTCCCTGAGCACAGCTCATGCAAGGAAGGGGCAGGACTCCAGGGCTGCTCTTGGCTTCTCTGAGCTGCTGGAAGGCAGCCTCAGCTCAGCTTGACAATGGGAGAGGAGGTATTTCTTTTGCCATTAGTTGGGGGGGATTATTTTTTCTTTTTCTGTTGTGGCTGGTTAAAACTTTTATCACCATACAGATCCTTCAGAGCACAGGATTCGGCTGCAGGGTCCTTGGGGTTCTTCTGCAGGCTTTGGAGATGCTGAGCAGGGAGAAAAAGGAAAGAAGGAAGAGGAATGCTGAGGATCCTGAAGAACATTTCTGCTACAGAGGAGTTACTTTTGGGTGAAAACATAATTGTGTCCAGGCTCTCTTTAGCTTAGGTTTTTGGGGTTTTTTTCCCCTCTCAGACTCTTTTGGCTGCTCAGCTTCCAAAGGTGTTTTTATTTCTGTGTGATTTAGTTTTGGTTTTCTTACTCTCTCATTTTACAGTTAGGCAAGAGGAGTTACTCTTCAGGGTGGAACTAAATCACAGTGACTCTGTGCTCCACAACCTCCCTGGAGGTGTTCAAGGCCAGGCTGGATGAGGTCTTGAGCAGCCTGTTCTAGTGGGAGGTGTCCCTGCCTATGGCACAGGGGGGGTTGGAACTGGCTGAGCTTTGAGGTCTTTTCCAAGCTAAACCATTCTGTGATTTTCTGTGTTGCTCTATCCAGCGTCTGCTTAG
Source organism: Psilopogon haemacephalus (assembly GCA_013396835.1). Classification (NCBI taxonomy): domain Eukaryota; kingdom Metazoa; phylum Chordata; class Aves; order Piciformes; family Megalaimidae; genus Psilopogon; species Psilopogon haemacephalus. The sequence continues at coordinate 285,671 of VWZI01016990.1, read as the reverse complement.
TAAACAGAAATTCACTCCTGGTTTGTTTTGTTTTCCCTTCCCAAATGCACTGAGAAAACTTCTTTGTGGGGACACAAAAAGAAACAAAATTTTAAAAAAGAGGAAGAGCTGGGAGCAACCTGAAGATTCTCCTGCTTGCAGTAGAGGGGACTGAACTAGATGACCTTTGGAGGTCCCTTCCAAGCCAGCCCATTCTATGATTCTGTGATTCTTTCCTAAGTAATTACTCTTTTGAGCAAGGCAGAATTTGAAGTGCTTTGTACAGAAGAGAGAAACTCATACAAAGTATGAGCTGAAGCAAGAGCAGCTGTGGGCAGCAGGGCAAGGGAGGGGATTCTGCCTCTTTGCTCTGCTCTCCTCACACCCCACCTGCAGCACTGTCTGCAGCTCTGCAGCCCCCGGCACAAGCAGCACATGCAAGTGTTGGAGCCAGTGCAGAGGAGGCCACCAAGATGCAGCTGAAAGGGCTGCAGCAGCTCTGCTATGAGGACAGGCTGAGAGAGTTGGGGCTCTGCAGCCTGGAGAAGAGAAGCTTCCAGGAAACCTTGGAATGGCCTTCCAATATGTGACAGGGGCCTACAGGAGGGCTGGGAGGGATTATTGTCAAGGTCTGGTAATGGCAGGATGAGGAGGAATGGGTTTAAAGTGTCAGAGGGAAGATTGAAAAGGGATGTTATGAGGAAGTTGTTTGCAGGGAGGGTGGTGAGAAAGTGGCACAGGTTGCCCAGGGAGGTTGTGGAGCACAGAATCACCCAACGTAATTTTGGATCACATTAGCTGATTCTGTGCTCCACAACCTCCCTGGAGGTGTTCAGGATCAGGTTGGATGAGGTCTTGAGCAACCTGTTCTAGTGGGAGGTGTCCCTGCCTATGGCACAGGGAGGTTGGAACTGGCTGAGCTTTGAGCTCCCTTCCAACCTAAACCATTCTGTGATTCTATGAACTCCCTCCCTGGGCAACCTGTTGCAGTGTTCCACCATCCTCCTGGTGCAGAATTTGTTCCTGACATCCAGTCTCAATCTGCTCTGCTCTCATCTCAAACCACTGCCCTCATCCTGTCCCTGCAGGCCTTTGCTAACAGTCCCTCTGCAGCCTGCTTGCAGCCCCTGCAGGTCCTGGCAGGCTGCTCTTAGGTCAGCCTGGAGCCTTCTCTTCTCCAGCCTGAACACCTCCAGCTCCCTCAGCCTGCTTTCATAGCAGAGGTCATCCAGTCCTGACCATTTTCATGTCCCTCCTCTGCACCCACTCTATCAGGTCCAAGTCCTTCCTGTGGTGCTGAGGAAGCTATGAGCAAGAGCCCTTCCCTGTTTTCCTGCATGCCTGAGATAGAAGTAGCTGTGCTGCATTCCTCACTGCTGCTAAAGTCAGGGAAAAGCCTTTGCAGTACTTGTAAGGTTCATTCATTTTTTTGTAGAAGTGAGAGATGATCACAGATGGATTCTACAGCCTGGATCCTGGCAGCTGCCAGCTGCAGTCTGGAGAGGCTCTGTTCCCCTGGCAGAGTAGGAAGGAGCTTCATTCACTCAGTGCAGATGAGCTAAAGGATCCTTCCTAGTGAAGATAGAAACTAATTCTGAATTGAAGCCTGCAAATGGTAGCATTGCTGGCAGGGGGTGTGAGGGGAGATCACAGGATCCCAGGCTCACAGGATGTCAGGGGTGGAAAAGGACTCAAATAGTTTATCAAGACCAACACCACTGCCAGAGCAGGAGCAGACAATCTCGCTCAGGGCACACAGCAACACATCCAGGCAGAGTCTGCAAAGGCTCTAGAGAAGAAGGCTCCACAACCTCTCTGGGCAGCCTGTGCCACTGCTCTGGGACCCTTCCAGTCAAGAAGTTCCCTCTTGTGTTGAGCTGCAACCTCCTGTTCTGCAGCTTCCATCCATTGCTCCTTGGCCTATGGCAGGGAGCAGTGAGCAGAGCCTGTCCCCTACCTCCTGACTCCCAGCCCTCAGAGATTGATAAACATTGATTCAATCCCCTCTCAGTCTTCTCTTCTGCAGCCTAAGCAGCCCCAAGTCCCTCAGGCTCTCCTCCCCAGGCAGTGCTGCAGTCTCCTCAGCACCCTCACAGCCCTCCCTTGAGCCCTCTCCATCAGGTCCCTGTCCCCCTTCAATTGGGATGAGCCTTTGCCATTTTTGTGAGGCACAGGAAAAAAGGGACAATGAAAAATCGGCGAAGAAAGAAGGTTAATATGCTCCCCAAAAATTACTTTTTTTTGGTTACAAAAGCAACTTCATTGTAGCATTGCAGATCTGCAGCTTGAGGAAGAAAGAGGAATGAGATTGTTCAAATTGTTTCATTTGATGAGTTTGCTTTCAGTGCTCTGAGCTGAGGAGGTCAGGAGTGTTCTTTGTGGGCTTTACTCTGTACTTGGAGCTTTGTTGTTGCCTTATGCTGAAGTATTTTTACTCATCACTGCTTCTATTATGTTATGGGCTGGATTAGAAGGGCTGTGGTTAGTAGGTCAAGAGAAATTCTCCTCTCCTTCTACTCTGTCCTGCTGAGGCCACATCTGGAATATTGTGTCCAGATTTGAGCCCATCAGTTCAAGAAAGATCTCAGGGAAGTGGTTGAGAGAGCCCAGGCCAGAGGCCCAGAGGTGCTGCAGGCAGGGGAGCATCTCCTGTGAGGCCAGGCTGAGGGAGCTGGGGCTGGGAGCTGGCAGCAGAGGAGCCTGAGGGCTGTCCTCAGTGCTGTGCTCAAGATGTGCAGGGCAGTGTGGGCAGGACGCAGCCAGGCTCTGCTCAGGGGTGCCCAAGGGCAGCACAAGGGGCACTGGAGCAGAGGAGGTGCCAAGGGAACAGGAGGGGAAACTTTTCTCCCTGTAAAGGTGCCAGAGCTCTGCAATAGGCTGCCCAGAGAGGTTGTGGAGTCTCCTTCTCTGCAGACATTGCAAACCCCCCTGGATGTGTACATGTTCAGTCTGATCAATGGAGGAGGCCCGGGGTAACCTCATTGCTCTCTACAACTACCTGAAGGGAGGTTGTAGCCAGGATTTGGACTTGATGGAGTCGATGCAGAGGAGGGACATAAAAATGATCAGGACAGGATCATGAAAACAGACTGAGGGAACTGGGGGTGTGCAGCCTGGAGAAGAGAAGGCTCCAGGCCTGCCAGGACCTGAAGGGTGCTACAAGCAGGCTGCAGAGGGACTGCTCACAAAGGCCTGCAGGGACAGGATGAGGGCAATGGTTTGAAATGAGAGCAGAGCAGATTGAGCTTGGATGTGAGGAGCAAGTTCTGCGCCATGAAGTTGATGGAACACTGCAACAGATTGCCCAAGGAGGGAGCTGAGGCCTCATCCCTGGAGCTTTTCAAGGTGAAGCTGGGTAGGGCTGTGAGCAACCTGCTCTAGTGGAGGAAGACCCTGCTGAGTGCAGGGTGGGGTTGGACTGGAGGCCCTTTGGAGCTCCCTTCTGACCCAAATCAATCTGTAAATCGCTGACAAAGATGAGTATCACCAATTTGGTTTGCTTGCCTGGGGGCAGATAACCTTTGTTTACTTCCTGCTGCTCAGTCTGAGGTTGATCATTACTCATTGGAGTCCTCCTCTGTTAATCAGTGATGCTGGCTGAAAAACAGAGGCTGCAAGCATCAAAGAGATGTGGTCAGCTTTAAAATCACACTCAGTTCAGAAGGACTGAAATGAATACTCCAAGTGGAGCCCAGGGACAAGTGGAATCACTCAGGGGTCAGTCCTGGGACCAGTCTTGTTCAACATCTCTGTGGGTGCCATGGGCAGAGGCATTGAGTGCAGCCTCAGCAAGTTTGCTGAGCACCCCAAGCTGTGTGGTGCAGCAGCCAGGCTGGAGGGCAGGGATGGCATCCAGAGGGACCTGCACAGGCTGCAGAAGTGGGCACAAGCCAAGCTCAGGAGGTTCAACAAGAGGTCCTGCAGGTCCTGCAGCTGGGTTGAGACAGTCCCAAGCACCAATCCAGTCTGAGCAGTGAGTGGCAGGAGAGCAGCCCTGAGGAGAGGGACTTGGGGGTGCTGGTGGAGGAGAAGCTGAAGATGAGGCAGCAGTGTGCACTTGCAGGGCAGAAAGGCAAGCAGAGGCTGGGCTGCAGCAGGAGCAGTGTGGGCAGCAGGGCCAGGGAGGTGATTGTGCCCCTCTGCTGTGCTCTGCTGAGAGCCCACCTGGAGTAGTGCATCCAGTGCTGGAGCCCCTGGGACAAGAGGGATGTGGAGATGCTGGAGGTGTGCAGAGAAGGGCCCCGAGGATGCTCAGAGGGCTGCAGCAGCTCTGCTGTGAGCACAGCCTGAAAGAGTTGGGGTTGTGCAGGCTGCAGAAGAGGAGGCTCCCAGGGAACCTTCTGGTGGCCTTCCAGGATCTGAAGTGGGCTACAAGAAAGCTGGGGAGGGACTTTTGAGGGTGTGAGGGAGTGAGAGGAGTGGGGGGAATGGAGCAAAGCTGGAGGTGGGGAGATTGAGGCTGGAGGTGAGGAGGAAGTTGTTGAGCATGAGAGTGGTGAGAGGCTGGAATGGGTTGCCCCTGCAGGGAGGTGTATGAGGCTCCATCCCTGGAGGTGTTTTTGGCCAGGCTGGCAGAGGCTGTGGGCAGCCTGCTCTAGGGTAGGGTGTCCCTGGGCATGGCAGGGGGGTTGGAACTGGCTGATCCTTGTGGTCCCTTTCAACCCAGACTGATTCTATGATTCTATGAATGCTCCCATCAGGGACAGAAACCAGGGGGATTTTCTCCTCCACTCTTGTTTCAGTTCTGCTTTTGGTACTGAAGGGCACCTTGCCCAAAATAATTGCCTCATGTAGGCAGTCAAGCAATGAAACTTCAGTGAGCCTGCTCTGGGACTGTGTTCAAAGGCTACTGAAACTGTGTTAAGAGGTTATTGTTTAAGGCTGTTAGGGAAAATTTGAGGGCCACATTTTAATGAATTCTTTACAGTTAAAGGAAAAAAAAAGATAACAGACACCACAACCCCCCTCCAAACCTAAGTGCAGTTTAGTTTGCCTTTGGGTCTTTCCTGTCCCTTTCCTGCTCCTGATTTTGTGTTTCCATTACAGGTTTGGGATTTTTTTTTATTGTGTTGCCCAACTTTTAACTACGCCTGCAAGTTTTAAAGGAGAATAATATTAATAATGTGTGAATCTGTTGGGTTTCTTTTTCAGACTGTTGGTAAGAAATTACCTCCAGCCACAGCAACTCAGGAGCCAGCAAAAGCAGAAGTGGACAGCAGAACAAAAAGTAAGTTTCATAGTTTTTGGTTTTTTTCTTTCTTCTTTGCATTTGCTGCCACTGAGGCTCTTAAAAGGGAGCTGAAAGCTTAGCTGTGGTCTGGGGTGTCTCATGTGGATGAGAAGGTAGGCTGCAGATATGTTTGGGGTAAAGTGTGAGTAGGCAGGGCATAGATGGCTTCGTTTCACACAACTCATAGAATGGTTTAGGTTGGAAGGGAGCTCAAAGCTCAGCCAGTTCCCACCCCTATGTCCCATAGGCAGGGACACCTCCCACTAGAACAGGTCACTCAAGGCCTCATCCAACCTGGTCCTCAGCACATCCTAGCACCCAGCCCAAGCCAATGGCACTAAGTGCCCCATCCAGGCTTTCCTTGAACACCTCCAGGGATGGGGATCCCACCACCTCCCTGGGCAGCCCATTCCAATGCCAATCACTCTCTCTCTGAAGAACTTCCTGAAGTTGGCTTGGTGCCACCTCTGCAGCCTGCCCAAGTGCCTCTGGTTGGATCCAGCAACCCACACAGCTCAGTGTCATCCCCAGACTTGCTGTGGCTGTCTGAGCCCCAGTGTCCATGTCACTGTTTTATGTAGCAGAAGGAGTCTGCGTGGGTGGTGCTGCTTTGTGTGGGAAATGAGCACTGTCCAAGAACTTCAGTTCCTTTTTTGGTTTTTTTGGATCATTTCATTGCTCAGTAAACAAAAAGCAACAATTGAATCTTTTTAGGCGAGTCCCAGTCGGGTCCTAGGGAGGCATCTTTAATTAGCTTGCCAAATAGCTCATGTATGTATTTCCCCATATTTTGGGGTTTGTTTCTGGAAGGTCAACAATAAAATGTTGTGGATTCTGGTAGAAAAGGATGAGAAAGGAAAGAGGAGAAATGAAGTCATGCCACCATCCTTCTAGGTCATGAGGAGACAACTGTTTTGTCTCAGGACTGAAACCACTTGCCAGGGAAGCAGCTGGAGCAGCAGAGCAGGGACTGCCTGGTCAGCAGAGTATGGCTACAACCTGCTTTGCCTCAGCTTTTCAGAGCAGAGGTGCAGAAGCAGCTTACAGCAGCCTTTAGTGGCTTTGTTGTTGCCCATCAGCTGCTCCAGACTGATGGACTTGCTGCTTGCTCTCAGCTCCTTCCCCTTGGGACTCAAGGCTACTAAATGGGAAGCACTGCCAGAGCTCAGCTGCCCTGAAGGGAGGAGAGCTTGAAATCCTGACAAATGTGCAAGCTGGCAGCACAGAGCAGGACTCCTCAACCAATGTGCTTTGGAATTAGCTTGCCCAACCTGCAGCTGAGCAGGTGAGGGTGACCTGAGTGCAGGAGCCATTAAGAGGGTGGCACAAGAGCTGTCCCAGCTGCAGCACTGAGCCTTATGTGGTAAGCTGAATTCAATGTGCTTTGGAATTAGCTTGCCCAACCTGCAGCTGAGCAGGTGAGGGTGACCTGAATGCAGGAGCCATTAAGAGGGTGGCACAAGAGCTGTCCCAGCTGCAGCATTGAGCCTTATGTGGTAAGCCAGGCTGGGGGCAGTTGCCTCTTTCCTCTTTTCCTTTACAACCTGCTTTGCCACATCTTTTCAGAGCAGAGGTGCAGAAGCAGCTTACAGCAGCTGTTAGTGACTTTGTTGTTGCCCATCAGCTGCTCCAGACTGATGGACTTGCTGCTTGCTCTCAGCTCCTTCCCCTTGGGACTCAAGGCTACTAAATGGGAAGCACTGCCAGAGCTCAGCTGCCCTGAAGGGAGGAGAGCTTGAAATCCTGACAAATGTGCAAGCTGGCAGCACAGAGCAGGACTCCTCAACCAATGTGCTTTGGAATTAGCTTGCCCAACCTGCAGCTGAGCAGGTGAGGGTGACCTGAGTGCAGGAGCCATTAAGAGGGTGGCACAAGAGCTGTCCCAGCTGCAGCATTGAGCCTTATGTGGTAAGCCAGGCTGGGGGCAGTTGCCTCTTTCCTCACACACAGATTGCCTTGGGTTGGAAGAGACCCTCCAAGGGCATCTTGTCCAGCCTCCCTGCAGGCAGCAGAGACAGCTCCAACTAGAGCAGGCTGCCCAGGGAGCTTGAATGTCTGCAGGGACAGGATTTCAGCCACATCCCTGGGCAGCCTGTTCCACCACTTCCTCCTGATGTCCAACCTAACTCTGCCCTGCTCCAGTTTCCAACCATTGCCCCTTGTCCTATCACTCCAAGGCCTTCTAAACATTCCCTCCCCAGGCTGCCTGTAGGTCCCCTTCAGATACTGAAATGTACCTCTGAGATCTCCCTGGAGCCTTCTCCCAGCTAAACAGCCACAATTCCTTCAGTCTGTCTTCCTAACAGAGGTGCTGCAGCTCTCTGATCATTGTGGTGGCTCTCTGGAGCCACTCCATCAGGTCCATAACTCTCTTGTATTGAGGGCTCCAGAGCTGGATGCAGCACTGCAGGTGAGGCATAGAATCACAGAATGGTTTAGGTTGGAAGGGAGCTCAAAGCTCAGCCAGTTCCAACCCCCCTGTGCCATAGGCAGGGACACCTCCCACTAGGACAGGTCACTCAAGGGCTTGTCCTGCCTGGCATTGAACACCTCCAGGGAGGTTATGGAGCACAGAATCACCCAGTGTGATCTGAGATCACATTGGGTGCTTCTCTGCTCCACAACCTCCCTGGGCAACCTGTGCCATTGTCTCACCACCCTCACTGTAAAGAACTTCCTCCTAACATCCAGTTTCAATCTTCTCCCAGTGTTTGAAACTGCTCAATCACAACCCAAGGTGCTGAGGTTTGATGCTTTTACCACTTAATACTTAATGTATTAACTTCCTGAGGAGTGCTTAGGGAAACTGCACCTTCCACAGTGTCACACTGAGATGTGGCTGGCACAGAGAGAATTCCTCACTTCTTTGGGCTCCTCTTGGTTCTCCTTTTTCACCTTTTTGGTGTTTTCCTTGGCCATTCCTTTTATTTTCTCAGGAGAAAAAAAAGTCCCTCCTCTTCTCTTGCCATTTATTTTCAGCAGGATCATGTGCAAACATCATTCAAGCCTCCCTTGTGGCAGAGCTGATGAGAAGAGTGGGCTGCTTCTTGTACAGCATCTTTGCATATCCTATCAATTTGACCAAAACTTGGTTATTTCAGAACATTTTCCCTTTCCTGCAGTCTCTGAGCCCCTCAGTAGAATTTTTGGCATCCCTGCTCTTGCTTGGGAAGGAGAAGCACATGTGTAGGAAGGTCTGATACAAAGTTAATGATACAGAATTGTCTTGTCCTCAAGTGGCATCACAGGAGATACTTTTCAATCAGTTCAATTTGTCCTTCAGTTCAACTGAAAATAAGTAAATGCATTAGTGAAAATGATTCGGGTTGGTTTGGGGCTTGATATAGTCAAGATTTAATAACAGTTTTATAATACAGCCAGTGAGGAATAGGCTAGACTAGAACAGAATCAGAATCAGTCAGGTTGGAAGAGAGCTCCAAGCTCATCCAGTCCATCCTATCACTCAGCCCTAGCCAAAGGCACTAAGTGCCCCATCCAGCCTCTTGCTTAAACACCTCCACCACCTCCCTGGGCAGCCCATTCCAGTGTCAATCACTCAATCTGTCAAGAACTTCCTCCTAACATCCAGCCTGTATGATCAAAATCTGCCATAGGACAATCATTTATCATTTCTTCATTTATCATTTCTCAAAAAAAAAAAAAAAAATCCTTTCAAAAACCTACCCAAAAACAACCTCCAAAANGGAGGGGATTCTGCCCCTTGGCTCTGCTCTCCTCACACCCCACCTGCAGCACTGTCTGCAGCTCTGCAGCCCCCAGCACAAGCAGCACATGCAAGTGGTGGAGCCAGTGCAGAGGAGGCTGCCTTCAGTTTTGAGCTCCCCAGTTGCAGAGGGACAGGGATCTGCTGGAGAGGGTCCAGCACAGGGCTACGAGGGTGCTGAGGGGACTGCAGCACTGCCTGGGGAGGAGAGGCTGAGGGACCTGGGGCTGCTTAGGCTGCAAAAGAGAAGACTGAGAGGGGATTGGATCAATGTTTAGCAATATCTGAGGGCTGGGGGTCAGGAGTGGGGGACAGGCTCTGCTCATTGCTCCCTGGGATAGGCCAAGGAGCAATGGATGGAAGCTGCAGCACAGGAGGTTGCAGCTCAACACAAGAGGCAACTTCTTGCCTGTGTGGGTCCCAGAGCAGTGGCACAGGCTGCCCAGAGAGGTTGTGGAGTCTCCTTGTCTGGAGCATTTCCAGACCTGTCTGGATGTGTTCCTGTGTGCCCTGAGCTAGATTGTCTGGGGGGTTGGCCTGGATGATCTCCTTGGGTCCCTTCCAACCTCTGACATCCTGTGAGCCTGGGATCCAGTGGCCCCTTGGAAAACATCACTCACCTTTCAGGAATGAAATAATGCATGTGTGAAGAGGAGAGTGGAGAGCTCTTGGCTTTAGGCTTAAGAGTGCTTAGTCTTAGAGGGGAATTACTCTGCTGGTTGATTTTGCACCTCTTTTAGGTGGCTGAGATGGCAGAGGCATGGACGTGTGAGAGCCATTGAAGTACCTTGCTTTTAGTTGTAAGTGGCTTGCATTGGGAAGCTACATTGTAGGGGAGGGGGGGGAAAACAACATATGTATAAATTTTTAACTAGCTCTGCTGAATTCTAAACTTCATTAAAGCAAAAGCATTCACAGGGACTGAGGGATTGCTGGCTGCCAGGATGGAGTGGCAGAAAGCAAGGCCAGCAACCAGCAAAGGCAACATCACTGAAGGCACTTCAGATTTAATTACTCCTCTCCCTGACTTTTGCAGAAGAGGAACACCAAAACCCCAGCAAGCAACTCTTCTTTGTTTGCCTCCTGGTAAAAAAGGGCAGGGAGGAGCTGAAGCTGGGTGAATGGGGCCCTAATTAGTTCTGTTTGTAAGCTTTGTTTGCTGAGGAGGTGCTCTGAGAGCCCAAATCACCTTAAGTGATGTGGAAGTATTGATTAATGCAATCCACTTGTGAGACCTGAGTGCAGCAGCCACCACTGAAGCCCTGCTGAATAAAGTGCTTGGTCTTTTTTTCATCTGCTTTGTGCCTTTGGTAAGCAATTGTGTCATTTTTTCACTTGGTTTTTGGGCATGTTCCATTTCAGAAAGATTTTAGCAGTGGTAGTTAAAGAGAGGAGCCTTCAGTTCAAGGAAGGGAAGAGAGGGAAGTGCTTGAGGGCCAGAGCAGTGTCTTCTGGAGGTGCATCTCCCACTGATAAGCTGTAGATATGCTTTGAGAGTGGATTAGAAGGGTTGGTGCTAGTAGGTGGAAAGAAGTTTTCCAGCTTCTCTTCTTTGCCCTGCTGAGGCCACATCTGGAATCTTGTGTCCAGTTCTGGGCCCTTCAGGTCAAGAAGGAGCTCAGGGTACTGTTGGAGATGAGGAGGTGCTCTGACAGCCCAAATCACATTAAGTGATGTGGAAATATTGATTAATGCAATCCACTTGTGAGACCTGAGTGCAGCAGCCACCACTGAAGCCCTGCTGAATAAAGTGCTTGGTCTTCTTCATCTGCTTTGTGGCTTTGGTAAGCAATTGTGTCATTTTTCAATTGGTTTTGGACAAATTGTTCCATTTCAGAAAGATTTTAGCAGTGATAAAGAGAGGAGCCCTCAGCTCAAGAGAAGAGGGAAGTGCTTGAGGGCCAGAGCAGTGTGTTCTGGAGGTGCATCTCCCACTGATAAGCTGTGGATATGCTTTGAGACTGGATTAGAGGGGCTGTGGCTAGTGATGGAAAGAGGTTTTCCAGCCTCTCTACTCTGCTGAGGCCACATCTGGACTCTTGTGTCCATTTCTGGGCCCCTCAGGATACTGCTGGAGATGAGGAGGTGCTCTGACAGCCCAAATCACATTAAATGATGTGGAAATATTGATTAATGCAATCCACTTGTGAGACCTGAGTGCAGCAGCCACCACTGAAGCCCTGCTGAATAAAGTGCTTGGTCTTTTTTTCATCTGCTTTGTGCCTTTGGTAAGCAATTGTGTCATTTTTTCACTTGGTTTTTGGGCATGTTCCATTTCAGAAAGATTTTAGCAGTGGTAGTTAAAGAGAGGAGCCTTCAGTTAAGGGAAGAGAGGGAAGTGCTTGAGGGCCAGAGCAGTGTGTTCTGGAGGTGCATCTCCCACTGATGTGCTGTGGATATGCTTTGAGGGCAAGATGCTTGTCTGGAGTCCAGCTGACACAATGACAGTGCTGAGTCTTGTTGAAGGAGTTGCAAAGGAGTAGTACCAGGAGGTGCAGGATTCAAAATTACCATTTTTAACAAAAAGGGTAAGATTATAGCAGATTTTTTTTTCTCCTTCTTTTTTCAGCTACTTTAGTTATAAAGTCCCTTTGTCGAGGTCATCAGCTGCCTGCTCTGGTGGGTTGGAAGGGCTGTGGTTAAGAGATCAAGAGAAATTCTCCTGCCCCTCTGCTCTGCCCTGCTGAGGCCACATCTGGAATATTGTGTCCAGTTCTGGGCCCCTCAGGTCAAGAAGAAGCTCAGAGAACTGCTTGGGAGAGTCCATCCCAGAGGCCCAGAGCTGCTGCAGGCAGGGGCCAGGCTGAGGGAGCTGTGGCTGGGAGCTGGCAGCAGAGGAGCCTGAGGGCTGCCCTCAGTGCTGTGCTCAAGATGTGCAGGGCAGTGTGGGCAGGACGCAGCCAGGCTCTGCTCAGGGGTGCCCAAGGGCAGCACAAGGGGCACTGGGGGCAAGCTGGAGCAGAGGAGGTGCCAGGGGAACAGGAGGGAAACCTTTTCTCTCTGTGAAGGTGCCAGAGCTCTGCAACAGGCTGCTCAGAGAGGCTGTGGAGTCTCTTCTGCAGACACTGCAAACCCTCCTGGCTGTGTTCCTGTGTGCCCTGCCCTGGGTGCTGCTGGCAGGGTTTTGGACTGGATGCTCTCTGGAGGTCCCCTCCAACCCTTCCCACTCTATGATTCTGTCTTCAAACAGCATGGGGGAGCTGAGGGGGGATTGCCTGTTAGAGGTCAAGCCCCCTGGAGTCATTCTCTCTTCAAAGCCATCTTTGGTCTCATGGGGTTTGTGCAGAGCTTGGGCAGGAGCTGCTCTGCTGCCATCCTTCCCGAGCAGCAGCAGTGGTGCAGTGGCTGCTCTCTGGTGATCAGCTCTGCACTGTGCCTGGCTGCCCATCAGATCTTGTGCTTACACAGGGTTGGCATTATATAGGGGACAGTGGCAAAACTCAAGTACTTGTGAATGTGTGCTCTGGAATGGTCTTCCTTGGGTCCAGGTGGTTCACAGGCTCACAGGATGTCAGGGGTTGGAAGGGACTCAAAATGCTTATCAAGACCAACACCACTGCCAGAGCAGAACCAGACAATCTAGCTCAGGGCACACAGCAACACATCCAGACAGGTCTGGAAATGCTCCAGACAAGGAGACTCCACAACCTCTCTGGGCAGCCTGTGCCACTGCTCTGGGACCCACACAGGCAAGAAGTTGCCTCTTGTGTTGAGCTGCAACCTCCTGTGCTGCAGCTTCCATCCATTGCTCCTTGGCCTATCCCAGGGAGCAATGAGCAGAGCCTGTCCCCCCTCTCCTGACCCCCAGCCCTCAGATATTGCTAAACATTGATCCAATCCCCTCTCAGTCTTCTCTTCTGCAGCCTAAGCAGCTCCAGGTCCCTCAGCCTCTCCTCCCCAGGCAGTGCTGCAGTCCCCTCAGCATCCTCACAGCCTCCCTTGGACCCTCTCCAGCAGATCCTTGTCGCTCTTCAACTGGGGAGCCCAAAAGTGAAGGCAGTGCTCAAGATGAGGTCTCAGCAGGGGATAGTAGAGGGGCAGGAGAACCTCTCTTGCTCTGCTGGACACACTCTGCCTAATACACCCCAGGATCCTATTGGCCCCCTTGGCCCCCAGGGCACATTGCTGTGCCATGGATGTTCTCCCCCAGCACTCCCAGGTCCCTCTCTACAGGGCTGCTCTCCAGCAGGTGTTGCCTTCAAGAACACAGCCTGCATTCTGCTCTGTGAGTCCCCAAAAAAAAAAAGGTGCTAAGGCTTTTCTGAGTATGCCTCACACAGCTGCCTCGGAACAGTAAAATACCTCCACAGAGATACACCAGTTGAGACACTGGAAGTCAGCTGAATGCTCCTCCTGAGCCACACTCCCTTCTGCAAAGGCTCCATTAATATCTGTAGATGTTTCTTTGGTCTTTTTAAACCTGCTCTCTTCACGAATCACTTCATTTTTCTTTTTTACATGGCTTAACAGCTGGAATGCATATTCCCTTTTTTTTTTTCATTTGTGAGGCACATCGAGGTCCTTGTCTGTTGCACAGCAACATGTCCCCAGGAGCTGCTTTTCATGACAGCTGCTTTTTTTGTGATTCCTGAGTGGGAGTGCTGGCGCCTTTAGTTGCCAGATGAAAGTTGAGATGATGCCCTTATTTATAGACAGGGATGGGAGGAAAAAAAGGGGAAGAGAGAACTTCAAACTAATAGAAGAGGAGGCTCAGGGGTGACCTCATTGCTGTCTACAACTACCTGAAGGGAGGTTGTAGCCAGGTGGGGTTGGGCTCGTCTCACAGGCACCCAGCAACAGAAGGAGGGGACACAGCCACACCTTGAGTCCTGTGTCCAGTTCTGGGCCATTTAATTCAAGAGAGATGTTGAGGTGCTGGAAGGTGTCCAGAGAAGGGCAGCAAGGCTAGGGAGGGGCCTGGAGCACAGCCCCAAGAGGGGAGGCTGAGGGAGCTGGGGGTGTGCAGCCTGGAGAAGAGGAGGCTCAGGGCAGACCTCGTTGCTGTCTACAACTACCTAAAGGGAGGCTGTAGCCAGGTGGGGTTGGGCTCTGCTCCCAAGAAATCAGCAACAGAATGAGGGGACACAACCTCAAGCTGTGCCAGGGGAGGCTGAGGCTGGATGTTAGGAGGAAGTTGTTGGCAGAGAGAGTGATTGGCATTGGAATGGGCTGCCCAGGGAGGTGGTGGAGTCCCCATCCCTGGAGGTGTTTAAGCAAAGCCTGGATGGGGCACTTAGTGCCATGGGATAGGGCTGGGGGATAGGTTGGACTGGATGAGTTTCGACCTGGCCGATTCTATGAGTCTGTGGTTCTGTGATTCTGTGACATGTGCTGAAGCTTTTTCACCCTTGGAGAAGCAGTTGTCATGAAGTCATCACTTACCACCCTGACTGTTCTTCCTTGCAGCCAAGGAGTATTGCAAAGTGATATTTCCCTATGAAGCACAGAATGACGATGAGCTCACCATCCGAGAGGGCGACGTCGTCACCCTCATCAGCAAGGTAAAAGCAGTCTTGTCCTCCTCTCAGCATCAGAAAATGCCCAGAAAATCGCTGGTTGTGCCTTTCAGGGTGTCCTTGATAGCTCAGTGTTGTCATCCTGTAAGGAGAGATCCAGCTCTTAAACCAGCCTCATTCAATGCCCATAAAATCCCTATTTGTGCCTTTGAGGGTGTCCTTGCTAGCCCAGTGTTTTCTTCCTGGAACCAGGGATCCAGCTCTTAAACCAGCATCATTGAATGCCCATAAAATCCCTATTGGTGCATTTGATGGTGTCCTTGCTAGCCCAGTTTTTTCCTGCTGGAACCAGGGATCCAGCTGTTAAACCAGCATCATTCAATGCCCATAAAATCCCTATTTGTGCCTTCGATGGTGTCCCTGCTAGCCCAGTGTTTTCTTCCTGTAAGCAGAGATCCAGTCCTTAAAAACATCATCGTTCAATGCCCATAAAATCCCTATTTGTGTCTTTGATGGTGTCCCTGCTAGCCCAGTGTTTTCTTCCTGTAAGCAGAGATCCAGTCCTTAAAAACATCATTGTTCAATGCCCATAAAATCCCTATTTGTGTCTTCGATGGTGTCCCTGCTAGCCCAGTGTTTTCTTCCTGTAAGCGGAGATCCAGTCCTTAAAAACATCATCATTCAATGCCCATAAAATCACTATCCGTGCATTTGAGGGTGTCCTTGCTAGCCCAGTGTTTTCCTCCTGGAAGCAGGGATCCAGCTGTTAAACTAGCCTCATTCAATGCCCATAAAATCCCTATTTGTGCCTTCGATGGTGTCCCTGCTAGCCCAGTGTTTTCTTCCTGTAAGCAGAGATCCAGTCCTTAAAAACATCATCATTCAATGCCCATAAAATCACTATCCGTGCATTTGAGGGTGTCCCTGCTAGCCCAGTGTCTTCCTCCTGGAAGCAGGGATCCAGCTCTTAAAACCAGCCTCATTCAATGCCCATAAACTCCCTATTTATGCCTTTGATGGTGTCCTTGCTGCTATGCTGCTGGCTTGACCGTGAAATGTTACTTGGGCTTCAGACCTATGTGTCCTTTCCTCCTGTGCTTTAGAGCCTTGCTTTGATAATGTCAAGAACAGCAGAGCTGTACTCTGAGCCCCTCAATTTAAGAGAGCTGTTGAGGTGCTGGAAGGTGTCCAGAAAAAGTGAAAGACAATTCAGAATGACAACATCTGCAAAGGCTCTGAGCATCAGCCAGCAGTGTGCCCAGCTGGCCGAGAAGGCCAATGGCATCCTGGCCTGCATCAGCAACAGTGTGGCCAGCAGGAGCAGGGAAGTTCTCCTTCCCCTGTACTTGGCACTGCTCAGGCCACACCTTGAGTCCTGTGTCCACTTCTGGGCCCCTCAATTCAAGAGAGATGTTGAGGTGCTGGAAGGTGTCCAGAGAAGGGCA
>VWZI01016990.1:256491-269448 GCA_013396835.1 Psilopogon haemacephalus | reverse complement strand
TTCTGTTCTGTTCTGTTCTGTTCTGTTCTGTTCTGTTCTGCTCTGCTCTGCTCTGCTCTGCTCTGCTCTGCTCTGCTCTGCTCTGCTCTGTTCTATTCCATGCTATTTATAGGCAGTTGCCAAAGCCTGGCCCTTCTGTCCAAACAACTCCTCTGGCTTTCTGTCTTGCACCATCTTTCGGTGCTCATCCTGGTGCAGGAGGCAATTGTCCAGAGACCTTTCTTTAGCTGAGTGATTGCCGAGGAGAACTGAGCTGGGCAGGGCTGGGAAGGCAGGCAGCTGCTCTAATGGATGCAGGAGGCTCCTAAAGGGATGAAATTAGTTAAGTGCTATGTGCAAGAGTCTTGCCAGGGAGCTGAGGCCATGAGCAGGGGCAGGAGCAGGAAGCAGATGATGTGGTGGAGGAGGGAACCAGCTGCAGATTGAACTCTGAGTCTAATGTGTGTCTGTTGCCTGCATTTGTTTCTTTGTTGGTTTGGGGTTTTTTCACTGCTGGATTTTTTTTTTCTCTGCAGTTCCAGTTGCAACTGACACTCAGTATTTTACAACCTTTGCTTATGGAAAGAGGTGTGGAGGAATGGGAAGACTTTCAGCTCTTCTTTCTGCATGAGCAATCCAGCAGATAGTGTCATGCATTTTTTTTCCATGCTAAGATGAAATTCTCAGGATTTTCCACTCTGGGATAAATATCAACTAGCTATAATAATTGAGGTTGTTAAAAATAAAGCTAATTGGCCAAGAAAACAGATTTTTTTTTTTTTTTTACTGCAGCAGTGTGGTAGTTTTGAAAGAAGGGGAGAAGATCTGCTGGAGGGCAGCAAGGCTCTGCAGAGGGCAGGCTGGATCGACACCTACCTGAAAGGAGGTTGTAACCAGCTGGGACTGGGCTCTTCTGCCCATTCCTCCTCCTCATTCCAAGCCCCTGTCAATAGTCCCTCTCCAGCCTTTCTGTAGGCCCCTTTAGATCCTGCAAGGCCACTCCAAGGTCTCCTGGAAGCCTTCTCTTCTCCAGGCTGCAGAGCCCCAGCTCTCTCAGCCTGTCCTCACAGCAGAGCTGCTGCAGCCCTCTCAGCGTCTTGGTGGCCTCCTCTGCACTGGCTCCGAAGAGTTCCATGTCTTGCTTGTTTTGGGGGCTGCAGAACTGCACACAGTAAAATGCTTTGTTCTCTTTTTTTTTTTTTTCATATATAATCTCTCCAAATACACCTCAAAAAGAATTATCATTGTGTAAAAGCTGTGCCCTGGCTGCTCAAGAGGCACAGGACCTTTTTTATTGGAGTTGGCTGATTTAGCTTCCATTTCAGTTCTGGAGGGCTGCAGTTTTGTGACAGGGAAGATATTTGTTTCTCTGTGAGCAAAGTGATCCCCCAGAAGAGATTGTTCTGTTCAGTGAGCAACATAATTTTCTTTTCCCCTCCCTGTTTGTGCAAAGATTTCACCCAAGCCTTTCAACTTTGTTACTGATTAAAACTCCTTAGTCACAGAGTGTGAAGCGGAAAGGTTAAGTCCAGCCTGCAACAGATTAAAACAGGCAAAATGTATCTGATCTGCTCTAGTCTTTACTCAGCCATCCTGGGTGTTGCAGGTCATTAATTATTCTCAGAACAGTTGAGGTTGGTTTGTTGGTTTTGGTTTTGTTTTTTTTAGCAGGATCCAAAACCTGCGACCTGTGCTGGATTCTTTGGTGTGGTTCCCTATGGGCTTACCTGGCAACGTAGAGTGCAGAAAAGATCAAATTCCTTTTCCTTCCTGCACACCTTAACATTCACCAGAGACATCTTGGCCTTTACTGCCTTCAGTTTGGGGCTCCCCAGTTTCAGAGGGACAGAGATCTGCTGGAGAGAGTCCAAGGGAGGGTTGTGAGGATGCTGAGGGGACTGCAGCACTGCCTGGGGAGGAGAGGCTGAGGGACCTGGGGCTGCTTAGGCTGTAGAAGAGAAGACTCAGAGGGGATTGGATCAATGTTTGTAAGTGTGTGAGGGCTGGGGTCAGGAGTGGGGGGACAGGCTCTTGCTTACTTGCTTCTGGAATAGGCCAAGGAGCAATGGATGGAAGCTGCAGCACAGGAGGTTGCAGCTCAAGACAAGAGGCAACTTCTTGCCAGTGTGGCTCCCAGAGCAGTGGCACAGGCTGCCCAGAGAGGTTGTGGAGTCTCCTTGTCTGGAGCCTTTGCAGGCCTGTCTGGATGTGTTTCTGAGCTAGATTGGATGGTCCTGCTCTGGCAGCAAGGGGGTTTGGACTGGATGAACTCTTTGGGACTCTTCCAACCCCTGATGTCCTGTGAGCCTGTGGTGAGACACTGGCACAGGTTGCCCAGGGAGGTTGTGGAGCACAGAATCACCCAATGTGATCAAAGATGATTCTGTGCTCCACAACCTCCCTGGAGGTGTTGAGGACCAGGTCAGATGAGGCCTTGAGTAACCTGTTCTAGTGGGCGGTGTCCCTGCCTATGGCATAGGGGGGTTGGAACTGGCTGAGCTTTGAGGTCCCTTCCAACCTAAACCGTTCTATGATTCTATGATTTCACCAACTATGGAGACAGCCAATATTGTATTCAAGCAGAACTTCTTTTCCTGGGCTCTGTTACAGCATCAGCAGCTTGTTGGAGTGGTCACTTAACATAACCTCTGGATTACAGGAGGGAGGAGATGTTCCTCTCACCTGTAGCGCCTGGAAACTGCTGCCTCCAGCTGCAGGGAACTCCAGATCACTTCCACCTTCATCATTCTCATTCTGTGCTGTAAGGAAATGGGGAAGGGACTTTTTACAAGGGTTTGTAGTGATCCACAACCTCCCTGGAGGTGTTCAAGGTCAGGCTGGATGAGGCCTTGGGCAACTTGTCCTAGTGGGAGATGTCCCTGCCTATGGCAGGGGGATTGGACTTGATGAGCTCTTTGGGTCCCTTCCAACCCGACTGTGTCTTCTCTAGAGAAATACTCTTCTTGTGTCCTCTAATTCAAAAGCACTTTATGGAAGGAATAATGTGACCAGCAGCTGAAATTGTGTCTCATTTAGAATAGAATAGAATAGAATAGAATAGAATAGAATAGAATAGAATAGAATAGAATAGAATAGAATAGAATAGAATAGAATAGAATAGAATAGAATAGAATAGAATAGAATAGAATAGAATAGAATAGAATAGAATAGAATAGAATAGAATAGGAGTAGAATCAGCCAGGTTGGAAGAGACCTTCTCTGATAGGCCTCTCCTGGTTCCTTCTCTGCATTGTTGACAGTAAATTTCTTAGGGGTTGGAATGGACCTCAGCGGCTCATCCAGTCCAACCCCTCTGCCAGAGCAGCATCATCTACAGCAGATCACTCAGGAATGCATTCAGGCAAGTTTTGAGTATCTACAGGGAAGAAGACTCCATAAGAGACTGTGCCAGGCTTTGCAGTCCCTAGTAGAGCCTTGGATGTTATGGATGAAGAAAAATAGAATCATAGAATCAGTCAGGGTCACAACCTCCCCTGGGCAGCCTGTGCCAGGCTTTGCAGTCCATAGTAGAGTCTTGGATGTTATGGATGAAGAAAAATAGAATCATAGAATCAGTCAGGGTCACAACCTCCCCTGGGCAGCCTGTGCCAGGCTTTGCAGTCCATAGTAGAGCCTTGGATCTTAGGGATGGAGAAAAATAGAGTCATAGAATCAGTCAGGGTTGGAAGGGAGCACAAGGATCATCTAGTTCCAGGATCATCTAGTTCCAAAAATGAACCTTTTTGACAAGATGCAACTGGCAGCATCAGATGGAAGGTTCCCTACAGCCTGGGCATGAGAGCTGGCAGGAGCTGGGAAGGATCTGTGTAGAATTTGGGGGCTTTGGGGACACAGAGTGAAAATAGCAGCAGGGGCTAAAAATAAGCCCATGCAAAATAGCCAAGGCTGGTTTGTCGAGAGACAGAGCTTTATATTAAGTAAGAACCCCCACAGCTTTGGGCTATATAAAGCCTCTGCCTACTGGGGAGAGGAAGAGAGGCTGTGAAGCTGTGAGCATTACAGAAGGGAGAGTCCAGCCCTGTTGGTGTGCCAGGGCAATCTGTCACCTCCAGGCTCCCAGCTGGGGCTCAGCTTGATGTGAGGGGGATGGGAAGCCAGCAGGACAAGGGAGGGGATTCTGCCCCTTGGCTCTGCTCTCCTCACACCCCACCTGCAGCACTGTCTGCAGCTCTGCAACCCCCAGCACAAGCAGCACATGCAAGTGTTGGAGCCAGTGCAGAGGAGGCCACCAAGATGCAGCTGAGAAGGCTGCAGCAGCTCTGCTGTGAGGACAGGCTGAGAGAGTTGGGGCTGTGCAGCCTGGAGAAGAGAAGGCTTCCAGGAGACCTTGGAGTGGCCTTCCAGGATCTGAAGGACGCTCCAGGAGGGCTGGGGAGGAACTATTGACAAGGGCTTGGAATGAGAGGAGGAGGAGGAAGAATGGAGTTAAAGTGGCAGAGGGGAGATTGGAAGTGGATGTGAGGAGGAAGTTGTTTGCAGTGAGGGTGGTGAGACACTGGAACGTTGCCCAGAGAGGTTGTGGAGCACAGAATCACCCAATGTGATCTTTGATCTTTGATCACATTCTGCGATTTTGTGCTCCACAACCTCCCTGGAGATGTTTGATGCCAGGTTAGAGGAGGTCTTGAATGACCTGATCTAGTGGAGGTGTCCCTGCCTATGGCACAGGGGGCTTGGAACTGGCTGAGCTTTGAGCTCCCTTCCAACCTAAACCATTCTATGTTCCCTCTCTTGTACTCTCTTGCAGGATTGCATCGATGTGGGCTGGTGGGAAGGAGAGCTGAATGGCAGGCGAGGTGTGTTCCCTGACAACTTTGTCAAACTTCTTCCTTCTGACTTTGAGAAAGAGGTAAGCAGTCACTCGTGTGTTTTTTGCCTTTTTGCTCCAGAGTACAGGGTGGTGAGACACTGGCACAGGCTGACCAGGGAGGTGGTGGAGTTGCCATCCCTGGAGGTGTTCAAGCAAAGCCTGGATGGGCACTGAGTGCCATGGGATAGGGCTGGGGGATAGTTCGGACTGGATGAGCTTGGACCTCTCTTCCAACCTGGCTTATTCCATTCTATTCCATTCCATTCCATTCCATTCCATTCCACTCCATTCTATTCTATTCCATTCAATTCTATTTTATTCCATTCCACTCCATTCCACTCCATTCCATTCTATTTTATTCCATTCCATTCCATTCCATTCCATTCCATTCCATTCCATTCCATTCCACTCCATTCCATTGCATTCCACTCCACTCCATTCTATTCTATTCCATTCCATTCCATTCTATTTTATTCCATTCTATTTTATTCCATTCCATTCCACTCCATTCCATTCCATTCCATTCCATTCCACTCCATTCTATTCTATTCTATTCCATTCTATTTTATTCCATTCTATTCTATTCCATTCCATTCTATTTTATTCCATTCTTTTCCATTCCATTCTATTTTATTCCATTCCATTCTAAAGTGGAGCTGAAAATAAATTCTCTTCTGCAAATAGAGAATTTCTTAGATTGAAAAATACCTTCAAGATCATTGATTACCATTTCACTTCTAACTCAAGAATGAACAAAAGGTTAAGGGAGGCACAGACCTGGGTTACAGAGCATCTGTGAAGGGAATGTGTGGCACTGGAAGTCACACTGTGAATTCTCTTTGGTTGCCCCATCCTGTCAGTCATCCTCCTCTGCGTTGCCCTGAAAGCTCTTTGTGCTGCACACTGAGTTGGAGAGATCTGCTGGAGAGGGTCCAAGGGAGGGCTGGGAGGATGCTGAGGGGGACTGCAGCACTGCCTGGGGAGGAGAGGGACATGGGACTGCTTAGTCTGGAGAAGAGAAGACAGAGAGAGGATTTAATCAGTGTTTCTAAACCTCTAAGGGCTGGGGGTCAGGAGTGATGGGACAGGCTCTGCTCACTGCTGCCTGGGATGGGCCAAGGAGCAATGGATGGAAGCTGCAGCACAGGAGGTTGCAGCTCAACACAAGAGGCAACTTCTTGCCTGTGTGGGGCCCAGAGCAGTGGCACAGGGAGATTGTAGATGACAGAATCCCAGGGTGGTGAGACACTGGCACAGGTCGCCCAGGGAGGTTGTGGAGCACAGCATCACCCAATGTGATCTTGGATTGGGTGATTCTGTGCTCCACAACCTCCCTGGAAATGTTCAAGGCCAGGCTGGATGAGGGCTTGAGCGACCTATTCTAGTGTGAGGTGTCCCTGCCCATGGCAGGGGGGTTGGAACTGGATGATCTTTAGGATCCCTACTAAGCCAAGGCATTCCATGAATCCCTTCCCCCCCATAGTCCATTCCTTTTGGGGACCATTTCCAATCAGCAGTGGCTGTTAAGGAGTTTGCAGTCAGACTTTTTGCTGAGTTCTTTCATAGTGGCAGTCTCAGACAGAGCCTTGCTGACACTCAGCTGCAGTCTTTGGCAGGCAAATTGGGCGCTGGAGGCAAAAATAACTTGGAAAGCTTAATAAAGCAACTATTAACTCACAGAAGCTAACATAATAATTAATGGAAATGAAGGTGGAAGAGCAGCAAAACACCACAGGAGATGAAAACACATTTCCATAGCAGACTGGATATCCTGGCTATGGGCCCAATAATGAGAAGGTGATTTCCAAAAGAGGCAGAAATCATAAACCTTAAGACACAGAGAGCCTATTAGAGGAGAATAAAAATCTTTCATCCATTTTTGTGGTGAAATTTATTTGCCTTTTTTTTTTTTTTTTTTTTTTAATAAACTTAGAAATTACCTCTTAAGTGGCTTCTCTTTTTCCTCTCAAAAGTAATAACTCAAAGTGGAATAATCAGACACTCTAGAAATTGCAGCCAGGTTTGCTGTGGATGTGGAGAATTAAGTTTTGCTCATTTTTATTAAATGGCCCAGAGCTGGTCACAGGTGCAAGTAAGTGGTAAGACTGCAGAGTGCCTGCAAGGGAAAGAAAGGGATAAGTTTTCCACTGCTTTGTTTTTTTCAGGTATTGTCTGATGAGATCCAGCAGCCTTGGCTGCTCTCCCATGGGCTGGAAGCATTTGGTTGCAGTTAGGTCTTGCACTTGTTGAACAAAGGCTTGGGATCTTTGCCCATCTCCTTCATCCCCCAACTTGCCAGTCCTGATTCTTCTCTACTCACAGAATCATCACCGAATGTTAGGGGCTGGAAGGGACATCCAAAGCTGATCCAGTCCAACCTCCCTGCCAGAGCAGGAGCACCTAGAGCAGGGCACGCAGGAACACAGCCACAGCATCACAGAATGTCAGGGGCTGGAAAGGACCTCCCAAAGCTGATCCAGTCCAAACCCCCTGCCAGAGCAGGAGCACCTAGAGCAGGGCACACAGGAACACAGCCACAGCGTCACAGAATGTCAGGGGCTGGAAGAGACCTCCAGAACTCGTCCAATCCAACCCCCTTGCCAGAGCAGGATATTCTATACCAGATCACACAGGAACACCTCCAGGTGGGGTTTGAATATCTCCAGAGGGGACTCCACAACCCCCCTGGGCAGCCTGTTCCAGAGTTCTGTCACCCTCACAGGGAAGAAAATCCTCCTCATGTTTAAATGAAACTTCCTCTGCCTCAGCTTCCACCCAGTGCCCCTTGTCCTGTCCTTGGGCATCACCCAGCAGAGCCTGGCTCCAGCCTCCTGCCACTCACCCTGCACATATTGATAAGCATTGCTGAGTTCACCTCTCAAGCTCCTCCTCTCCCAGCAGCACAGCCCCAGCTCCCTCAGGCTCTCCTCCTAACAGAGCTCTTCCATTCCCTTCAGCATCTTTGTGGCTCTGTTCTCTGGACTCCCTCCAGCAGTTCTATGTCCCTCTTGAAGTGGGGGGCCCAGAACTGAACACAGTACTCCAGATGTGGTTTCCCCAGGGCAGAGAAGAAGGGCAGGAGAACCACTCTCAACCTGGTCACCACAGCCCTTCTAACCCACCCCAGAATGGCATTGCCCCTCTGGCTGAAGGAGAGAAGATTGTGACCTTTAAAGCAAGAGATGTCTGCCATAGCACTTCCTGGAACCATAGATTCATTAGCTGCAATTAGCTGGACAGGAAACTACAGGAAAGAGTCCAAGGGAGAGCGATGAGGATGATGAGACAGTGAGACCTGGGGCTGTTTTCTCAGGCTGATGGCAGGTGGTGATCTGGTTAGGATAAGATGGTAGGGGGAAGGCTGCAGAGGAACTGTTTGCAAAGGCTTGCAGGGACAGGACAGAGGAGCAGAGGTTTGAGATGAGAGCAGAGCAGCTTGAGATTGGATGTACGCAACAAGCTCTGCAACCAGGAGGCTGCTGCAACACTGCAACAGGTTGCCCAGGGAGAGAGATGAAACCCCCAGAAATGATCAGGTGGGATGGAGCAGCTCTGCTCCAAGGACAGGCTGAGGGAGCTGGGGGTGTGCAGCCTGGAGAAGAGAAGGCTCCAGGCAGACTTAAGAACAGCCTGTCAGGACCTGCAAGCAGGCTGCAGAGGGACTGTTGGCAAAGGCCTGCAGGGACAGGATGAGGGCAGTGGTTTGAGATGAGAGCAGAGCAGCTTGAGATTGGATGTGAGGAACAAGTTCTGCACCAGGAGGGTGGTGGAACACTGCAATAGGTTGCACAGTGTGGTAGTTGAGACCCCTAGAAATGACCAGGAGGGTTAGAGCAGCTCAACTACAAGGTTGAGGGAGGTGAGGGTATTCAGTCTGGAGAAGAGAAGGTTCCAGGCAGAGCTCAGAGCAGCCTGCCAGGACCTGAAGAAGCTGCAAGCAGGCTGCAGAGGGACTCTTTGCAAAGGCCTGCAGGGACAGGAGCAGGGCAATAGTTTGAGATGAGAGCAGAGCAGATTGAGATTGGATGTGAGGAACAAGTTCTGCACCAGGAGGCTGCTGCAACACTGCAGCAGGTTGCCCAGGGAGGGAGTTGAAGCCACATCCCTGCAGCTGTTCAAGGTGAGGCTGGCCAAGGCTGTGAGCAGCCTGCTCTAGTGGAGGATGTCCCTGATGACTGCAGGGAGGTTGGACTGGATGCCATTTGGAGGTTCCTTCCACCCCAACCCATTCTATGATCCTCTTAGGCAAATGGTCCTTGCAAAGAAGGTTAAAAACAAAAAAGCACAAAGAGGTTGGGATTGATTTCATTACTTATTTCATTTCCTCCAAACATCTCAGCCTCTGGCAACTTTCCTTTTCACCACTGGAGAAGTAAATGTGTCACAGTGAGTGAATAAGATGCAACCTTTGCAGCATTTCCTGTTTTGCCCCATTTTGTGAGGCTGGGGAAAAAAAAAAAAGCACACTTGAGGTACTGTCTCATCTGTCTGCTTTAGAGGTGGGCTTGGGTGTTTTGCTGTTTGTTTGTTCTGCTTTTGGTTTGGTTTTTTGTCTTCCCCCCCCCCCCCGAATGGNCTCTGAGGTCACTTCCAACCCTAAACCATTCTAGGATTTCCTTAACCTCAAGGCAGATAAACTGAACTTTCTTTTCCTCCCTCTTGCAGGACATTTGAATTGCAGAAGTAGAAAAATGGCTTTTTTATGGGTTGTTTTTGGTTTTTTTTTAATGGCTCAATGCTATTTTCTCTCTTCAGATTTATTTTTGTGAAGTTATTTCAGGGGGAAAAAAAAATAATGGTGACAGCTCTGCAGTCAGTCTCAAGACTTGCCATTATTGAACATAGAATCAGTCAGGTTGGAAGAGAGCTCCAAGCTCATCCAGCCCAACCTATCCCCCAGCCCTAGCCAATGGCACTCAGTGCCCATCCAGGCTGTGCTTGAACACCTCCAGGGATGGGGACTCCACCACCTCCCCTGCAGCCCATTCCAATGCCAGTCACTCTCTGTGCACAACTTCCTCCTCACATCCAGCCTGAGCCTGCCCTGGCACAGCTTGAACCTCTGTCCCCTCCTTCTGTCCCTGGCTGCCTGGCAGCAGAGCCCAAGCCCAGCTGGCCACAACCTCCCTGCAGGGAGCTGCAGAGAGCAATGAGCTCTGCCCTGAGCCTCCTCCTCTGCAGGCTGCACACCCCCAGCTCCCTCAGCCTCTCCTCTTGGGGCTGTGCTCCAGGCCCCTCCCCAGCCTTGCTGCTCTTTTCTGGACACCTTCCAGCACCTCAACATCTCTCTTGAATGGAGGCAACCAGAACCTGGACACAGCACTCAAGGTGTGGCCTGAGCAGTGCCAAGTACAGGGGAAGGAGAACCTCCCTGCTCCTGCTGGCCACACTGCTCCTTATCCAGGCCGGGATGCCATTGGCTCTCCTGCCCACCTGGGCACACTTCTGGCTCATGTTCAGATCTGAGAGCTTGGAAAAAACTTAACCTGCCCTGGCACAACTTGAGGCTGTGTCCCTTTGTTCTGTTGCTGTTAAGCAGTGTGTGATGTACTCCACCCCTTTAGAAGTGGGAGATCTGCAGGCAGATTGAAGCAATCTCTTCTCTCCTCTTATTGCATTTCAGAGACCGAAGAAGCCACCACCTCCATCAGCTCCTGTCATCAAGCAAGGATCAGGTAAGGTGAAGCTGATTTCTGTGCAGAGTGAGCACATCTCATGTTAAATTAAGGGCGTTTCAGATTTATATAGAACCCATCTGATAAGCAGGAGGTGTCTAGACAGGCACAGGGAAATCAGCATCAAGCTGCAAAAAGCTGATAACCCTGAGAGACTGTGGCTTGCTTCTGAGATGCATGCCAAGCACCTGCAGCATTTGAAGGTAATGGATTTTACCCCTGCAACATGCTGAGTTGAGGTGAGCACAGTACAGTGACCCATGAAGACGCTGAGAGGGCTGCAGCAGCTCTGCTGTGAGGACAGGCTGAGAGAGTTGGGGCTCTGCAGCCTGGAGAAGAGAAGGCTGCCAGGAGATCTTATAGTAGCCTAACAGGATCTGAAATGGACCTACAGGAAGGCTGGGGAGGGACTATTGACAAGGAGGTGCTGTGACAGAATGAGGAGGAATGGGCTGAAACTGGCAGAGGGGAAACTGAAAGTGGATGTTAGGAGGAAGTTGTTTGCAGTGAGGGTGGTGAGACACTGGCACAGGTTGCCCAGGGAGGTTGTGGAGCACACAATTGCCCAATGTGATCAAAGATTTTGGAGGTCCCTTCCAAGCCAAACCATTCTATGATTCTGTGTAAAAAGAAATTTCTCTGTCCTAGAGTCTGGACCTGTTAATAGAGCAAGTCACACCAAGCTCCTGTTCACTGTAGTCTTATCATTTAGTTGGAATTTGTCCAGAAGTTGACTATAGAATAGAATTATAGAATCAGTCAGAGTTGGAAGGGACCACAAGGATCAGCCAGTTCCAACCCCCTGCCATGCCCAGGGACACCCTACCCTAGAGCAGGCTGCCCACAGCCTCTGCCAGCCTGGCCCCAAACACCTCCAGGGATCTGGCCCCAAACACCTCCCTGCAGGGGCAACCCATTCCAGGCTCTCACCACTCTCATGCTCAACAACTTCCTCCTCACCTCCAGTCTGAATCTCCCCACCTCCAGCTTTGCTCCATTCCCCCCAGTCCTGGCACTCCCTGTTAGCCTCAAAAGTCCCTCTCCAACTTTTTTGTAGCCTCCTTCAGATCCTGGAAGGCCACCAGAAGGTCACCTGGGAGCCTCCTCTTCTCCAGCCTGCACAGCCCCATCTACTTTAGTCTGTGCTCACAGCAGAGGTGCTGCAGCCCGCTGAGCATCCTCGTGGCCCTTGGACACCCATGGTTTACTCTTGACTCTTTTCTGGAGGCTCCTGAGATCAGGAAGGTGCTCTAGGAGCAGTCTGTGTCCAGACAGAGCAGTAGGATTTTGCCATCTAGTGGTAGTTGCTTACTGAAGATAAGTCTTAGCCCCAAAGCTCTGTCAAACACACTCCAAGGATTAAAGAATAGTGCTTTGAACATGTCTGCGTCCTCCTGTGTCACCATGGAAGGACAGTGGCTTCCTTTCCATAAGGAAAAATGGATGCATAAAGAACACAGAGTTGGGCAGTGGCCCCTCTGAGTCTGGCCAAGCCAAGGCTGTTGCCATCCATGCATTCAGACACTGGGTTGGCTGGGAAGGTGACAAGTCTCTGCCACCTTCTACCCCACTTCCAGAGCCCCTGGCATGCTGACTTCTGTTGCTGCAAGGCAATTATGGCAACTTGAGGAAGGTTGTGCAAAACTTTCCTGGCGTGTGCAAGGTGCAGTCTTCCAGTCCCCAGGCTGTAGGTCTCCACACTGCCTAACCACCAGGTGCAAGTGGTAGCAGTGTTGAGGACTACTTAAGGCAACACTGTGAATAATTCAATAAAAATGCCCCTCTCTGACAACCAAGAAAAACAGAGAAGGCAAGGCAGGGAGCAGAAGGTAATTTTTCTGCTTCAGTCTGCTGGGTTAAGTGCAGTTCTCAAGTGCATTTGCAGCTCTGAATGTGCTGTTCCAAACCTCTTCTGCAGCTGGCTCCTAGAAGTCAGTGCTGATCTGAGCAAATGGCTCATAAGTGGTGATCACCAGGCATTATTTCATCAAATGGCTCTGCCTTGGACGGGCCACACTTCTACCACTTAGCAGGGCAATAAAGAACACCAAATTGCCATCTTACCTGGTAGCTGCCTTCCAGCACCTGACAGGAGCCACCAAGCAGGATGCAGAGGGACTGCTCACAAAGGCCTGCAGGGACAAGATGACGGCAATGGCTTGAAATGAGAGCAGAGCAGCTTGAGACTGGATGTGAGGAAAAAGTTCTGCACCAGGAGGCTGCTGCAACACTGCAACAGGCTGCCCAGGGAGGGAGTTGAAGATCTACCCCTGGAGATGTTAAAGTTCAGGCTGGACAAGGCTCTGAGCAACCTGATCTAGTAGAGGATGCCCCTGCTGAGTGCAGGGGGGTGGACTGGATGAGCTTTGGAGGTCCCTTCCAACCCAACCCATTCTGTGGATCTGTGATTCCATTATCTTAACCAAAACTGTCTAAAGGAGACTATAAATAATATAATATAATATAATATAA
>VWZI01016990.1:241234-255821 GCA_013396835.1 Psilopogon haemacephalus | reverse complement strand
TATATATATATATATATATAAAATGTATTTCATGGAATTTAACTGAACTGTTGCTGGAAACCTTCCTAAAACAAGTTATGGAAAGCACAAATCCACATATTGATAATCTTGCACATATTTGTGTGGTCAAAGGAACAAGAAAGAGACTCAAGTCCATCTCCTTAATGACAGCAGGTTTAACTCTCATCATGGCCACACAGAGGGGACATTCTCAGGCCATGTCTAAACCAATAAGCCTATAAAAAGTGAGGATCCTCCAGACTCAGGACTATCTCCTGCTTGGGTTGTGATCTCCAAACTAATTAGCAGCCAGGCAGGTACCACCAACCTGCCTCAGATGCCAGGATAAGGTCACACAGTCACAGGATCACAGAGGAGATGTGGTTGGAAGGGACCTTTAAGATGATCTAGTCCAAGGCTGGGGAGGGGCCTGGAGCAGAGCCCTGTGAGGAGAGGCTGAGGAAGTTGGGGGTGTGCAGCCTGCAGAAGAGGAGCCATTACTAAACTGCCTGTGTCCCTTGTTCATCCATTTTTCCTTCTGGAAAGGAAGCCATTGTCCTTCCCTGGTGACACAGGAGGACACAGACATGTCCTAAGCAGTATTCTTTAATCCTTGGGAGTGTGAAGTGAGAGAAGTGAAGGTTTGACAGAGCTCATCCGCAGTGTGTTGTCCCTTCAGACTTCTCTGAATCTATGACTATTAATTCATTTTTTTTTTCCTTGACAAAATGTTCTGAAGCTGCCTGAGCTGAATGCTTTTGGAAAGTGTGAGCTTGGCTGTGCAAACAGAAAAATCCAATTGCTTTTCTGTCACCATCATGTCAGCAAACACTGCAAACCAGCTTCTGCTCGCTTCCAGTGAGACCCTTTCCAACTGCAGACTGTAGAGAGCCTGAGAAGGTGCAGGATAAAAACTTGGGTAGCTCTGAGTGCTTTGTTCACCTGTTCACCACCCCAACTGTTCCTTTCTTTGGCAGCTACCACAGACCGAAAGCTCTGAGTGCTTTGTTCCCTTGTTCACCCCAACTGTTCCTTTCTTTGGCAGCTACCACAGAGCGAAAGCAGGAGATCAAAAAGGTCCCTCCTGAGAGGCCTGAATGTCTTCCCAACCGGACAGAAGAGAAAGGTATGAAAACAGAATCAGAGAATCACACAATGGCTTAGCCCGGTAGGGACCTCAGAGCTCCAACCCCCCTGTGCCATTGGCAGGGACATCTCACATTACAAAGAGCCTGGCCTTGAACACCTTTGGTCACATGGGGTGATCCTGTGCTCCACAACCTCCCTGGGCACACCCCCAGCTCCCTCAGCCTGTCCTTGTAGCAGAGCTGCTCCAACCCCTGATCGTTTCTGTGGCCTCCTCTGGACCTGCTCCATCAGGTCCATGTCTCTCTTGTGTTGGACACCCCAGAGCTGGCCCCAGCCCTGCAGGTGAGGTCTCCCCAGAGCAGAGCAGAGGGGCAGGATCTCCTCTCTCCATCTCTGTGGCCACACTGCTTTTGATGCAGCCCAGGCTGCCATTGGCCTTCTGGACTGCAAGTGCACACAGTTGGCTCCTGTCCAGCTTCTCCTCCACCAGCACCTCCAAGTCCTTTCCTGCAGGGCTGCTCTCAATCTCATCATGCCCCATTCTGGACTCATACCTAGGGTTGCCCTGACCTAGGTGCAGGACCTTGCACTTTGCCTCATTGAACCTCATGTGGAGTTGTGTGAAGGTCAGGAAAGCTTCTGAATCACCCTCTTAGCACAGCCACAAAAGCCACAGGCATGCCTGTGAAGGAAAAAAGAATTCTGCCTGTGAAGGTAAAAAAGAATTCTGCCTTCAAAGTCAGCTTGGAACCTCTCAAGAAATGGGGCACAGTACCACACAGAGAGAGCAGTGACAAAGAAATGAAGGGATTCATGGCTTCCTCATGCTCACTGTGTGCTCCAGTGTGTGGGTAAGAGTTACATGAATTGGATGTGGTGCCAGGTTTCCTGCTTAAGTGGAGTCTGAAATAGTACAGACAAATTTGTCTATGGCATTCCTTAGCCTCTAAGTAGAATCATAGAAGCCAGGGCTTGGAAGGGAACTCAGGAGATTGTAAAGTCATAGAATCCTAGAATCAGTCAGGGTAGGAAGGGACCTCAAAGATCAGCGAGTTCCAACCCCCCTGCCATGGGCAGGGACACCCTACCCTAGAGAGGCTGCCCACAGCCTCATCCAGTCTGGCCTTTTTAGGCTGTCAGGGAGTGCTAGGACTGGGGGGAATGGAATAAAGCTGGAAATGGGAGACTCAGCTTGGATGTAAGGAAGAAGTTGTTCAGCATGAGGGTGGTGAGAGCCTGGAAGGGGTTGCCATCTACCATGGAGATGGTAGGAGCCTCATCCCTGGAGGTGTTTGCAGCCAGGCTGGCAGAGGCTGTGGGCAGTCTGATCTAGTGTGAGGTGTCCCTGGGCATGGCAGGGGGGTTGGGACTGGCTGATCCTTGTGGTCCCTTCCAACCCTGACTGATTCTATGATTCTGTGTTTCTGTGGTTCTATGATTCTGTCCTCTGGTTCTATGGCTCTGTGATTCTATGGTTTTGTTATTCTATGGTTCTGTGATTCTATGATTCTATTATTCTGTTATTTTATGGTTCTGTGATTCTATGATTTTATGATTCTGTTATTCTCTGATTCTGTAATTCTATGATTCTGTTATTCTCTGATTCTATGGTTCTGTGACTCTGTGGTTCTCTCATTTCTTGTTTAGTTGTAGACTTGTGAGCACAAGCGAGTTCCACTTAATAATAGCTCTCTTCTGATTTTCTTCCTTTTTATTTTTTTTTTTTAAATTCTCCTTGGAAATAATTGACTTAAAGAAAGACCAGAGAGAGAGCAAAAGCAGTTAGACTTGCAGAAGCCTTCAGTCCCTGCTATACCTCCCAAGAAACCTCGGCCACCCAAAGCCAACTCTGTGAGCAGACCTGGGACCCTGCCCCCAAGGCGACCAGAGAGACCAGTTGTGCCTGTGACTCACACAAGGTATTGCTTTTCCTCTCTCCACTGCTTTTGGGATTGGTGGAAGGAGCACAGAATTGAGGTTTCACCTGTTAGAGTGTCAGAGTTTATCTCGTGGGGAGCTGTATTGAAAGGACAAAGCAAAGAGAGCAAACCTTCTCTGGACATCTGGCTGGGTCCCATCTGTCTTCTCAAGCCAGTTCTATCCTGGGCTGCAGCAAGAGAATTGTGGGCAGCAGGCTGAAAGAGGTGATCCTGCCCCTCTGCACCACTCTGGTGAGGCCTAACCTAGAGCACTGTGTCCAGTTCTGGAGCCCCTGGGACAGGAAAGATCTGGAGGTGCTGGAAAATGTCCAGAACAGGGCCACGAGGGTGCTGAGAGGGCTGAAGCTGCTCTACTGTGAGGACAGGCTGAGAGACTTGGGATTGTTCAGTCTGGAGAAGAGAAGGTTCCCAGGTGACATTGTTGTGGCCATCCAGGATCCAAAGGGGGCTGCATGAAAGCTGGGGAGGGACTTTTTAGGCTGTCAGTGAGTGACAGAATCATAGAATCACAGAATGGTTTAGGTTGGAAGGGAGCTCAAGGCTCAGCCAGTTGCAACCCCCTTGTGCCATAGGCAGGGACACCCCCCACTAGAACAGGTTGCTCAAAGCTTCATCCAACCTGGCCTTGAACACCTCTAGGAAGGGAGCAGGGGGATCTGGGAGGAATGGATCCAAGCTAGAAATGGGTAGATTCAGACTGGATGTTAGGAAGATGTTTGGAAGAAGTTGTTCAGCATGAGAGTGGTGAGAGCCTGGCAGGGGTTGCCCAGGGAGGTGGTTGAGGCCAGATCCCTGGAGGTGTTTTTGGCCAGGCTGGCAGAGGCTGTGGGCAGCCTGCTCTAGGGTAGGGTGTCCCTGGGCATGGCAGGGGGGTTGGAACTGGCTGATCCTTGAGGTCCCTTCCAACCCTGACAACTGTGTGGATTAAAGCAGGCTGTCCACCCCTAGCTCATTGCTGCTGATATGAGCACACTGCCAGCTGCAACAGCAGAGTTCCCACTGCTGACTGTGTGGGAAGTGTCTGCATCAGTAGGCTGTGCTGATGTGGACTTTTCTTAGCTTGCCTCAAATTGTTCCTCGAGTGAAGGCAAACCACCATGCAGAACCAGAACATGTAAAACAAAGCCCTCAGATCAAACTGCTCTGCTCAGCCAAGGGAGGGAAAAGTTGTACTCTTCTGAGCTGAAAAAGAAGGATGAGTCCTTGTGCTTCCAGCAGCAATTCAAAGCACTTCAGGATCACACAGTGGAGAAGTGTTCCCCTCTTAGGTCAGGGATGAGTGGAGCTGTACACCTGGTACAGGAAGGGAAAATCAAAAGCCCCCAAAAGCAGCAAGTTCTTCAGCTCAACACAAGGAGCAACTTCTTGAGTGGAAGGGTCCCAGAGCACTGACACAAGCCTGGCCAGCAAGTCAAAGGAGGGGATCCTGCCTCTCTGCTCTGCTGTCCTGAGACCCTACCTGGAGTACTGCATCCAGCTCTGGTGTCCCCAGCACAGAAAGGACATGGATCCAACAGGAGAGGGTCCAGAGGAAGCCCACAAGGATGCTCAGATGGCTCATGAGGACAGGTTGAGAGAGTTGGGGCTGTTCAGTTTGGAGAGGAGAAGGCTCCAAGGAGACTTTGGAGTGGCCTTCCAGTACTTGCAGGAGGCCTCCAAGAAAGCTAGCAGATGGACTGTTTCCTCCAGGGGCAGGGCTTTGAAACTTGAAGTGGGGGCTCAGTAAAGATGTCCTGGTGTTAGCTGAGTTCAGGTTTTAATAAGAGAGTAAATTTTTTTTTCAGATCTGCTGGCATCCATGTCCAGAATTGGAACAGCCTCAGGCAATTAGAATAAAAATGGAAGCAGCAGGATTTTAGCTGCTGTGTCCTGATTTAACCCCACTGACTTCACCAGCCTAGTCCCACCCAGCTGCTCCCTCATTGCCCACACTGGGGTGGAGCTGAGCATCACAAGGGCCAAAGTGAGAAGAGTTGTGGGCTGAGATAAAGAGAGTTAAAACAAATCCAGACAAGCCTGGAAAGGCTCCAGAGGAGACTCCACAACCTCTCTGGGCAGCCTGTGCCAGTGCTCTGAGACCCTTCCTGTCAAGAAGTTGCCTCTTGTGTTGAGCTGGAACCCTTTGTGTTGAGCTGAAGAACTTCCTAACATCCAGTCTGAATCTGCCCATTTCCAGCTTTGTCCCATTCCCCCCAGTCAGCCTAAAAAGTCCCTCCCCAGCTTTCTTGTAGATACTGCAAGTCAGGTCTTACATTGGTTGTTTAGCTTACTTTTGACCAAAGAACAGCACTTGTCCCCCTACCACAGCATTTAACTGGCTGCAAGCCCACTTAAATCTCTGACTTCCTCCAGTTTTTAGCACCAATTTTCACCAGGCTCTTTATCACAGCCTCCCTGAAGGCTGAATTAAGGTTTCCAGCTCCTGGGTGCTCTGCTCATAAACTGCTATGGTGAGTTGAGGTTGAGGCCATCTGTCAGCAGTTTGTGATGGCATCAAAAGCAGAGACAAGTGAAAAAAAAAAAAAAAGCCCAAAAAACAACCCAGTGAGGTTCAGAAGCAACTCCCTGTTGTGTTTTCTTGTTGATGGCTTAATTATTGCTGCTCAGAGAGATGCACAACTTGCCTGGGTTATTTCAGGGACAGATCTATATTTTCACACATTGTTTGGGTACCTTCTGTGCATCAGAACTGTTACAGTGCCAGCCTGGCTGTAATCCATGGGGAAAACGAGGATCTGTTCAGTCTGGAGAGGAGAAGGCTCCCAGGTGACCTTATTGTGGCCTTGCAGTATCTGAAGGGGGCTACAAGAAAGCTGGGGAAGGACTTAGCAGTTCTATGTCCCTCTTGAACTGAGGGGCCCAGAAGTGGACACAGTATTCCAGATGTGGCCTCCCCAGGGCAGAGCAGAGGGGCAGGAGAACCTCTCTGAACCTACTCTCCACAGCCCTTCTAATCCACCCCAGAATGGCACTGGTCCTCCTGGCCCCCAGAGCACATTGCTGGCTCCCACCCACCAGCACCCCCAGAGCCTTTTCCCCTTGGCTGCCTTCCACCAGCTCAGTCCCCATCCTCTCCTGCTCCCTGGGGCTGTTCTTTCCCTTGCAGGTGCCAGACTCTCCCCTTGCCCTTGCTGAATTCCATTCCATTTCTCTCTGCCCAGCTCTCAGCCTGTCCCAGTCTGGCTGAATGGCAGCACAGCCTCCTGGGGTGGCAGCCACTGCACCCAGCTTGGTGCCATCAGTTATCTCTCTGAATGTCACAAGGATTTGGGTGTGACTTGTGCAGAGCTGAGCTACTCACCTCCCAAAGCCCTTCCACAGCTTTTATTGCTTTAACAGGGAGGTTGTTTTAGTAAACTGAGGTATCTGTGCGATAGAAAGTTTCAGGAAGAAAAAAATAATCCTGCTGCTTGTGTTTGACCTCCTGTTTCATTTTAAAATAGTTCTTCTGTAGAAAGTATCACTACTCTTGAGACTTGCCTATTCCAATTTACAGTCATGGAATCATTAGGGTTGGAAAGGGACTTTAAAACCATCTTAGTCCAGTATTGCAAACAGATTAGGGGAGAGGAATTTGTGGGAATATCCCAAAGCCATTCAGAATCATGGAATCATTAAGGCTGGAAAGGAACTTTTAAGTTCATCTAGTCCAATATTTCAAACAGATTAGGGGAGAGGAATTTGTGGGAATATCCCAAAGCCATTCAGAATCATGGAATCATTAAGGCTGGAAAGGAACTTTTAAGTTCATCTAGTCCAATATTTCAAACAGATTAGGGGAGAGGAGCTTGTGAGAATATCCCAAAGACATTTAGGATCATGAAATCATTAAGGCTGGACTTTAAGATCACCTAGTCCAGCATTTGAAACAGATTAGGGGAGAAGAGCTTGTAAGAATATCCCAAATATATCCAGGATGATGGAATCATTAAGGTTGGAAAGGAACTTTAAAATAATCTAGTCCAATATTCAAACAGATTAGGGGAGAGGAATTTGTGGGAATATCCCAAAGCCATTCAGAATCATTAAGGTTGGAAAAGAACTTTTAAGGTCATCTAGTCCAATATTTCAAACAGATTAGGGGAGAGGAATTTGTGGGAATATCCCAAAGCCATTCAGAATCATTAAGGTTGGAAAAGAACTTTTAAGGTCATCTAGTCCAATATTTCAAACAGATTAGGGGAGAGGAGCTTGTGAGAATATGCCAAAGACATTTAGAATCATGGAATCATTAATGTTGGAAATGAACTTTAAAATCATCTAGTTCAGCATTTGAAACAGATTAGGGGAGAGGAGCTTGTAAGAATATCCCAAATATATCTAGGATCATGGAATCATTAAGGTTGGAAAGGAACTTTAAAATCATCTAGTCCAATATTCAAATAGATTAGGGGAGAGGAGCTTGTGGGAATAACCCAAAGGCATTCAGAATCATGGAGTCATTAAGGTTGGAAAAGAATTTTTATGATCACCTAGTCCAATATTTCAGACAGATTAGGGGAGAGGAGCTTGTGGGAATATCCCAAAGATATTTAGAATCATGGAATCACTAAGGTTGGTTTGAAACATTTCATTAAGTTTGGGATCATTAAGGTTGGAATCATTAAGGTTGGGATCATTAAGGACAGAATCATTAAGGCTAGAATCATTAAGTTTGGCAAAGGTGCATCTAGTCCAACATTTGGCTAGGGCTGAGTGATAGGTTGGGCTGGATGATCTTGGAGGTCTCTTCCAACCTGGCTGATCCTATGATTTCAAACAGATGAGGGGAAAAGGGCTTGTGAGAGCAGGCTATGCCATAACCCAGGACACGTGGGCTTGGCTTTTGGGGCCTGTGCAGACAATGTTTGTGGTCTAATATCATAAGCAACGTGCCAAAACGTGGCGGAGGAGCTGCCTTTGTGAGCAAAGCCTGGGAGCCGCTGCAATACCCCAGGCCAGCTGCAGATCCCCTCCCTCCCTAGAGGAGTTGATCACTGTCCTTTCTGCAAGCCAATTGATTAGAAAACTTTCTAAATAAGATCCTGGAAGATGTCCCCTTTGCCCTTCTGTTTCCTCCCCGTCGAGATGCTGTGAACAT
Source organism: Psilopogon haemacephalus (assembly GCA_013396835.1). NCBI lineage: Eukaryota > Metazoa > Chordata > Aves > Piciformes > Megalaimidae > Psilopogon > Psilopogon haemacephalus. The sequence continues at coordinate 247,712 of VWZI01016990.1, read as the reverse complement.
CTGAAGAATGATTCGGGAGGCTCCGGCGTCTAAAATAGGCTTTTTTGACAGGTGTCAGGGAGAAACGAGATAAGGTTAATCCAGACAGCATGTCTGCTTTCTGGACATTGCTCCCTCTCACACACTGCTATCTCTCTGGGGCTACCGAGGGCAGAATATTTCACTCTTCCACTCCTAATTGCAAGTTAGCTATCGAAACATCTCCTCTTCTTGATCCAAATGCAGGAGTGATAGTCCAAAAGTGGAGTTAGTGAGCAGCGCAGCGTCCGGCGCCCTGGACAAAGACTCCTCTGAAAGAAGCAATGACATCGGTGAGTCCTGTGGGGGAGGCTTTCTTTATGGTTTGCTTGAGGAATTCCTGGACTGGGGTGGAGGTTGGGGAATTTCTGCCTTTTCTTGTGATCCAAAAGGCAGATGAAGGATTTGGCAGCTGACGTTGAAGGCAGCGACGCAAAACTTGTAACCGGGAGGATTTAAAGGATCCTTTCTGCTTTGCTCGAGGGAGAAGTTTGGTTGTGGAATTGCAAACAGGTTTTGTTCTGCTTAAGGGAGAAAAACCAAAAAAGGCATTTAAAAAGGAGAACTGGAAGGATGAGCTGTTTTGAATTGGGAGGTCTTTTGGTATTTCAGTTTGGGAGTGAGAAGGGAGAAGGTTGTTGCTAACAAGTCAGACTTGTTAAGTGCTGCTGCCACAGCTTCTGGCTTTGCTGTAGTTAGCAATCCTTACACTGCCCAGCACAAAGCAACAAGCAACTAACCTGAGGGCAGTTTGAATCAAATTTCCCTGAAGAGACTGATGCAAAGGAGTTTGCATTTCTCCTGTTTATCTTCCTGCAACACAAGCAGGTTCATCTGGGGCCACCGCCCGCAGAGGAGTAGCGAGAGATCCTTTTTCTGTCCTCCCTCACCTTGCTGCTTCTTCTCCCTTCCCTCGCCTTGCTTCTTCCTCAAGGGATGTTTGCCGGGGTGGGTGCTGCAGTGAGGAAAGAGAGGTGCTGTGCCTCTTGTCCCAGGGCTCTGTAAAGCAGAAGTCAGGACAGCCATCTTCTGCCTCTGCTCCCAAATCCTCCAGGGGCAGCTGCTGCTGTCGCTCTGCAGCGGGGCTGTGCCCTGAGCTTTGTTAAAAGCTGAGCCAGGGTACCCTGAGTGTGTGTGAGCACTGCTGCCTGTCACTGGCAGCAGTCAGCCTGCCTTTGGTCTGGTTTATTAGTGCAGCATTTGTGCCAATGAGCTGAATGTGTGCCTCTCCTTCAGACCTGCAAGCACAGCTCTTGAGTTGGGGCTGGATTTTAATTGCAGTGTAACAATGCAAAGCTCAGTTGATTTCACAGAGCTTTAAGCAGCTTCTCAGCATCCACATTGCCTGGGCTTTAACCTTCTGCTCTTGGCTGTGGCTTCTCAAAGGGACATTGTTCAGGAGAAGCAAATCCTGTGCTTTTCATGTGGGGTAAACACGGCAAGTTGGAAGCTTGTGATGTTTTTAACCTAGAGATGAAGCCAAGGGAATGGTGTGGAAAGGCAATCAAATTCCCACCAGTTAGCATTCACTACTCATATTTACAAATTTGCTTTTGCTTGCTTGAAAGAGAAAGCAGTGGCTGCAAAGAGCATGCAGTGGGGTGATGGAGAGAGACATTTTTAGTCCTTGTGCCAGCTTCCTTGAGGTCACTCTCAGGATCAAGGCTTAGACTGCTTTGCATTTTCTTCCGTGGTGTGAGGGGTTTATTAACCACCTATAAAAGGGTAGGTAGGAAATTGCATTGATAATAATTGTTGTTCATTTCTAGAATTTAGAGAGGATTTGGGGCAGAGCTTTTTGTTTGTTGGGGGTTTGTTGTGGAGGGTTTTTTTTAGTGGGGAATAGGAACCAATAAAAGCAAATAGGTTTATGGAATAGGAACATCACAGGAGAACAGGAATCAAGAGAAGTCCATAAGCAAATAGTTTTGTGGAATGGGAACATCACAGGAAAACAGAATCCAATAAAAGTCCATAAACCAAACAGATTATGAAATAGGAACACCACAGGACAAGAGAGTTCAAGAAAAGTCCATAAACAAATAGGTTTATGGAATAGGAACATCACAGAAGAGTAGCAACCAATAAAAGTCCATAAACAAATAGGTTTATGGAATAGGAACATCACAGAAGAGTAGAAACCAATAAAAGTCCATAAACAAATAGGTTTATGGAGTAGGAACATCACAGGAGAGTAGGAACCAATAACATAACATGGACACAGGATTATGGAGTAGCAAACATCACAGGAGAATAGGAGCCAAGAAAAGTCCATAAACAAATAGGTTTATGGAATAGGAACATCACAGAAGAGTAGAAACCAATAAAAGTCCATAAACAAATAGGTTTATGGAGTAGGAACATCACAGGAGAGTAGGAACCAATAACATAACATGGACACAGGATTATGGAGTAGCAAACATCACAGGAGAATAGGAGCCAAGAGAGGTCTATAAACCAAATAGGGTTATGGAATAGGAACATCACTGGAGAACAGAAACCAATTGAAGTCCTTATCAAATAGGTTTATGGAATAGGAGCATCACAGAAGAGTAGAAAACAATAAAAGTCCATAAACCGAACAGATTGTGGAATGGGAACATCACAGGAGAGTAGGAACCAATAAAAGTCCACAAACCAAACAGATTATGGAGTAGGAACATCACAGGAGAGCAGGAACCAATAAAAGTCCACAAACCAAACAGATTATGGAATAGGAACATCACAGGAGAGCAGGAACCAATAAAAGTCCATAAACTGAACAGGATTATGGAGTAGGAACATCACAGGAGAGTAGGAACCAATAAAAGTCCACAAACCAAACAGATTATGGAATAGGAACATCACAGGAGAGCAGGAACCAATAAAAGTCCATAAACTGAACAGGATTATGGAGTAGGAACATCACAGAAGAAAAAGGATCAAGAGAGGTCCATAAACAAATAGGTTTATGGAATAGGAATGTCACAGGAAAATAGAAACAAAGTCCATAAACTGAACAGGATTGGGGAATAGGAACATCACAGGAGAATAGGAACCAATAAAAGTCCATAAACTGAACAGCATTGTGGAGTAGGAACGTCATAGGAGAATAAGGAACCAAGAGAGGTCCAGAAACCAAATGGGTTTATGGAATAGAAACATCACAGAATAGTAACCAAGAGAAGTCCACAAACCAAATCCCCCACATAAGATGTTGCAAGGAGTTCAGCTGATGACCTCTTGTACCACTGAGAAGGGGAACTTCCTGAGCCCAAGGATAAGCTTGTGTGAATACTTAGATAAGTATAACTTGATAGGGTCAAGCCCAAATGGCATTTACAAGGACAAACCATGTCACCCTAGCCTGTTAAGACAGCTTGTTAAAAGGAATAAACAAAACAGGATTTTAGAGTGAGAGTGGACCCAAAGATCATCACTGGTATGAGTTTTCAGGAGACTTTTGATGGCTCACCTGAAATAAATAAACTGCCTTGGAAGAGAGGGCAGAGCAATAAATTAGAACTCAATAAGGCAAAACGAGCCAGAGTGGATTAATGTCAACTGTGAGGAGAGGGTTTGGAGTTCAGAGCAGTTTATGAGGCAGTGTGATTGGAAAGATTTATGAGATGTGTGTGTGTGTGTGTGTTAGATGTTTGATTTATTCACAAGGAGAACAATGAGTTGGAGAAGTCTTGTGGCTAAAGGAGTTATGAGGAAAAATGACGGATGAGAGAATGGAGTTGTCCCAGACTATTCCAAAACACTGATGGAGCTGGCAGGCTGAGCCCAGCTAATCTTTAACTGTGGTGTGCACTCCTGACACTGCCCCAGACTCATCTGCTCAGTGGGGAGAACAGCCTCAGCTTCTCCCACGTTCATCTCTCCAGTCAGAGCAGATCTGATTAAATGTAGCCTTTTGAGGCCTTTTGCAGTCACCTAAATAAGAATGGACCTAGGTGACAGACTAAGAGGCTTTGAAGCACAAGAGAGTTCAGTGGCTGTGCAGCAGCTCAGTGCAGCACCATTCTGACTCCTGTGCTGCTTATTCCTCCCTTAACTCCAACAATATTGCCAAGCACTTGGAGCTGCCAGGGAGGGCAGAGGAAAAGGCAGCACTCAGTGGCCTCTGCCATGCTTACACTAAGCTTCTCCTGCCCCTCTACTCTGCCCTGCTGAGACCTCACTGCCTTCAGTTTGGGGCTCCCCAGTTGAAGAGGGACAGGGATCTGCTGGAGAGTGTCCAACAGAGGGCTCTGAGGATGCTGAGGGGACTGCAGCAGTGCCTGGGGAGGAAAGGCTGAGGGACCTGGGGCTGCTTAGTCTGCAGAAGAGAAGCCTGAGAGGGGATTGAATCAATATTTCTAAACATCTGAGGGCTGGGGGTCAGGAGCAGGGGAATAGGCTCTGCTCACTTGCTTCTGGGATAGGCCAAGGAGCAATGGATGGAAGCTGCAGCACAGGAGGTTGCAGCTCAACACAAGGGACAACTTCTTGCCTGTGTGGGTCCCAGAGCACTGGCACAGGCTGCCCAGAGAGGTTGTGGAGTCTCCTTCTCTGGAGCCTTTCAAGGCCTGTCTGGATGTGTTCTTGTGTGATCTGTGCTTGATTGTCTGCTCCTGCTCTGGCAGAGGACTCGATGATCCCTTTCGGTCCCTTCCAACCCCTGACATCCTGTGAGCCTGGGATCCTGTGATTTGTGGTCTGAAAATGAGCACAACTCCTCTCTCCTGGCTCTTTAGCAACAGCAGTGTTAAGCTGGGTAAGGGCTGTCGCTGTCTCAGTCCCAGTTTTGGTTGTGAAAGCAAGCCATACTAAAGGTGAATGGAGAGCAGTCTTCCATTCAGGGAAACCCTTTTAGGGATTTCTGAGTTGGATAGGATAGGATAGAATTGAATTGAGTTGAATTGAATTGAATTGAGTTGAACTGAATTGAATCGAATCAGCCAGGTTAGAAGAGACCTCCAAGCTCATCCAGTCCAACCTATCCCCCAGCCCTATCCCATGGCACTAAGTGCTCCATCCAGGCTTTGCTTCAACACCTCCAGGGATGGGGACTCTACCACCTCCCTGGGTAGCCCATTCCAAATTTGATCACATTGGGTGATTCTGTGCTCCACAACCTCCCTGGAGGTGTTGAAGGCCAGGTTGGAGCAACCTGTTCTAGTGGGAGGTGTCCCTGCCCATGGAACTGGATGAACTTTAAGGTCCCTTCCAACCTAAACCATTCTGTGAATCCATGAACCTGACAGTGAAGGAAGTCGGAAAGGCTGGAGCGAGGCTGAGGCGCTGCAGTGCTGTGTGTGTGTGTGCCCTGCTGTCAGGGCACACCTTGGCAGGTCTGTTCCTGCAGCTGTCAGCTGCTGCCTTGCTTTCAGCAGCATGTTCTGCAGGGCTGTGACATTTGCATCTCTCGGGGCTCATGCAGCACTGCTTGCAACTCTTCAGTGTGCACTCACCAGAGCAAGCCCTGCTCAGGGGCGCTGCTGACTCTGCAGGTGCTGGCAGCTGCTGCTGCTCTTGTTTGTGCCTTTGCTTCTCTCCACGATCCTGAACACAAAATAACAATCACTGGAAAAGTAGAATATGGTGTTTAAGACGAACTGTTCCCCATTCTTCCTCACTTCTTCTGTTTTCTCTTTCCCTCTTTTCAGTGATGCCTTTCCTTTCCTTTCCACACATCTTTCATCCAGCTCTTCCTACCCACATCTCTTTGCCATGAGTAACTCTTCTTCATTTCATGAGGGTAAGGCTTTGGTTTTGGGTTTTTTTCCCCCCATTTCTTTTCTATCCTGCCTTTGCTTTAGTTGATAGTGCATAACCAGCACAAAAAGTAGTATTTGGTAGAGCACTTCATGTGCCTATTGCAGACCAGAAGCTGAAATCCAGTGTGCTGTGACAGAAACTCTTGTACCACAGCACTGAAATGTGAAATCCTTCTGATTTATTTGGTTGTATCATAGAATCATAGAATGGTTTAGGTTGGAAGGGACCTCAAAGCTCAGCCAGTTCCAACCCCCCTGTGCCACAGGCAGGGACACCTCCCTCTAGAACAGGTCGCTCAAGGCCTCATCCGACCTGGCCTTGAACACCTCCAGGGAGGGAGCAGCCACAACCCCCCCGGGCAACCCGTTCCAAGCATACCATAAGGCACTTTAGTGATGTGACATGCTCTGCTGAGACCTCACCTGCACCTCACCTGCGTCACAGCTCTTCAGCCCTCAACACAGGAAGGACATGGACCTGATGGAGGGGGTCCGGAGGAGGGCAACAAAAATCAGCAGGAGGTTGGAGCTGGGGGTGTTCAGCCTGGAGGAAAAAAGACTCCAGGAACACCTCAGAGCTGCCAGCCAGTACCCGAAGGAGGCTACAAGAAAGCAAGGAAGAATAGAATAGAATAGAATAGAATAGAATAGAATAGAATAGAATAGAATAGAATAGAATAGAATAGAATAGAATAGAATAGAATAGAATAGAATAG
>VWZI01016990.1:218000-240767 GCA_013396835.1 Psilopogon haemacephalus | reverse complement strand
GCCACTCCAAGGTCTCCTGGCAGCCTTCTCTTCTCCAGGCTGCACAGCCCCAACTCTCTCAGCCTGTCCTCACAGCAGAGCTGCTGCAGCCCTCTCAGCATCTTGGTGGCCTCCTCTGCACTGGCTCCAACACTTCCATGCCCTGCTTGTGTTGGGGGCTCCAGAACTGCACACAGTGCTCCATTAGATATGGTAGCTCACTGGGTGAAAACTTAATGTTTTCCACAAAAATAACCAATTATTCTGATTAATTATTCACACTGAGTTATTTCTGCAAGTCAGGGTTAACCCTGAGCCTTTTAAATATATGTGCATGGGCACAGAAGCTTTGGAACCCTGCAGTCCTGAAGCAAATGTAGGCTTGCTTTGAAATCATCATATCATGACAAGGGTTTAAGCTCTGTGATTTAAAGAGTAAGCCACCAAGACATAAAAGTAATTTATCTGCTGTGGCAGTGCTCAGTTAGTCCACACAAGAAGCAGTTTCAGGGCTTTGCAGCAAGACTGAGCTACAGAGGTGATTTCCACACAGAGCCAAGAAATCTTCCTTCCAAGGCTTTTTTTTCCTGGCTCTTCACACGTTTTGCATGGCATTTCTGAAAGCACTTAGTATTCTTCATCAGTGTTAGCATGAGGCCCTTAGACCTTCAGTGCTGCCTGCTGGAACACAAGGAGTTGGGAGGAATTTTCTTCAGGGATTCCCTGAGAGCTGGTTCAAAAGCTGGGGAGGGATTTTTTAGGCTCTCAGGGAGTGACAGGACTAGGGGGAATGGAGCAAAGCTGGAGGTGGGGAGATTCAGACTGGAGGTGAGGAGGAAGTTGTTGAGCATGAGAGTGGTGAGAGCCTGGAATGGGTTGCCCCTGCAGGGAGATGTTTGGGGCCAGATCCCTGGAGGTGTTTGCAGCCAGGCTGGCAGAGGCTGTGGGCAGCCTGCTCTAGGGTAGGGTGTCCCTGCCCTAGATCAGGCTGGCCAGAGGCCATTTGTCAGCATTGCTATGGAGCATAGGAAGGCTCTGCAGAGGGATCTGGGCAGGTTAAATCCATGGGCTGAGGTCCTGCTCTTTGGTCATAGCAACCCCAAGCAGTGCTACAGGCTTGGGGCAGAGTGGCTGGAAAGCAGCCTGGAGGAAAAGGATCTGTGGAGGTGCTGGTGGAGAGCTGAACATGAGGCAGCAGTGTGCCCAGGTGGCCCAGAAGGCCAACAGCATCCTGGCCTGGATCAAACTCAGTGTGCGCAGCAGGAGCAGGGCAGTGATGGTGTTCCTGGACTCAGCCCTGCTGAGGCCGCAGCTTGAGCACTGGGTTCAGTTCTGGGCACCAAAGCACAGGAAAGACATTGAGGGGCTGGAGAGTGTCCAGAGAAGAGCAGTGAGGCTGGGGAGGGGTTTGGAGGGCATCATCTGAGGAGCACCTGAGGGAGCTGGGGGTATTTAATGTGGAGAAGAGAATGCTGAGGGCAGATCTTATTGCTCTCTACAGCTCCCTGAGAGGAGGCTGCAGTGAGGCTGGGGTTGGTCTCTCCTGCCAAGCACCCAGTGACAGGACCAGAGGCAATGGAGTTGTGCCAGGGGAGGGTTAGGTTGGACATGAAGAGAAACTTCTTGAGTGAGAGAGCGGTGAGGGGTTGGAAGAGGCTGCCCAGGGAGGTGGTGGAGTCCTCATGCCTGGAGGTGTTGAAGAAGCTGTAGCTGTGGTGTTTCAGGACAGGGTTTCGTGGCCATGGTTAGGACTCAACAATCTGAAAGGTTTTTTTCCAGCTGTAGTCATTTTGTGAGTCTCACAATTTGGAGTACTGCCCAAATCCACCTTGTTGGCCTTATTCTTTCACTCTCCCTGCATCCAAGGCTGCTGCTGACTTGCATGGAAGCCTGTTTAAAAAATACCCTACCTGAAAAAGATCCAATAACAAACAAATGGAAGCATCTTCAGTGTATCACAGTTGTTCCAGAGCTGCAACATGCTTTTATTTGCTAGGAGAACTGATTGCTGTGACTCTGTCTGGAAGAAAAAAGTGAGCTAATAGGATTTGGCTCACACTAGGAGGGAAAAAAAGAAAAAAAAAAGATGGAGAATATTTCCAGGAAAAAAAATGTGGAATGGAGCAGGTCTGCCTTTAAATCAGCCTATAATAGTGTCAGGCATTGTAATCGTTTTGCCTGAAGGCACAGAGTGAAAATTGGAAGCCAGAAAGCAGTGGTGAGGATAAAGGCTGCAGGGCAAAGTGTGGCTCACCTAATGAAGAATGAAATCTGCCTCCAGCAGTGATTTGTTTCTGTGCTGCTGTTCATGCTCCTGTCCTAGAGCACAGCAAAGGAGCAGGATTTACCCAGCTGGGCTGAGCTGTGCTATTTCTGTCCCTGAATGAAACCCACTCATGAAGGTAGCTGTGAGTTGTGAATACTGTAATCAGGGACCATTAATTAGGCCTCTTGCCCCAGGGAGTCCATAGCAAGGCAGGGAAGCAGGAATTGCAGTGGTTCTGCCTATGTGTCAGGTGGAGGTGCCTGAAACCAGCATATCCATTTCTTCTAGCTCAGTTTTCTTGACCTTTCAGCTCTTTCTTGGCATCTTCTGAATTGTTAAAAATAAAATCCTTATGAGGGCACTGGCAAGTGCTCAGCAGGGCTCATTAGGGCAGCGCTCTGCAATCAGCTTATTAAGGCAAGGAAAGTCTGGATGGAGATGGGAAGAGATAATTGCATGCTGAAGGAAAGGTGCTGAAGGAAGGTTCCTGTCCAGGCTGCTTGGCTTGGAGCAGCCTGAGGGCTGCCCTCAGTGCTGTGCTCAAGATGTGCAGGGCAGTGTGGGCAGGACGCAGCCAGGCTCTGCTCAGGGGTGCCCAAGGGCAGCACAAGGGGCACTGGGGGCAAGCTGGAGCAGAGGAGGTGCCAGGGGAACAGGAGGGGGAAACTTTCTCAATTTGAAGGTGCCAGAGCCTTTGAACAGGCTGCCCAGAGAGGCTCTGGAGTCTCCTTCTCTGCAGACATTCCAGACATCCCCTGGCTGTGTTCCTGTGTGCCCTGCCCTGGGTGCCACTGCTCTGGCAGGGGGGTTGGACTGGATGCTCTCTGGAGGTCACTTCCAACCCCTCACATTCTGTTCTTTTCCAGGTAGGTACAAGTCTAATGAGCTGAGAACTTTTTCCTTGCATAATTGTTTTCCTGGGGCTGGGTCATATTTTTTTTCAACAGCCCCTCTCCCCCAATAGTTGAAATAAGAAATAATCTGCAAAGGAGCAGGGTGATGAGCAAAGCTCTCCTGCTGGAAAGATACCAGGGAATCATTCATAGAATCATAGAATGGGTTAGGTTGGAAGGGACCTCAAAGCTCATCCAGTTCCAACCCCACTGTGCCACAGGCAGGGACACCTCCCACTAGAACAGGTTGCTCAAGACCTCATCCAACCTGGCCTTGAAGACCTTCAGGAAGGTTGTGGGGCACAGAATCACCCAATGTGATCAAAGACAAATAGGACAAATGTTGGCTGAGCCGCAGCAAGAGCAGCTGTGGGCATCAGGGCAAGGGAGGGGATTGTGCCCCTTGGCTCTGCTCTCCTCACACCCCACCTGCAGCACTGTCTGCAGCTCTGCAGCCCCCAGCACAAGCAGCACATGCAAGTGTTGGAGCAAGTGCAGAGGAGGCCACCAAGATGCAGCTGAGAGGGCTGCAGCAGCTCTGCTGTGAGGACAGGCTGAGAGAGTTGGGGCTGCGCAGCCTGGAGAAGAGAAGGCTGCCAGGAGACCTTGGAGTGGCCTTCCAGGATCTGAAGGGGGTTACAGGAGGGCTATGGAGGGACGATTGACAAGGGCTTGGAATGACAGAATGAGAAGGAATGGGTTTAAACTGGCAGAGGGGAGATTGAAAGTGGTTAGGAGGAAGTTGTTTGCAGTGAAGGTTGTGAGACACTGGCACAGGTTGCCCAGGGAGGCTGTTGCTGCCTCCTGCCTATGAGGACAGCTGGGGCTGTTCAGTCTGGTGAGGAGAAGACTCTGAGACCTTCTTGTGGCTTTCAATATCTGAACGGGGTACAAGAAAGCTGGAGAGGGACTTTTTAGAGTGTTAGGTAGCGGGGGAGGGAACCTCATAATTCTCTTCCAGTTGCTGAAGGGATCCTGCAGAAAGGTTGCAGAGGGACTTTTGCTGAGGGCGTCTGGAGAGAGGCCAAGGGGGAATGGACCTCAGCTGAGGCAGAGCAGGGTTGGACTGGAGCTGAGGAAGAAGTTGTTGAGTGTGAGGGTGCTGAGAGCCTGGCACAGGCTGCCCAGGGAGGCTGTGGCTGCCTCCTGCCTGGAGGTGTTGCAGGCCAGGCTGGATGAGGCCTTGAGCAGCTGAGCCTAGCTGAGAGGTGTCCCTGGGCATGGTGGAGAGGTTGGAGCAGATGAGCTCTGAGGTCTCTCCCAACCTGAGCCATTCTGTGATCCCACGACCAGGGCAGGTGGTGCTAACCCTAGATGCAGAGCAGATCTGGGAGCAAGAAGCACATCTAAATAAGGCCAATAACCAGAGAGGGGATAAAAGGGCATATATGGAACTGCTGCAAAAGGATTTACTATTTTAGCATTGTAGCAAGTGTTGCCCCTTACACTTATATAGAATTTCATTTATAGTGTCAGCTGAAGGGCTGTGATTTCACTTGTTTGGCAGCAGATTCTACCTGTGGAGCCTTTCCAACCTCTGCTCTGCTCTTCTTTTTAAGAGGGGGGGAGGTATAGGCTGCCTCAGCTTGTTTCCTAGCTGGCAGAAATGCATTCAGAAGTGGAAATTGCTTCTGAGTAGCAAAAGTTTAACACAAACAATGTTTGTGGTTTATGGTGTCATTAAAAAAAAAAACCAAAACAAAACACCTGGGAAACATTTTACCTGCAAGTAAAATGCCATGGGGGTGGCAGGGACACCAATTCCTGCACCCTCTGACTATCAATATAGTTTTCAGGTTGGATGTGTTTGCCTGTTCTGCTCAAAGATGGAGCTCTCTGGGTAGTCAGTAGCTTATTTAAGTCAAAGAAGCACATTGGATTAATGTCTTCACTCTTCTTTGTTCATGGATTGTTTTCCATATTAACCATAGCATGGTTTGGCTTGGAAGGGACCTCCAAAGGTCATCTAATCAGTCAGCAGGGACATCCTCCACTGCATCAGGTAGCTCAGACCTTGAATATCTCCAGGGATGGGGCCTCAGCTACAGGCTCACAGGATGTCAGGAGTTGGAAAGGACCCAGAGAGATCACTGAGTCCAACCCCCATGCCAGAGCTACCTCCCTGGGCAACCTGTTGCAGCAGCCTCCTGCTAGAGAATTTGTTTCTCACCTCCAATCTCAATCTGCTCTGCTCTGATTTCAAACCATTGCCCTCATCCTGTCCCTGCAGGCCTTTGCAAACAGTCCCTCTGCAGCCTGCTTGCAGCCCCTGCAGCTCCTGGCAGGCTCCTCTTAGGTCTCCCTGGAGTCTTCTGCATGTTATACACCCCCAGCTCACTCAGCCTGTCCTTGTAGCAGAGGTATCTCAGCCCCTTATCATTTCTGTGGCCGTCCTCTAGACCTGCTCCATCAAGTCCATGTCCTTCCTATGTTGAGGGCTGCACACAGCACTCCAGGTGAGGTCTCACCAGAGCAGAGTAAAACAGTAGAATCCCAGGCTCACAGGATGTCAGGGGATGGAAGGGACACAAAGAGCTCATCCAGTCCAACCTCCCTGCCAGAGCAGGACCAGACAATCTAGCTCATCTCTCTGGATCTGTTAAAAAACAAGGTTGGTGGTTTTCTGACACCAAAGAGGTGTTCTGTGAAGATATAGGTCAGGAAATCTTCTGAATCACCCTCTTAGCAGAGCCACAAAGGTCATAGGCATGCCCAGGCTGAACACCCTCAGCTCCCTTAGTCTCTCCTCACAGCAGAGCTGCTTCAAGCCCCTGATCATTTCTGTGGCCTACTCTGGACCTGCTCCATCAGGTCCAGGTCCTTCCTGTGTTGAAGGCTCCAGAGCTGGACACAGCACTCCAGGTGAGGTCTCACCAGAGCAGAGTAGAATCATCTCTCTGGATCTGTTAAAAACAAGGTTGGTGGTCTTCTGGTATCACTGAGGAGTTGTGTGAAGATACAGGTCTTGAAACCTTCTGAATCACCCTCTTAGCAGAGCCACAAAGGTCATAGGCATGCCCAGGCTGCACATCCCCAGCTCCCTCAGCCTCTCCTCACAGCAGAGCTGCTCCAAGCCCCTGATCATTTCTGTGGCCTCCTCAGGACCTGTTCCATCAAGTCCATGTCTCTCTTGTGTTGGGGGCTCCCGAGCTGGACATGGTCTCACCAGAGCAGAGTAGAATCATCTCTCTGGATCTGTTAAAAACAAGGTTGGTGGTCTTGTGGTATCAGAGAGGTGTTCTGTGAAGACATAATGGTGCAGGTGAGGTCTCCCCAGAGCAGAGGGGCAGGTCCCCTCTCTCCGTGTGCTGGCCACGCTGCTTCAGGTGCAGCCCAGGATGCAGATGCAGACACTTCTGTTTCACAAGCCCAGAGAAAGGGCCAATGCTGCTTACTGTAGAAGCAGAAAAAGCCTTTGCTAGGCTAAAAGATAACTTCAGCCTCTTGGCTGCTCCCCAAAGCAGCAGATTACTCTTCCTCTTAGTTTTAGCAGCTCCTGTCAGTCCTCTGCTGGTGCTCCTTGTAGCAGCACAGGTGTTTGTGTGGCTGGGCACATGGTGCTGGAAAATGAGCTGGATTAAAACTAGGTCAAGGGAAACAAAGTAATAGTAAAAGCAGTTAGGTGGGAAAGAGTGGCAGGGGCCAGGGCTGCTTCAACCTCCCTTTGTCGTGGTGTTTGTGAGCTTCATGTGGTTAAAGGCTGGCAGAGGTATTCTGTGGGCAGTGTATTCTTGCTGTGCAAGTGGTGAAAAGTAAGAGAGTGCATTAAAAGAGTTGTCTGTGTGGTCTGCACAAAGCCTTTTAATTCATGGCTCAGCATTGAGGTGGAAGCAGCTCTCATGTTTGCTTTTTCCTTCCTCCCCCAGAAGATAATTTCTGACTTCCATTTCTCCTCTCCTGAAAAGTCTATTTGTGTAGGACTCCAGATAGGTTTTGTTTAGTCTGCTAATGTGGAGCTCATTTTTATTATTTTAGCCTCACCTGACTTCATTGCTGCAGCTGAGGATTTGCCTTTCCAAATATGTAGCTCATTTTTATTTTAGCCTCACCTGACTTCATTGCTGCAGCTGAGGATTTGCCTTTCCAAATATGTAGCTCATTTTTATTTTAGCCTCACCTGACTTCTTGGCTGCAGCTGAGGCTTTGCCTTTCCAAATATGTAGCTCATTTTTAATTTAACCTTACCTGATTTCTTTGCTGCAGCTGAGGATTTGCCTTTCCAAAAGTGTAGCTCATTTTTATTTTAGCCTCACTGACTTCTTGGCTGCAGATGAGCCTTTGCCTTTCCAAATGTGGAGTTCATTTTTTTTTTATTTTAGCCTCACCTGATTTCTTAGCTCCACCTGAGGCTTTACCTTTCTAAATGTGTGGCTCATTTTTTGTATTAGCCTGACCTGATTTCTTGGCTGCAGTTAAGGCTTTGCCTTTCCAAATGTGTAGCTCATTTTTTATTTTAGCCTCACCTGATGTCCCTTAATGTCTTTGAGATAATGAAGCAGTTGATATCAGAGGTACTATTAAGCTCTTCCAGATCTACTTCAAGTGCAATAAACAAGTTGTCCTTTACATGACTGTGAAGCAAGTTTGCTGAGCACAGCAAGCTGTGAGGTGCAGCAGCCAGGCTGGAGGGCAGGGATAGCATCCAGAGGGACCTGCACAGGCTGCAGAGGTGGGCACAAGCCAACCTCAGGAGGTTCAACAAGACCAAGTGCAAGGTCCTGCAGCTGGGGCGAGGCAATACCAAGCACCAATGCAGGTTGGGCAGTGAGTGGCTGGAGAGCAGCCCTGAGGAGAGGGACTTGGGGGTGCTGGTGGAGGAGAAGCTGAAGATGAGGCAGCAGTGTGCACTTGCAGGGCAGAAAGGCAAGCAGAGGCTGGGCTGCAGCAGGAGCAGTGTGGGCAGCAGGGCCAGGGAGGTGATTGTGCCCCTCTGCTGTGCTCTGCTGAGAGCCCACCTGGAGTAGTGCATCCAGTGCTGGAGCCCCTGGGACAAGAGGGATGTGGAGATGCTGGAGGTGTGCAGAGAAGGGCCCCGAGGATGCTCAGAGGGCTGCAGCAGCTCTGCTGTGAGCACAGCCTGAAAGAGTTGGGGCTGTGCAGGCTGCAGAAGAGGAGGCTCCCAGGGGACCTTCTGGTGGCCTTCCAGGATCTGAAGGGGGCTACAAAAAAGCTGGGGAGGGACTTTTGAGGCTGTCAGGGAGTGACAGGACTGGGGGGAATGGAGCAAAGCTGGAGGTGGGGAGATTCAGAGTGAATCTGAGGAGGAAGTTGTTGAGCATGAGAGTGGTGAGAGGCTGGAATGGGTTGCCCCTGCAGGGAGGTGTTTGGGGCCAGATCCCTGGAGGTGTTTTTGGCCAGGCTGGCAGAGGCTGTGGGCAGCCTGCTCTAGGGTAGGGTGTCCCTGGGCATGGCAGGGGGGTTGGAACTGGCTGCTCCTTGTGGTCCCTTCCTGGGGACTGATTCTAGGATTCTAGGATTCTAAGATGGTCGGAAAATGAAGAATCATATTATCTTAATTTGATTCAATTTCAGTTTTCTCCTCCAACCTCAGTTGTGTCTTTCAGTCTTTTAGGAGTCAGAGAGATCTCTCTTCTGCTTTCCCCATTGATAGATTTTTGTGACCTACCTTTGGGTGTAGGTTGCAACAGTCAACTAAAAAAAAAAGCAACCTGGCAGAGGACAGGGAGTCACAGGTTATATATAGAAGGAGCTGCTCCAAAAATAGAGCAGCATTTGGAGGTGAATAACCTCCAGGCTATTCCAGGGATAATGAAAGAGATCTCTTTTTTTGTCTCCTCCTTTTTTTATCTCCTAGAGATGGAAGAATATTGCTGAATAAGGAATGTCTGATCCCATTTACTCTCCAGCTGCCAAAGCAGAAGAGTTTGGAATCAGTTGAAGTGTCTTTCAGTGCCTGTAATTTATTGCACAGGCTCAGTAATTCATTAATTGGGTTTCCCCAGTTAATGTGCAATTTTGTGCAGTGATTGTGCTGGATCTTCAGAGGTTCTTTGCTCTGTAACAGTTCTGAAAGTGACAGAACGTTAAGGGTTGGAAGGGACCTCCAAAGCTCATCCAGTCCTAGCCCCCTGCCAGAGCAGCAGCACCTAGAGCAGGGCACACAGGAACACATCCATAGAATCTTAGGGGCTGGAAGGGACCTCCAAAGCTCATCCAGTCCAAGCCCCCTGCCAGAACAGGAGTAGGTCACACAGGAATGCATCCAGGTGGGTATTGGAAAGCCTGCAGAGAAGGAGACTCCCCAAACTCTCTGGGCAGCCTGCTGCCGGGCTTAGTCAGTACAGTTCATAAGACACCAGGAGCACCCTCTTAATGTCTCCAGTTCTTCAGGGAGAAAAATTAACCAACACCTTGAGCAGCAAGATAGAAATTCTGAAACTTTTTGTTCCATGCCATAGGGCCATGGGTTGTCATTTAGCTTTGGCCATGCAAAAAAAGCAAAGCCAAAGCTTCCTCTGCACCTTTCCCCTCGGATTTATTGGGCTTGAGATGGAAGAGTGAATTATCCTTGGAAGGGATTGCAGCTGCATTGGTCTTCCAGGGTTCTTAGTGCCTTGGGCTTCCAAGGTTATTGGTATCTTGGGCTTCCAGGGTTTTTGGTGCCTTGGGCTTCCAGGGTTTTTGGTGCCTTGGGCTTCCAGGGTTTTTGGTGCCTTGGGCTTCCAGGGTTTTTGGTATCTTGGGCTTCCAGGGTTTTTGGTGCCATCATGGTGGGCTAACCTTGTGCAGAACATTGGGACACGATGGGGAGAGTACTGTGTCCAGTTTCTGGAGTGCTGCATCTAGTTCTGGAGCTCCTAGTATAAGAGGGATGTGGACATGGGAGGTGTCCAGAGAAGGGCCCCGAGGATGCTCAGAGGGCTGCAGCACCTCTGCTGTGAGCACAGCCTGAAAGAGTTGGGGCTGTGCAGGCTGGAGAAGAGGAGGCTCCCAGGGCCCCTTCTTGTGGCCTTCCAGGATCTGAAGGGGGCTACAAAAAAGCTGGAGAGGGACTTTTGAGGCTGTCAGGGAGTGCCAGAACTAGGGGGAATGGAGCAAAGCTGGAGGTGGGGAGATTGACTGGAGGTGAGGAGAAAGTTACTGAGCATGAGAGTGGTGAGAGGCTGGAACGGGTTGCCCAGGGAGGTGTTTGGGGCCACATCCCTGGAGGTGTTTTTGGCCAGGCTGGCAGAGGCTGTGGGCAGCCTGCTCTAGGGTAGGGTGTCCCTGGGCATGGCAGGGGGGTTGGAACTGGCTGATCCTTGTGCTCCCTTCCAACCCTGACTGATTCTATGAAAGTAGGATTTGATTCCTTTCTAATTAGGGGGGTGTGGAGGGGGTGGGATTCTTTCCCTTGAAGGACAATTGCCAGAAAAACAAATCAATTTTTTTTTCCCCTCTATTTTTAAGACTTGGAAGGTTTTGACTCTGTAATACCAATTGCTGAGAAGCTAAATCATCCAACTACAACCAGACCAAAAGCAACTGGCAGGCGACCACCCTCCCAGTCTCTCACCTCTGTAAGTTCATTTTCCTTTTCTTCTAAAACTCTTTTTTTTACCCCCATTTTTTTTTATCCTCACCCCCCACTACCGTTTGTGTTCCCTGATGGTTTGGGTTTTTTTTAACCACAGTTCCACAGCACAGAGAGGCACAGCTCATAATAAAGAGTGCCAAAAAGCTGCATGCTGATGTTTAAGTCATTCCCTCCCTAACAAGATTTGTATTCCCTTTATTTGGGTGCTGGAAAATATCCCTTGCCAGACAATACTTAAGCCAGAAAAAAAAACCTTTCTGAAAAAAAAAAGTAACTTGTGTTAAGCATTAAGGGGTTTGAAAGTGTTTCCCAGAAGCAGCACCTACCTTAGGTTCTCTAGGACAATTTAGCAGCTTTGAGGACCAACATTTTTAGCCTTCAGCAGCTCTCCTCTTCCTCAGGATCACAACTGTAAGCAGAAGGGAGAGCACAATTTCACTCTCTGACATTTGGCAAGTTGGTTTCATAAACTCTACTTCAGAAGAGCAGGGCTTAGTTTTTCAGTGTCTTATTCTGTGGAGCTTGGGGTTTTATTGATTGCTATGCTTCTTTGGCATTCTGGGCTGGCAGAAGGAGAGCAACTGCTGCTGGTTACCCACAGTGGTGTTGCTGAGGAGAAGGCAGAGGAGAGGAGGAGCAACCCAATCAATGTGAAACTTACAGCACAAAAAACCTTTCACAATTAGCTCTGTGCTTAAGTTTAGAAACTTAACAGGTGAAAAGATTTGTCTTCCCCTGTCCAATTTATGGGGAACGGAATGAGGAGTGGAAGGAACCTCCCCAGCCTGCACCTTCACAAAGAGGCTGTGCAGAAGGCAGCCCTGCAGTGCCAGCAGTGTGCAACAGGCAGCAGCAGGAGTCCTCTGCAGAACAGCAATCAGCAAAGCCATGGCAGAGCTGCCCAGTGGCAGGGCTGGCATCCCCATAGCACAGTGCTCAGCATCTCAGTCAGGTGTCCTCCAAAGAGCAGCAGTGAGCAAAGCCATGGCAGAGCTGCCCAGTGGCAGGGCTGGCATCCCCATAGCACAGTGCTCAGCATCTCAGTCAGGTGTCCTCTGAAGAGCACCAATCAGCAAAGCCATGGCAGAGCTGCCCAGTGGCAGGGCTGGCATCCCCACAGCACAGTGCTCAGCATCTCAGTCAGGTGTCCTCCAAAGAGCAGCAGTGAGCAAAGCCATGGCAGAGCTGCCCAGTGGCAGGGCTGGCATCCCCACAGCACAGTGCTCAGCATCTCAGTCAGGTGTCCTCTGAAGAACACCAATCAGCAAAGCCATGGCAGAGCAAAGCCACAACAAGGTGCTCACCATCTGAGTGAATGAAGGTACAGCTCTCCTCACAGGCAGGAAGGTGATTTCCTCTTGGGATTAATGCAGTGCAAAGATGCAGCTGCATGTTGGGTTCAAAATGATGTCTTAGCTCATGAAGGCTTTGAAAACATTTTGCAGCCTTGAAAAGATGTAAAAAAAAGGAGGGGTGGGGCAGGGTCCTGATTTTAAGTGTTGTTCCTTTGATAAGTCATCACAAAGCCTTTTCTTCTTCCTGTGGTAAGTTCCTGTGTTTTTAATTTGTCCTCTCCTGTGGTCTGTGTGTCTGTCTCCATGTAGTCATCCCTTTCTAGCCCCGATTTCTTTGACTCACCAAGCCCTGATGATGAGAAGGAGGAGCACCTTTCCATTACTCACAAAACTCTTGAGGTGTCCAGGAAACCAAGAACTGTTACAATATCACAAGTAAGTGAATGGAGATGCCTCTGCTTAGCCTTACTGTGTCCATCTTCATTTTGAAGCAGTATTCAGTCATTTTTGGAATTTAATACAATGGTCACCTGGTGACTTAACCCTTTAAAGACACTTAGAAGCATAGAATGGCTCAGGTTGGATGGGACCAGCTCTGAGGATGCTGAGGGGACTGCAGCACTGCCTGAGGAGGAGAGGCTGAGGGACCTGAGGCTTCTTAGTCTGCAGAGGAGAAGACTGAGAGGGGGTTGAATCAATGTTTATCAATATCTGAGGGCTGGGGGTCAGGAGGGGGGGGACAGGCTCTGCTCACTGCTCCCTGGGATAGGCCAGGAGGCAACTTCTTGCCTGTGTGGGTCCCAGAGCAGTGGCACAGGCTGCCCAGAGAGATTGTGAAGTCTCCTTGTCTGGAGCCTTTGCAGGCCTGTCTGATGTGTTGCTGTGTGCCCTGAGCTAGATTGTCTGCTCCTGCTTTGGCAGGGGGGTTGGACTGGATGATCTCCTTGGGTCCCTTCCAACCCCTAACATCCTGTGAGCCTGGGATCCTGTGACCTCAGAGCTCATCTCCTTCAACCTCCCCACTATGAACAGGAACACCTCTCAACTAGACTCAGCTGCTCAAGGCCTCATCCAGCCTGGCCCTGAACACCTCCAGGGAGGGAACATTCATGAGCTCCCTGGGCAACCTGTGCCAGTCTCTCACAACCCTCATCTGAAAGAGTCTCTTCCTATCTCCAGTCCCAAACTGCCTTCCTCAAACCCTAATCCATTCCTTCTCATCCTATCACTACAAGCCTTTGGGAAAAGTCCCTTTCTGGCTTTCTTGCAGCCCATTTCAGGTCCTTGCAGGCTGCTTTGAGGTCTCCCCAGAGCCTTCTCCCAGGCTGAACAACCCCAACTCCCTCAGCCTGTTCTGCCATTCTTGCTCTAAGCATACTAGGGCATTACAGGAGTGTGTAAGTCATGCTTTAGAGGTTGGAGCAGTCTTCTTTTAGTCCATAAGGATACCTATAATGATGAACTCTTCTTGTAGCCCCCCTCAGGTCCTGGCAGGCTGCACTGAGCTCTTCCTGGAGCCTTCTC
Source organism: Psilopogon haemacephalus (assembly GCA_013396835.1). Taxonomy (NCBI): domain Eukaryota; kingdom Metazoa; phylum Chordata; class Aves; order Piciformes; family Megalaimidae; genus Psilopogon; species Psilopogon haemacephalus. The sequence goes on along the minus strand of VWZI01016990.1, from coordinate 227,273 downwards.
TTCTCCATGCTGAACAACCCCAACTCCCTCAGCCTGTCTTTGTAGCAGAGGTTCTTTAGTCAGTCCAAGGACAATGTTTTGCTGTGCAGCTCCCTCTTCTGGAGCACTTGCACTGAGGAATGCTCTTGGGCCAACTAACCTCAATGACCTGCTGATGTGCCCAGGGTGGAGATGTTCCTGTAAAAAACCGAGGTGTCTGCTATGAGAAGGTAACAGCTTAAGGCTTTCGGGTTGACAGGCAGCCAAGATCTGCAATAAGCTGTTTGGTGTGGGTGACTCCAGTTGTGCTTTGCTCTCAGGTTGACAGGCAGCCAAGATCTGCAATAAGCTGTTTGGTGTGGGTGACTCCAGTTGTGCTTTGCTCTCAGGTTGACAGGCAGCCAAGATCTGCAATAAGCTGTTTGGTGTGGGTGACTCCAGTTGTGCTTTGCTCTCAGGTTGACAGGCAGCCAAGATCTGCAATAAGCTGTTTGGTGTGGGTGACTCCAGTTGTGCTTTGCTCTTCACTTCGTGTTTGAGCTCAGCCTCATGTCTCTCTTTATAGATCACAGAATGCTTTAGGTTGGAAGGGACTTTGATGGTCATCTGGTCCCAACTTCTCTGCCATGGGCAGGGACACCTTCCACTAGCCCAGGTCACTCAAGGCCTCAACCAGCCTGGCCTCGAAAAGCTTCAGGGAGGTTGTGGAGCACAGAATCACCCAATATGATCAAAGATTATTCATACCTTAGGAAGAAAACTTAAGGGATGTTTGGCTATTTTTTAAACACTAAGGGCACCATGTAGAGTATTTTTGAATTATAGAGGCCACATTGGGTGTTGGGGATGATTGGCCTGGCAGTGCTGAGCTCTGCAGGAGCCAGGGGTGGATGTAGTTGTGTGCTTGTGAGAGAAATACTGAACATCTCCCCCTGGTTTAGAATAGAATACAATAGAATAGAATAAGCCAGGTTGGAAGAGACCTCCAAAATTATCCAGCACAATCTATCACCCAGCCTTATCCAGTGGCACTAAGTGCCCCATCCAGTTCTTTCTTTAACACATCCAGGGACAGCAACTCCACCACCTTCATGGGCAGCCCATTCCAATGCCAATCACTCTTGCTGGCAAGAACTTCCTCCTAACATCCAGCCTGAACCTGCCCTGGCACAACTTGAGACTGTCCCGCCTTGTTCTGTCCTTGGGTGGCTGAGAGAGGAGCCCAACCCCCACCTGTCTACAACCCCCCTTCAGGGACCTGCAGAAAGCAATGAGGTCTGCCCTGAGCCTCCTCTTCTGCAGGCTACACAACCCCGGCTCCCTCAGCCTCTCCTCAAAGGGCTGTGCTCCAGGCCTTCCTACCCTTCTCTGGGCACCTTCCAGCACCTCAACATCTCTCTTGAATTGAGGGGTTCATAACTGGACACAGCACTCAAGGTGTGTGCTGAGCACAGGGGCAGAAGGACTGCCCTGCTCCTGCTGGCCACACTGTTCCTGACTGAGGCCAGGATGCCATTGGCTCTGCTGCCTACCTGGGCACACTGCTGGCTCATGTTCAGGTTTGTTTTACTGCTTGGTCTGAGAGCTTGGAAAAAAACTTCTTGCTGCTTGCTTGTGGCAGCTGTGGAAAGTCTTACTGAGAAAGTGTCTCAGTATTTGCATCCAAGCAGACTCTGTTATGATCAGGACTCGGGGTCAAGCTTTGGCCAAAACTGTCCATGCTTGACAAGAGCACCAAAATCCTTCCTATTTGTCAGAGGTCGGAATGAAATGTTTTCCTCAAGCTTTCTCCAGATATTAAATGCTGGGGTTTTTTTGTTGTTGTAGGTGTCTGATAATAAAACCTCCTTGCCTCCCAAACCAGGAGGTTTGGCTAGTGGCAGCACTGTGCAGCCATCACTGTCCCCTTCACCGTCCCCTGGGTTTCACTCGATCGCTATGGGAACAACAGGCCACAGGGCAAATTCCCCATCCCTGTTTGGTACTGAAGGAAAGCCAAAGACTGAGCACTTGATCCAAGGTCAGGCTGCCCTGGAGGAGCTGAGAACACAAATTAAGGAGCTGAGAACCATCATTGAAACCATGAAAGACCAGCAAAAGTAAGTACTGCAAAATCCCAGCTGTAAGTGAGATGCAGCCCAGGGGGCAGTTTCTTCTGGAGCTTTCCTTTGTGTTTTTGAGTGACTTTTGGCTGGCAGGACACCTTCAGATCAAGAAAAATATTAGCACTGTCCTTTTTTTCTTCTATGCTACAACCATGGAAAAAAAGTAAGTTACAAGCCAAAAGCAGTGAAAAAAAAGGTTCATGAATTGGTTGGTTTGGGATTTCATCCTAACCAGGGATTTGTTGAACAAATCACTACAGGCTCCTGAAACCTCAATCCAGGTGTTGGTTGACTCCCAGGAACCTCATTACCACAGAATGATTGAATTGTGATTAAGACATTTGAAGATCTTTGTGTTTATGGCCCTGAATCTTACTATTTTAGTGCTGGGCATCTCCAGTGTCTTTAAGCTCCTCATTTCTTAGGAGAAGAGTGGGGCTGGTGTGTAGCTTCTGCTATTCCTGAGGGCATTGGATGTTTTGGAAGCTAAACCTTCACTTGCATTGTCAGTTGTGTGGAGCTCAGGCAGGGAAAAGAAAAGGGAAGCGGCTTGCAGAGCCTGTGGCAAAATAGTTTGGGAGGAGCTGTGGGAGCTCATTCTGGATCTAGCCACTGAGCCACACAGCTTCACCTCCTAGGCTGACCTCTGCTCCTCTGCTCTCCCCAGCCCTTCTTGCAAGGGCTGCTTTCTGTGAGATAGCTGAGTGGGAACATGTGATTGTGTCTGCTCCTTGGAGCTGCATTCACCTTCTCAGCAGAGAAGGATGACACCAAATCCATGTTTGGCATCATTCAGTCTAATACCTGAAGGTGGAGGTCACTTTGTGGTGTGGCTTAAGCGTGTGATAGCACAGGCAGGGTTTGTGCTGCCACCTTCCTACCACCCATCAACAGCCAATCCAGCTACATTCTGTATGCCTGAAAAGGCAACTGGGTGCAGATACAGCACTGGCACAGCTGCTCCAGAGCAAAACCTGTGGGTGTGGGGCTGTTAGGAGGCAATTCCTTGGCCGTGAGGAGTGTGGGGGCAGTGCCCTTTAACAGAGAACCTTCTCTGCGCTGTGGCTAAGAGCCTGTGAGAGTGCACCGACCTCACTCAGTCCTTTAGAGGAAGGACAGGAACTAACTGAAGCAGGGAAGATAATTCCACAGGTTGGCTTTTGTACTTTGCTAGGTAAAGAACTTCTGTTCCAGACTGGTTTTGTGCATTCTTTCAACAGAAAGGAGATTAAGCAGCTGCTGTCTGAGCTGGATGAAGAAAAGAAGATCCGGCTGCGGCTGCAGGTACTGCACTGAGTTCTGATGCTCGTGGGAGGATTGGCAGCTTTGATCCTAGCTCAGCTGTGGAGACACTTTAGATTCCAGTCAATCCAACCTGCTGGTCTAGGGATACACCTGTGCACTTCACAGCTTGACCACTCCATGGCACATGTGGGCCAGTGCCAGCTGCCTGAGGTTCAAGAAGCCAGGGTGCAGGGTTCTGCATCTGGGTGGTGCCAGTCCCAGGCACAAATCCAGGCTGGATGCAGAGTGCATTGAAGAAAGAGGTTTGGGGGGGTATTGATCCACCAGCACCCCCAAGCCTTTCTCTGCAGGGCTGCTCTCTGTCACCATCCTCATAGTTTCATGTAAGAGGAGGAGCAATTTTTTTTTTTCATGTGAGGGTGCCAGAACCCTGGAACAGGCTCCCTGGAACAGAAAGGTTCCCTCTCTGGAGATATTCAAACCCCACCTGGATGTGTTCCTGTGTGACCTGCTCTAGGTGCTCCTGCCTATGGCATAGGGGGGTTGGACTGAATGAGCTTTAGAGGTCCCTTCCAGCCCCTGACATTCTGTGATTCTGTGATGATGGCTGTGGAATGCAACCACATTTCCTACAGCCGACTCTGAGAGGAAGCCAGGAGTGGTCATGGGATCATAGAACAGTTTGAGTTGGAAGGGACCTCAAAGTTCAGCCAGTTCCAACCCCCTGTGCCATAGACAGGGACACTTCCCTCTAGAATAGGTCACTCAAGGCCTCATCCAACCTGGCCTTGAAAACCTCCAGGGAGGTCGTGGATCAAAGAATCACCCACTGTGATCAAAGATGACATTGGGTGATTCTGTGCTCCACAACCTCCCTGGGCAAACTGTGCCAGTGTCTCACCACCCTCACTGCAAACAACTTCTTCCTAACATCCAGTTTCAACCTCCCCTCTCACAATTCAAACCCATTCCTCCTCCTCCTGTCATTCCAAGCCCTTCTCAGTAGTCCTTCCCCAGCCCTCCTGTAGGCCCCTTTCAGATACTGGAAGGCCACCCTAAGGTTTCCTGGAAGCCTTCTCTCTCCAGACTGCAGAGCCCCAACTCTCTCAGCAGAGCTGCTGCAGCCCTCTCAGCATCTTGATGGTCATCTCAGACCCAAAGCTCTCCACTTGTTCCAGAAGCACCAAGGGCCATGAGGATGCTCAGAGGGCTGCAGCACCTCTCTTTATGAGGACAGACTGAAAGAGTTGGGGCTGTTCAGTTTAGAGAAGAGGAAGCTCCCAGGTGACCTTATTGTGGCCTTCCAGTATATGAAGTGGGCTACAAAAAAACTGGGGAGGGACTTTTTAGGGTGTCAGGGAGTGACAGGACTAGGGGGAATCGAGCAAAGCTGGAGGTGGGGAGATTCAGACTGGGTAGGAGGAGGAAGTTGTTGAGCATGAGAGTGGTGAGAGCCTGGCAGGGGTTGCCCAGGGAGGTGGTTGGGGCCACTTACCTGGAGGTGTTTGCAGCCAGGCTGGCAGAGGCTGTGGGCAGCCTGCTCTAGGGTAGGGTGTCCCTGGGCATGGCAGGGGCGTTGGAACTGGCTGATCCTTATGGTCCCTTCCAACCCTGACTGATTCTAGGATTCTAAATGCACCTCCATTTGTCCAAGCCTCCCTTTTCACCTTACCTGTGTTCTGTGTCTGCATTCCAGATGGAAGTGAACGACATCAAGAAAGCTCTTCAGTCCAAGTGAGCACTGGAAAGGTGGAATTGTTGCCTCACTCTTCCCGACCCAGACTCGGAATTTATGCCCCAGCCAAAACGACTTCGTGCCAAATGATTTTAAAGAATTGCCTCAAGCTTCCCTTTTCTCTGAAGGATTAGCACAACAGCTTTTTTTTTTGTTTGTTTGTTTGTGGGGTTTTTTTGGATAGCACAACAGAAAAAAAAAAAATACCACCAAGCAGAAGGGACAAAAGTTCCACCCGGAGCAGTGCTGGTGCAGCACTTTAGGTTGTGACTGAAATCGACCTTCTTTTTTTTCTTTCTTTTTTTTTGTGCTAAAGGCTTCTCGACTTCAAGATCCTAGGGTGAAATGAAATGAAAAANTTTTTTTTTTTTTTTTTTTTTTTTTTTTTTTTGGTGGGGGGGAGGGGACACAACTTTTGGGTTTTAATTTGTCCTTTTTTTTGTTCACCAAGATTTTTCAACCCTTTGTACTGCATTATCTAACCAGGAATGAATGTTAATGCTGGGGGTAGGGGGAGGGGAGGGCTGGAGGGATTTTTTTTTTTTGCATCCTACTTCTTTTCTTTTGTGGTGGTAAAGGTTTTAAGTTCTGTTAAATATGCAATTTTCTGTCCCCACCTCCTCCACCTGGGGATTTTACATTGTGTAGAGTCATCCTATGGCGGGAGGCAGGGGGGGAGTTGGAACTGGCTGAGCTTTGAGGTCCCTTCCAACATAAACCATTCTATGGTGATTCTATGTCTGGACAAGAAGGAAAGAAACCAACAGACCCCCCTGCTCTTTGCAATGATTTGTGCCTTCCTTTGCCACACGCTGACTGGAGCCAGCTGCAAGCCAGGTTTGTCCCCTAACAGAGCCGCCACCACCACGAGTCCCAGCACCAGGCACAGGTCACCTTCTGCTCAGTCAGTGGAGCCAGCTTTGTGGGAGGTGGCAGGACAAAAAGGGCACAGCTGAGAATGGCTTTGTCTGGAGGAGCAGCTGTGGCTTATCTTTTTTCTTTTGGTAAGCTTTCCTGGTTTTGAGAGCCCTCTCCCTCAACTTGAATGTTCAATCTCGGCTCGGTTTTCGTTCGCTGGTTTCGAGGCCTGCCTGTCCCCACTTTTTGCACAGAGTGAACAGAATATGCATTATCAAAACAAAACAAATAAATAAAAGGAAATCTATCAAACCTGAAGGAAAAGTTGTTATTATTTCGTGCACCAGGTTCTCTGCCCTCTGACATCCTCTCATTTGCTCTCCACCTGCTGTTGTTTGCTGCACTCTATTGTGGAGGTAGAGGCTGATGCATTTTTCCAGCCCTGGGTTTGCAGCAGGACTTTCTTTTGTTGTTTTATTGAACCTGCTGCTTCATTTCCTCCACTGTCTCTGCTTTCACCTTTCCAAATAAGCTCTCATTTCTCTCTTTGTGATTTCCTGTCTCCTGCACTAGCTGTGCAGTATCTCCCACCCTGTCAGCAAATCTCTGCCTTTAAAGAATGGATATTTTTGCCTAGCATGGAGCAAGCAGGGGAAGGACAACAGAAACCCCACAGAAAGGATCAGTTTGTTATCAAATGTTAGAGCTGGCTCCAGGCAGCAGATCTTGTGTCACTGCTGGGGGTGGCTGGGATGTGGTGTTCCCTTGGCTGCTCACATAGCATGGAGTGAGCAGGGGAGGGACATTGGTGATGCTTCAGAGGGACAACAGAAACCTCACACAAATCATCTGTTTGTTATCAAATGCTAGAGCTGACTCCAGGCAGCAGATCCTGTGTCACTGCTGAGCACCCTGCCTGCTGGGGGTGGCTGGGATGTAGTGGTCCCTTGGCTGCTCACATGGCATGGAGCAAACAGGGGAGAGATGTTTGTGTGAGGTTTCTGTTATCACTCTGAAGCATCATCAAGGATCTGTTTGTTATCAAATGCTAGAGCTGACTCCAGGCAGCAGATCCTGTGTCACTGCTGGGGGCAGCTGGGATGTGGTGTTCCCTTGGCTGCTCACATAGCACGGAGCGAGCAGGGGAGGGACATTGGTGATGCCTCAGAGCAACAACAGAAATCTGACACAAAGGATCTATTCGTTATCAAATGCTAGAGCTGACTCCAGGCAGCAGATCCTGTGTCACTGCTGAGCACCCTGCCTGCCAGTCATCATATCCAGTGTCACTGCTCAGCACCCTGCCTGCTGGGGCTGGCTGGGACGTGGTGTTCCCTTGGCTGTTCACATAGCATGGAGTAAGCATGGGAGGGCCACTGGTGATGCTTGAGAGCACCAACAGAAACCTCACACCAAGGATCTGTGTGTTATCAAATGCTAGAGCTGGCTCCAGGCAGCAGATCCTGTGTCACTGCTGAGCACCTTGCCTGCTGGGGCTGGCTGGGATGTGGTGTTCCCTTTGCTCACCTTCCCAACAGTTGGCAGAGTTCCCCTGGGCTTCCTCAGTGTGCATGTGTCTGTAAAATCCACTCTCCACCTGCATCTTGGGCTGTGTGTCTCAGCTGGTAACACAGAACCTCACTGTTGGGATGGCTTCCATCTGCAGCTGTTGAAAGAGAGACAGAGGTCAGCTAGGGAAACTGGAGGGTTGTTTTTTTTTTTTTTTTAAAGTCCCAATACCTTGCTCACTGTACTCAAACAGAAGCACCAATAAAATATTTTGTCACTGAAATGCTTTTCTTTCTATGATGAAGTCACAGCAGCAGTGGACAAGGGAAGGGAAACTGATGTCATCTACCTGGATCTAAGAAAGGCCTTTGACTCTGTCCCACATGACATCCTGATCACCAAACTGGAAAACCAGGGACTTGCTGGGTGGACAACTCGCTGGAGAAGGAATTGACTGGAAGGCTGCACACAGAGAGTAGTGATCAAGGGCACAATGTCCACCTGGAGAACAGTGACAAGTGGCATCCCTCAAGGGTCAGTGCTGGGACCAGTGCTGTCAGGGACCATCTTTGTCAGTGACATGGACAGAGGAATCAGTGCAGCCTCAGCAAGTGTGCAGCTAGCACCAAGCTGTGTGGCACAGTCAACTTGCTAGAGGGCAGGGATCCATCCAGAGGGACCTGCACAGGCTGCAGAGCTGTGCCCAGGCCAATCTCATGGCATTCAACAAGGCCAAGTGGAAGGTCCTGCACCTGGGTGGGTGCAATCCCAAGCACAACTCCAGGTTGGGTGGTGAGTGGCTGGAGAGCAGCCCTGAAGAAAAGGACCTGAGGGTCTGGGTGGATGAGAAGCTCAACATGAGGCTGCAGTGTGCACACGCGGCTCAGACAGCAACTGTGTGCTGGGCTGCAGCAAGAGCAGCTGTGGGCAGCAGGGCAAGGGAGGGGATGCTGCCCCTTAGCTCTGCTCTCCTCACACCCCACCTGCAGCAATGTCTGCAGCTCTGCAGATCCAAAAGCACAAGCAGCACATGCAAGTGTTGGAGCCAGTGCAGAGGCCACCAAGATGCTGAGAGGGCTGCAGCAGCTCTGCTCTGACGACAGGCTCAGAGAGTTGGGGCTTTTCAGCCTGGAGAGGAGAAGGCTGCCAGGAGACCTTGGAGTGGCCTTGCATTATCTGAGGAGGGCTCCAGGAGGGCTGGGGAGGGACTATTCATAAAGTCTTGTAATGACAGGACGAGGCAGAATGGGTTCAAGCTGACAGAGGGGAGATTTAAAAGGGATGTTAGGAGGAAGTTCTTCACAGTGAGGGTGGCAAGGCACTGGCACAGGTTGCCCAGGGAGGTTGTGGCTGCTCCCTACCTGGATGTGTTCAAGGCCAGGCTGGATGAGGTCTTCAGTGACCTGATCTAGTGGGAGGTGTCCCTGCCTATGGCAGGGGATTGGAACTGGCTGAGCTTTGAGGTCTCTTCCAACCTAAACCATTCTATGATTCTTTACCATTTCTAAATGGCTGCACTGAACCATTTTTGTACCAACTATGTTGGTCCCACCACAGCTGCCCAGCAATAAAGATTTTTTCTGTATTATTTACATGGCTTTTTGTGAAGCAAGCAGCAGAGTGTGTTGGTTTGAGCTAATTGGAGAATTTGTGTGAGAAATTAGACTGTTGCCTGAGAGTTGGACATAGCGTGCCACTTCACCCAGTTTTGACTGAGAGAGAAGAAGGTTGTTTTGAGAATGTTCCCAAAACATCCAGATAAGCCAGTGTGCTTGCGCAGTCAGTCGGCTCTGAGACCGTGCAGGCTTCAGCAGCTTCTTTCCTTTGTCTCTCTGCCTTTGA
>VWZI01016990.1:162902-203740 GCA_013396835.1 Psilopogon haemacephalus | reverse complement strand
TGGCACAGGCTGCCCAGAGAGGTTGTGGAGTCTCTTTCTCTGGAGTCTTTCCAGCCCTGTCTGAATGTGTTCCTGTGCGACTTGTGCTGGATTTTCTGGTGTGGTTCCCTCTGGGATTACCTGGCAATGTAGAGTGCAGAAAAAATAAAGTATTTTTCTCTTCTGTACACATTGACATTTACCAGAGACATCTTGCCTTTTACTGCCTTCAGTTAGGGGCTCCCCAGTTTCAGAGGGATAGGGATCTGCTGGAGAGGGTCCAAGGGAGGGTTGTGAGGATACTCGGGGAACTGGAGCACTGCCTGGGGAGGAGAGGAGGAGAGTCTGAGAGACCTGGGGCTGCTTAGTCTGCAGAAGAGAAGACTGAAAGGAGATTGAATCAATGTTCATAAATCTCTGAGGGCTGGGGGTCAGGAGTGGGGGGACAGGCTCTGCTCACTGCTCCCTGGGGTGGGCCAAGGAGCAATGGATGGAAGCTGCAGCACAGGAGGTTGCAGCTCAACACAAGAGGCAACTTCTTGCCTGTGTGGGTCCCAGAGCAGTGGCACAGGCTGCCCAGAGAGGTTGTGGAGTCTCCTTGTCTGGAGCCTTTGCAGACTCTGTCTGGATGTGTTGCTGTGTGCCCTGAGCTAGATTGTCTGCTCCTGCTGTGGCAGGGGGGTTGGACTGGATGAGCTCTTTGGTCCCTTCCAACCCCTGACATCCTGTCAGCTTTTTACTTTCTGTCTGTGACCTGTGGAAATGCCTTTGTAGCAACTCTTGCTTTTTTGTTCTGAGTGTAACCTGAAGCCCGTCCCTGTGCTTCACCTTGCCTGCGTTGCCAGTGGAGCAAGGTTAGAAGCCTGCAAATGAGTAACCATAAATAGATGACGTGGGATTAATTCACTTGCCTTTGGTGTGTAGCCAGAGGGAAGATCAGTGCTGAAGTCAGAGAATGAAGACTGTAAAATCAGAAATGAGACCTTGGTTCTCTAATGGAGAGAGGCTCTGTTTCACTGCTTCTCCTTCTGGAACTAGCAGCTATTTTTAGTTGTCGCAGGTCATATGGGAAGAAATAGTGGCCAAACAATTCTCACTCCTGCCGTTTAATGCAGCCTGGGATTAAGTTGTTCGCCTATCTACAAATCTGGTGCTAGCTGTGCAAATTTGGCTTATTTCCTTGCTGCAAGTTGTCTGAAATGAGTCATTTCTATGCCATGAGTGGGGGAAAGGGGAAAAAAAAACCCTAGGAATCCACTTTATTTCCCCCCCACACTCTGTTCTGCATGAAACTTTCTTGCATGGAGGAAGAAAAATCAAATTACAAACCCAATCAAGCTACAACTTTCCATTTTCTCTGCTTGCCTTTCTCTCCTGCTGAGCTTAAACATTAAATGTGAGAAAGCTTCCTGGAGCCGGACTGTGAACCTTGTGTCCCTGGGGTTTGTAGCTGGGATCACTGCAGGTGTTTCTAGGTGTTGAATCAGTTGGGAAGCAATCTTCTCCCTAAATGCCATAGAAATTGTGTCTGTTTCTGTTTGGTTTTAATTTACTCTGCAAGTAAATGCTCTTCACTCTCTGATTAGAAGTCTTATTGATTGTCACTGGGTAGACTTAATTAGTTTGTTTGGGTTTTTTTTTTGACAGCTATTACAAATTGTATAGAAAATGTGAAGGTTTAGGATCATTCACAGATTCATAGAATGGTTTGGGTTGGAAGGGACCTTGAAGATCATTTTGGTCCAGCCTCTCTGCCATGGGCAGGGACACCTTCCACCAACCCAGGTTGCTCAAGGCCTCATCCTGTCTGGCATTGAACACCTCCAGGGAGGACCAGCCTAGATGAGGCTTTCAGCAACCTGTTCTAGTGGGAGGTGTCCATGCCTATGGTAGGGGAGTTGAAGCTGGCTGAACTTTGAGGTCCCTTCCGGCCTAAACCATTCTGTGATTAACAGCTTTTTCATGATACTCTGGGGGGAAATAACAGAGGATTTCTTGTTTACACTTGAGGTAGTGAGTTACTTGCTACTTGATTGCTACCCCTTCTCCTGCACACGTTTAAACTTGGTACAAGTGGTTAGTATCTAGGTTTGTTGGAAGAAATAGTAATGAGTGGAGTGGCTTTGCCTTAGCCATCTCAGCAAGGCCACAGGATTTATTTAGTGCAGAAAAATGTCTGCTTCTCATAATGTCACTCAGGTGAGACCAGCTGCATTAATTCTCCTATTCCTGCTCTTCACTCTCAGCAGTTGAAGAAAGAAAATTTTATATATTAAAAAAAGTAATAATAAATTTGTTCCTTTGTGTGTGCTGAGGGCAGAGGTTTCCTGGTGGTTTTGATTTGCTCTGAGAGTGACACGGTGAAACTGGAGTTGGGAATGAAAACAGCCCCAGGGCTGTGTTGTGTCTGCCTGTTGCTTTCTGGCAGTACCAGGCCACTTCTCTGTGCTGCGCTAATCTTACCTGGTAAGGGTTTGCAGAAGGAAAGCTGATGTTTGACGAGGACATCACTGCTTGGCACTAGGCTTCCTTACTTAGCAAAGCTTCTGTGGACTCAACTCTGTTTAAACAGAGTAAATTTTATCAGCATCACCTCTTGTCTGTTGTGGAACTGAGGTATTTGACTCTTGGTTTGCTATTCTCTTTGTAAGTGCTTGAGAGGCTTCAGTCTTTCTAAACCCAGTCTGAGAAGTGAACATGATTGCCAAGCTGAAAGGCAGGGATTCTGCCTCTTCCTGCTGCTCTTGGTCGTGGCCCTTAAGACAGCTGACAGGTTATGGGTTGCTGCCAGGTTGAGAAATCTGAATCGGGATCAAAGGAAGCCTGGAAATAGCTGAGAAGGACTTTTTTCTGTTTTCATGGTAAGGAAGCAGCAACAAATGCTCACTTTCAACAGCGTTTTGTGTCAGTTGGTAGCCGGACAGGCTGCGGAGCTGAGCTGAGGAGCATCTTGTGAGGCTCAATAATGCAAAGTACAAGGTCCTGCACCTAGGTGAGGGCAACCCTCAATTGGGAAATCTGAATCAGGATCAGAGGAAGCCTGGAAACAGCTGAGAAGGACTTTTTATGTTTGCATGGTAAGGAAGCAGCAATAAATGCTCACTTTCAACAGCATTTGATGTCAGTTGGTAGCTGGACAGGCTGCAGAGGTGAGCTGAGGAGCATCTCATGAGGTTCAATAAGGCATAGTGCAAGGTCCTGCACCTAGGTCTGGGCAATCCTAGATATCAATTCAGAATGGGGGATGATGGGATTGGGAGCAGCACTGCAGGAAAAGGACTTGTGGGTTCTGGTGCCTGAGAAGCTGGACAGGATCCAGCTGTGTGCACTTGCAGCCCAGAAGGCCCATGGCAGCCTGAGCTGCATCCAAAGCAGCATGGACAGAGATGGAGAGAGGGGATCCTGCCCCTCTGCTCTGCTTTGGGGTGACCTCACCTGCAGTGCTATGTCCAGCTCTGGAGCCCCCAGCACAAGAGAAACATGGACTTGATGGAGCAGGTTCATGGGAGGCCACAGAAATGATCAGGGGGTTGGAGCACCTCTGCAATGAGGACAGGCTGAGGGAGCTGGGGATGTACAGCCTGCAGAAGAGAAGGCTCCAGGCAAACCTAAGAGCAGCCTGCCAGGACCTGAAGGGGCTACAAGCAGGCTGCAGAGGGACTCTTTGCAAAGGCCTGCAGGGACAGGACAAGGAGCAGTGGTGTGAAATGAGAGCAGAGCAGATTGAGATTGGATGTGAGGAACAAGTTCTGTACCATGAGGGTGCTGCAACACTGCAGTATGTTGCTCAGGGAGGTGGTTAAGGCTCCATCCCTGGAGACAGTCAAGGTGAGGATGGACAAACCTCTCTGAGCGACCTGACCTAGCAGAGGATGCCCCTGCTGAGTGCAGGGGGCTTGGACTGGATGACGTTTGGAGGTTCCTTCCAATCAAAACCATTTTATGATTCTATGTATCCAATAAATAAAAGAACCTGCAAACCAGAAAGAAAGGTGAGAACGTAGGTCATTGATCAACCCCTACAACTGACAGTGCTGCTCACCTGCTGCATTTGTTCTAGTCCTGTTAGCTAAAATGAAGTTTCTTGGGCTATTTAATTTTAGAAGCAAATGGTTCTCTTTATATTAATGGATATGTGCAGGGCAGTGTGGGCAGGACGCAGCCAGGCTCTGCTCAGGGGTGGCCAGGGGCAGCACAAGGGGCAGTGGGGGCAAGCTGGAGCAGAGGAGGTGCCAGGGGAACAAGATGGGAAACTTTTTTCCTGTGAGGGTGGCAGAGGCCTGGAGCAGGCTGCCCAGAGAGGCTGTGGAGTCTCCTTCTCTGGTGACATTGCAAACCCTCCTGGCTGTGTTCCTGTGTGCCCTGCCCTGGGTGCTGCTCCTCTGGCGAGGGGGTTGGACTGGATGAGCTTTTGAGGCCACATTCTGTGACTCTGTGATCTGTATACGTTACAGATATTGCACAAATACTCATGACAGTTCAGAGAAGTGATTAGTTGATCCTGCTGGTTCCTCCTTAGTTGCACCATGAAAAAATATGTCCTGGTTCTATTTTTAATTTGTATTCTAAGTGGCAGAGGGCAGATGAAAGATGCAGTATCTGGGCACATTTGTAAAGCAACACCACAGTGCTAACGTCATCAGTGGCTCTAATATAGGCTGGGTGGGGAATGGCTGAGAGCAGCCCTGAGGAGCAGGACCTGGGGGTCTGGGGTAGTGCAAAGCTGAAGATGAGGCTGCAGTGTGAGTGCAGCCCAGACAGCAACTGTGTGCTGGGCTGCAGCAAGAGCAGCTGTGGGCAGCAGGGCAAGGGAGGGGATTCTGCCCCTTGGCTCTGCTCTCCTCACACCCCACCTGCAGCACTGTCTGCAGCTCTGCAGCCCCCAGCACATGGAAGTGTTGGAGCCAGTGCAGAGGAGGCCACCAAGATGCAGCTGAGAGGGCTGCAGCAGCTCTGCTGTGAGGACAGGCTGAGAGAGTTGGGGCTGTGCAGGCTGGAGAAGAGAAGGCTTCCAGGAGACCTTGGAGTGGCCTTGCAGGATCTGAAAGGGGCCTATAGGAAGGCTGTGGAGGGACTATTGACAAGGGCTTGGAATGACAGGGCGAGGAGGAGGAATGGGTTGAAAGCAGCAGAGGGGAGATTGAAAGTGGATGTTAGGAGGAAGTTGTTTGCAGTGAGGGTGGTGAGACACTGGCACAGGTTGCCCAGGGAGGTTGTAGACAACCTCCTTGGAGGTGTTCAAGGCCAGGCTAGATGAGGCCTTGAGCAACCTGTTCTAGTGGGAGGTTTCACTGCCTATGGCACAGGGGGTTTGGAACTGGCTGAGCTTTGAGGTCCCTTCCAACCTAAACCATTCTATGATTCTATGAAATAAAGGCAGTGAGGTCATCTAGACCCAGCCTATGAAGTGCCAGTTGGATCACACAGCTGCTCCCAGGTTTGTCTCTGGAGGTGGGACGCTGCCAGTGGTAATGTTTGTGTGCTAAGTGGAGCAAAGCAGCTGCAGTTAGCAATGCTGCCACGCAGGGGAAAGGCTCTTCCTAGCAACAGCAGGACTCTGGATTTGCTTGATCCCTTCAGGGAATTAATAACTGACTTGCAGGCAGGCATTCAGCTAAGACAGAGTTAAAATTACTTCCTCAGCACTCAGAGTATTCATACAGTCATAGAATGGTTCAGGTTGGAAAGGACCTTAGGAATCATCTACTCCAAGCTCCTCACCATGTCCAGGGACACCTCTCAGCTAGACTCAGCTGCTCAAGGCCTCATCCAGCCTGGCCTGCAACACCCTCAGGCAGGAGGCAGCCACAGCCTCCCTGGGCAGCCTGTGCCAGACTCTTAGCACCCTCACACTCAACAACTTCTTCCTCAGTTCCACTCTAACCCTGCTCTGCCTCAGCCCCAAACTATTCCCCCTTGGCCTCTCTCCAGACCCCCTCAGCACAAGTCCCTCTGCAGCCTTTCTGCAGGATGCCTTCAGCTCTTGGCAGGCAGCTTTAAGGTCCCTCTGGAGCCTTCTCCTCTCCAGGCTGCACACCTCCAGCTCCTCCAGCCTGTGTTCACAGCAGAGCTGCTCCAGCCCTTGGAGCATCTTCGTGGCCTCCTCTACACTCTCTCCAGCAGCTCTGTGTCTTTCTTCTGCTGCAGATAGCAGCACTGGAGGCAGGATTGGAGGTGAGGTCTGAGCAGAGCAAGGTCCAGAGGCACAATCCCCTCTCTTGCCCTGCTGCCCACGCTCCTCTGGCTGCAGTGTTCAATTTGTTTTATTTTCATCTTCCTTCATTCACAGCCCTGTTTATGAGGTATGAACAAACAAGAAAAAAAATCCTGCTCATAAATCTTTTTTTTATCACTGAACAAATATGTCCAGGATGAGCAACTGGTCTTTTTAATTCAGGATCTTACTTCTGTTCTTACATCCATTTAATGTTTCTGCTGCTGCTCTTTTAGATTGCTACCTGGCAGCAGTCAATAGAAGACAAATTTCAGTTGTAGAGTGCCACGTGTGGCAACAAGCTATGGCAATGAGCTCTGTAATGGATGATTGCTCACATTGTGTTGTCAGATGTACTCTCTGTGTGCTACATGCACACACTGTCTGAATTCTCTCATCAGGATAATGATTTTCATTTCACAGCACTCCAGCTCCACAAAAACTCTCTACAGAAGCCCTAAAAGCAGACCAAGCTTAGACTTATAGAATCATACTATCAGTCAGGGTTGGAAGGCACCACAAGGATCAGCCAGTTCCAACCCCCCTGCCATGCCCAGGGACACCCTACCCTAGAGCAGGCTGCCCACAGCCTCAGCCAGCCTGGCTGCAAATATCTCCAAGAATGTGGCCCCAAACACCTCCCTGCAGGGGCAACCCATTCCAGGCTCTCACCACTCTCATGCTGCAGAACTTCTTCCTCACATCCAGTCTGAATCTCCCCACCTCCAGCTTTGCTCCATTTCCCCTAGTCCTGGCACTCCCTCATATCCTAAAAAGTCCCTCCCCAGCTTTTTTTTGTAAGGTGTTGAATCTTGTGATGTGCAAGCTTGGTGAAACCCAGGAAAACTGGCATCAGTATTTGGGTCTTATACATCAGACCTCCTTTTAGATGTCTTGTTTAGAATGGGATGGGATGGGACAGAATGGAATGGAATGGAATGGAATGGAATGGAATGGAATGGAATGGAATGGAATGGAATGGAATAGGCCAGGTTGGAAGAGAGCTCCAAGCTCATCCACTCCAACCTATCATCCAGCCCTAGCCAATGGCACTAAGTGCCTCATCCAGGCTTTGCTTGAACACCTCCAGGGATGGGGACTCCACCACCTCCCTGGGCAGCCCATTCCAATGCCAATCACTCTCTCTGCCAACAACTTCCTCCTAACATCCAGCCTATATCTGCCCTGGCACAGCCTGAGGCTGTGTCCCCTCCTTCTGTCCCTGGATGCCTGGCAGCAGAGCCCAACCCCACCTGGCTACAACCTCCCTTTAGGCAGTTGTAGAGAGCAATGAGCTCTGCCCTGAGCCTCCTCCTCTGCAGGCTGCACACCCCCAGCTCCCTCAGCCTCTCCTCACAGAGCTGAGCTCCAGGCCCCTCCTCAGTCTTGCTGCCCTTCTCTGGACACCTTCCAGCACCTCAACATCTCTCTTGAATTGAGTGACCCAGAACTGGACACAGTACTCAAGATGTGGCCTGAGCAGTGCCAAGTACAGGGGAAGGATAAACTCCCTGGTCCTGTTGGCCACACTGTTGCTGATCCAGGCCAGAATGCCATTGGCTCTTCTGTTCCAAGAGCTTCCACCTGAAGGTCTGGAGCCTTCCAGGCTCCCAGGCCTAGTTCATAAAGCAAATGCAGGTCTTTTTTTCCTTCACTCAAAGCAATCCTAATTTCAAAGCCTCAAGCAGGATTCATAAACTCTGCCTCCCAGTTCCTGGAACACTCTGATCATTTCCTGAGCAGATTCTTTCCAATGAATGGTAAAATCCACTTGTCCATGAGCAAATGATACTGAGCTGAACATGTTTGGTTCGTCTGTCCTCATGTGTGTGTAATTTGGTTTAAAATGGTGGTTTGTTTGATTTTTCTAGCACTTTTCCTCCTCCTCCCTCTCTCATTTCAGATGTTGCAGTTGTGGACATGAGTGATATTTCCAAGCAGCCATCACTGTTCTACCACCTTGGAGTGAGGGAAAGCTTTGACATGGCTAATAATGTTATACTGTACCATGACACTGATGCTGACACTGCTCAGTCTCTCAAAGTAAGACTCTCACTTCAAAATCTGCTTCATTTTTGGGGGTAGATACATTTAAATAGTGATGTTTGTGGGGTTTTTTCCTATGATTTTTCAGACAGCTACTTGGCTAAATTGTACTCAAAAAAACAGCTGCTAGCAAAAATGGTAATTACCAGACTAATGTAAAAGCTTTTTATATCCACAGGATGGGACTGGTTTTGTATTGAGTGGTTAAACCTGGAAGTGAGAATGCAGATCTCATTTCGCCCTTCCTTTCTTACTTTTGAGTGCATGTTAGAAAACTGTGATGGCTTCTATAACAACACTACCTGAACCAGTGCTGCACTGCAACCTACTGTTTTGTGCCTGGGTGGGAGCAATCCCAAGAACAACTCCAGGCTGAGTGGGGAATGGCT
Source organism: Psilopogon haemacephalus (assembly GCA_013396835.1). NCBI lineage: Eukaryota > Metazoa > Chordata > Aves > Piciformes > Megalaimidae > Psilopogon > Psilopogon haemacephalus. Next base: position 195,112 of record VWZI01016990.1, on the reverse strand, counting down.
GAGAGCAGCCCTGAGGAACAGGACCTGGGGGTCCGGGCTGATGCAAAGCTGAAGATGAGGCTGCAGTGTGAGTGCAGCCCAGACAGCAACTGTGTGCTGGGCTGCAGCAAGAGCAGCTGTGGGCAGCAGGGCAAGGGAGGGGATTCTGCCCCTTGGCTCTGCTCTCCTCACACCCCACCTGCAGCACTGTCTGCAGCTCTGCAGCCCCCAGCACATGGGAAGTGTTGGAGCCAGTGCAGAGGAGGCCACCAAGATGCAGCTGAGAGGGCTGCAGCAGCTCTGCTGTGAGGACAGGCTGAGAGAGTTGGGGCTGTGCAGGCTGGAGAAGAGAAGGCTTCCAGGAGACCTTGGAGTGGCCTTGCAGGATCTGAAGTGGGCTACAGGAAGGCTGTGGAGGGACTATTGACAAGGGCTTGGAATGAGAGGACTAGGGGGAATGGGTTTGAAGTGTCAGAGGGGAGATTGAAAGTGGATGTTAGGAGGAAGTTCCTTGCAGTGAGGGTGGTGAGACACTGGCACAGGTTGCCTAGGGAGGTTGTTGTGCTCCCTCCCTGGAGGTGTTCAAGGCCAGGCTGGATGAGGCCTTGGGTGACCTGTTCTAGTGGGAGGTGTTCCTGCCTATGGCACAGGGGGGTTGGAATTGGATGAGGTTTGAGGTCCCTTCCAACCTAAACCATTCTATGATTCTACTCCTGCTACAGAAGCACTGTTGTCAGAAGAGATTTGTGCCTACTAGGTGCTGAGCAGCTAAGACTACAGAATCTCCTTTTTATTGCTGTTTGAAGATAGGAGAGATCCTCACCAAATCATTCTACAGGCCTGGTGTTCGTTCTGATGGTAGGGTAACACATGCTGTGCACCTCAGTCCAGCTTCTACTCATCCAGTGTGGATCTTTCTGCCTTTCTCAGGGCAGCTTCTCTTTGGTTTAGATCACATTTAGGCTTTTAGTCAATATATCTTCACCTGCTCTGCTTTTAATGTTCTTGCTACCTTCACTGAAAGCAAGCAATGTCTTTTATGCCTTCTGGTTTTTTCCTTATTTTGAGTTATTGCCCCTTACTGCTTTATGTATTTCACACCACCAACATCCCAAAATCCTCCATGGAGTTCTCCAAACTCTCTCAATACAAGAGTATTAAGTTAAATCTTAGTTTTGTGTGATACTTGATACTATAAGAATATTTAGTTCAATCTTAATTTTGTTTGAGTCATCTTCTCTTTTCCCAGGAAAGCTCTGTTTTGTCACAGCTTCATTTTCCTCTTCTCTCAGCATCATTGATCTTACTCTGTCTTGCATCCCATGTGTCTTTTCTTGAGGTGGTGCTCCACATTCTGTGTGATCTGGAGTTGGAGCCTCTCATACTTTCTGCTCAAAGAAGTTACTCCTATGCTATGTGCTGGGGTTGGAGCGTCTCCTCCTCTCTGCTCAAAGAAGTTACTCCTGTGGTTCTGTGCTGGAGTTGGAGCCTCTCATACTCTCTGCTCAAAGAAGTTACTCCTATGGCTATGTGCTGGAGTTGGAGCCTCTCACACTTTCTGCTCAAAGAAGTTACTCCTGTGGCTGTGTGCTGGAGTTGGAGCCTCTCCTACTCTCTGCTCAAAGAAGTTACTCCTGTGGCCATGTGCTGGAGTTGGAGCCTCTCCTACTCTCTGCTCAAAGAAGTTACTCCTGTGGCCATGTGCTGGAGTTGGAGCCTCTCCTACTCTCTGCCCAAAGAAGTTCCTCCTATGGCTATGTGCTACAGCTCACTTCCGTGCCCTCCATGCCTCTAGCTGACCTCACTGGGCTGTCATGCTACTTTCCATCCTGCACTGATCATAGAATCAGAGAATGGTTTGGGTTGGAAGGCACCTCCAAAGGTCATTTAGTCCAATCCTTGTGCAGCTCAGCAGGTCACTTACCAGCAGCTGGAAATCTTTGAGGTTTGGGTTACCTGTCCAGGAGTTTCAGTAGCTCTCTTTAGATTCTAAGGTGAGAAGAATGAGGGTGTAGGAGAGGAGTGTGTTGGTCTGTGGCTATACAGGTAGGAAAGGAGCTCTCAGAGAGCATCTCCACCTTTGAATGATTTTTTTTTTGGTTTTTGGAGTATGGGCAAATGCCCAGGTCTGTGGAGTGCCCAAGCTGAGAAACTCCAGTTACTGGCAAGTACAATGCTCTCTGTATTCTGAGCACCTCTTTAAATAGATTTCTTCTTCAAATATATTTTTTTTCCTAACTTGAACTATAAATACTTTCCCTGGTGATGTTTTGGCCCTGTACTGTGGCAATAAGTATGGATTATGATGTGAAGAACACATCTGCAGGGGTGTGTATGTGCCTCTTGTTTGAAAGAATCATTCCCAGTGAAAAAGAATAAATGCTCTTTTTTTTGTTTTCCTATTCTTTTTTTCTTACAGGATATGGTATCTCAGAAGAACACAGTAAGTATTTAATCCACATTAATTTTAAAACACAAAATTGAAGATGCTGTGCTTGAGGCAACTCTAAGGAAAAAGCTGCCAGGTGTATGTATGCTTTGTGTGAGTGAATTAATTGTATAAAGACAGACTGAAAGAGTTGGGGCTGTGCAGGCTGGAGAAGAGGAGGCTCCCAGATGACCTTGTGGCCTTCCAGGATCTGAAGGGGGCTACAAAAAAGCTGGGGAGGGACTTTTTAGGCTATCAGGGAGTGACAGGACTAGGGGGAATGGAGCAAAGTTGGAGGTGGGGAGATTCAGATTGGATGTGAGGAGGAAGTTGTTGAGCATGAGAGTGGTGAGAGCCTGGAATGGGTTGCCCCTGCAGGGAGGTGTTTGGGGCCACATCCCTGGAGGTTTTTGCAGCCAGGCTGGGTGAGGATATGGGCAAACTGATCTAGGGTAGGGTGTCCCTGGGCATGGCAAGGGGGTTGGAACTGGCTGATCCTTGTGGTCCCTTCCAACCCTGACTGATAGTATGATTCTAAGTCTGTTTTACCTAGACAGAGTTTAACACAGTGGAAATCCAATCTGGCCTTGAACACCTCCAGGGAGGGAGCAGCCACAACCTCTCTAGGCAACCTGTGCCAGTGTCTCACCACCCTCACTGCAAACAACTTCTTTCTAATATCCAGTTTCAATTTCCCCTCTTCCAGTTTAATCCCATTCCTCTTCATCCTGTCATTCCAAGCCCTTGTCAGTAGTCCCTTCCCAGCCCTCCTGTAGCCCCTTTCAGATCCTGGAAGGCCACTCCAAGGTCTTCTAGCAGCCTTCTCTTCTCCAGGCTGCAGAGCCCCAACTCTCATAGGTTGATAGAGTAGAATGTAACCTCACAACTTCAGAGTCATTTCTCCCTTCCCCACTTGTGCAAATGTGTATCTGTGTGTGATGCCTTAATCATGGAATGGCTTGAATTGAAAGTGACCTCCAAAGCTCATCCAGTCCAACCACCTCTGCAGTCAGCAAGGACATCCTCCACTAGAACAGCTTGCTCAGAGCTTTATCTGGCCTGACCTTGAATATCTCCAGGGAGGGGGCCTCAGCTCCCTCCCTGGGCAAACTGTTGCAGTCTTGCAGCAGCCTCCTGATATAGAACTTGTTCCTCACAGCCAATCTCAATCTGCTCTCACTTGAAACCATTGCCTTCATACTGTCCCTGCAGGTCCTGGCAGGCTGCTCTTAGGTCTGCCTGGAGTGTTCTTTTCTCCAGGTAGCACAGCCCCAGATCCCTCAACCTGTCCTCACAGCAGAGCTGCTGCAGCCCTCTGATCATCTTCCTGGCCTCCTCTGGACCTGCTCCATCAATTCCATGTCCTTCCTGCATTGGGGGCTCACTTTTGTATCTCAGACAGCTTTGGCTACTCCAGCAGGGGGATTGGAACTAGATGATCCCTGTGGTCCCTTCCAACCCTGACTGATTCTATGATTCCCATCATCATCCTTACAAACTCCCAGACTTTACTTAGGAATGCAGAAGCTTATTTCCCAAAGTAAAAACATCCTTACCCTGAATGCAGGTGAAACCATACAAGGAATTAAGGCTGAACGAAGAAAAAAAAAGTGGTGGTTAGTTTAGGCACATCTTAGACACTGATAGGTTCTGTTCTACCTCACCTGATGGCAGTGGTTATTTTCATTAAACCTTCTGAGGGCTGCTGAATCTGCCAAAATCTTCAACTTCCCGTCTATTCCTCTCTCTTTCCCTCCTTTCACCAGATGCTTTGATTCTCCTCTGAGAACAGTAGAGCAGGGCAAAGGTAACCAAATGTCCTCCGAGTTTGCTGATAACTGAAAATAGAACTGCAAGAGATAATGCAGCAATCACAACAGTTTAGCTCCAGCTGCTGTTTGTACTTGGCCACAGGCCTGCAGGGAGGCTAAAGATAGATCACTCCGAGCACATGAGGAAATCCAGGTCATTTTCCTGCCTGTCCTGGTGATCCTTGAACTGCTTTCACCTGTGGGGTATGAACTGCATCTCCTGTTCTACAGCTCTGGGAAGGGAAGCCTCAGAATGAGGCCAACTGTGTGCTGGGCTGAAGCAAGAGCAGCGTGGCCAGAGGGCAAGGGAGGGGATTCTGCCCCTTTGCTCTGCTCTCCTCACACCCCACCTGCAGCACTGTCTGCAGCTCTGCAGCCCCCAGCACAAGCAGCACATGGAAGTGTTGGAGCCAGTGCAGAGGAGGCCACCAAGATGCAGCTGAGAGGGCTGCAGCAGCTCTGCGCTGAGGACAGGCTGAGAGAGTTGGGGCTGTGCAGCCTGGAGAAGAGAAGGCTGCCAGGAGACCTTGGAGTGGCCTTCCAGGATCTGAAGGGGGCTACAGGAAGGCTGGGGAGGGACTACTGATAAGAGCTTGCAATGACAGGAGGAAGAGGAATGGGTTTAATCTGACAGAGGGGAGATTGAAACTGGAAGTTAGGAGAAAGCTCCTTGCAGCAAGGGTGGTGAGACACTGGCACAGGTTGCCCAGAGAGGTTGTGGAGCACAGAATCACCCAATGTGATCTTGTGCTGCAACTTAGACCCGTTGCTCCTTGTCCTATCCCAGGGAGCAAGTGAGTAGAGCCTGTCCCCCCACTCCTGACCAGCCTTCAGATGTTTATAAACATTGATTCATCCCCCTCTCAGTCTTCTCTTCCCCAGACTAAGCAGCCTCAGGCTGTCCTCATAAGGTAGTGCTCCAGTCCCCTCAGCATCCTCATAGCTCCTGAGCTCACCTCTGCAGCCTGTCCAGCTATCAACTGCCATCAAACGCTGTTGAAAGTGAGCATTTGCTGCTGCTTCCTTACCATGAAAACAGAAAAAGTCCTTCTCAGCTATTTCCAGGCTTCCCTTGATCCTGATTCAGTTTTCCCAATTGAGGGTTGCCCTCACCTAGGTGCAGAACCTTGCACTTTGCCTTTTTGAACGTCATGACCTCTGCAGCCTGTTCAGCTCCCATCTGACCTCAAATGCTATTGAAAGTGAGCATTTGCTGCTGCATCCTTTCCATGAAAACAGAAAAAGTCCTTCTTAGCTATTTTTAGGCTTCCTCTGATCCTGATTCAGGTTTCTCAGTCCAGGGTTGCCCTCACCTAGGTGCAGGACCGTGCACTTTGCCTTATTGAGCCTCACAAGATGCTCCTCAGCTCATCTCTGGAACCTGTCCAGTTACCATCTGACATCAAATGCTGTTAAAAGTGAGCATTTGCTGCTGCTTTCTTACCATGAAAACAGAAAATGTCCTTCTCAACTATTTTAATGCTTCCTTTGATCCTAATTCAGATTTCTCAGTGTAGGATTTGCCCTGACCTTGGTGCAGGACCTTGCACTTTGCCTTGTTGAGCCCCATGAGGTTCTGCTCAGCCACCTCTGCAGCCTGCCCATTGAGTTTGTCTCAAAGTGGCATTGAAAATGCAAACCAGGACTGGAAAAAAATTATTATGCCAGGTACAGCACAGAAAGAGAAAGACTTTAATAATTTTGGTTTTTTCCTTTGGCTGATGGGTAGCCTGAAGAAATTCACCTCACCCTGCTAATTGCTTTCAGGGAAGGTATTTCCAGGAAAATTATCTGGGCTATTAAACCAAAAAAAGGTTTATTATACTAGAGTTAGGCCTGGGGAGGGGATATGTCTGATGAATTATTTTGAGAGATTTAAATGTGTGTGTGTGTGGGGGGGGTGTTTTCATTTAAACCTGTGTCAGCCCTTATAATATGCAGCCAGTCATGTCTGTTGTCATTCTCCTTGATCTAAAGGGAACAAGAAGCTCAATTTCTCCTTGTCATGAGGAAATCCTTTTAAAGCAAGAGTCACTTTTTATTGTAATTGGCAGCAAGGCTCCAAGGAGTTTCAGCAGCTGCATAAATTAGGCTGGGGCTACTCTTTGAAGGCAGTGGATGTTTTAAGAAGGCTAAGCAGAAAGATTTTGATGCTTTGGGACTTAGAATTCTGCAATTTAGCAGCCTCCACGGGTTGGAAAAAAAGAAAATGGAGCCAAGACACTAAGGTGTGATTCTATGAATTTAATAATCTGAGGAAATGAGATTGCAGAGGAGCCTTTGGGGCTTTTCTTTTTGAAATGCTTTTGCAATCTAGAAAGGTTTGGATGGTTTAGGGATTTAATGATCTATCTGTAGCAAAGCCTGAGGCTGCAGGTGTGTTTAAGAGACTTTGCAAAAAGAATGAAAGAGGGAAAGAAACGTCTTAAATGCAATCATTTTGCTTTTTGTGGGGAAACATGGAGCTGCCAGAGAGGATCCAGAGGAGGCCATGAAGATGATCAGAGGGTTGTGGGGACAGGCTGGGAGAGTTGCACACTTGCAGCACAGCAGGTTGCAGCTCAACATAAGGGGGAACTTCTTGACTGTGTGGGTCCCAGAGCACTGGCACAGGCTGCCCAGAGAGGTTGAGGAGTCTCTTTGTCTGGAGCCTTTCCAGGCCTGCCTGGATGTGTTCCTGAGTNTCAACATAAGGGGGAACTTCTTGACTGTGTGGGTCCCAGAGCACTGGCACAGGCTGCCCAGAGAGGTTGAGGAGTCTCTTTGTCTGGAGCCTTTCCAGGCCTGCCTGGATGTGTTCCTGAGTGCCCTGAGCTAGATTGTCTGGTCCTGCTCTGGCAGGGGGGTTGGACTCACAGAATCACAGAATTTCTTAGATTGGAAAAGATCTTCAAGATCATTGAGTCCAGTCATTAGTTCCCCACTGACATCATTAGTTCCCCACTGACATCATTAGTTCCACACTGACTCAATGATCTCCTTAGGTCCCTTCCAACCCCTAACATCCTGTGACCCTGTGAGTTGGAGCCGTTCAACCTGGAGAAGAGAAGGCTCCAGGGAGACCTTAGAGCAACCTTCCAGTACCTGAAGGGGGCTACAAGAAAGCCAAGAAGGGACTTTTAACAAGAGCTGGGAGTGACAAGATTAGAGGGAATGGTTTGAAGCTTGAGGAGGCCAGATTGAGGCTGGAGATGAGGAAGAAATTCTTTGCAGTGAGGATGGTGAGACACTGGAACAGATTACTCAGGGAGGTTGATAGAGCATAGAATCACCCAATGTGATCTTTTATCATATTCTGTGCTCCACAACCTCCCTGGAGGTGCTGAAGGCCAGGCTGGATGAGGCCTTAAGTGATCTGGGCTAGTGGAAGTTGTCCTCTTCCAATGGGTTGGAACTGGATGAGCTTTAAGGTCCCTTCCAGCTGAAGCCATTCTTTAAGTCTCTGAGTAGTATCAAAGCACTGAGTAAATTGCATGATCAGTTGTGATGCTTCTGTGCATGAAATGTGGCCCCGCTTACTCCTGAGATCATGCAAGCTAAGGCTTTTCAAACTGGTGGAAGCTACTTTTAATGGAAATGTGACTACCTGAAGTGGTGCATATTGGTAGGGGCTGGATTATAGTTAACTACTCAGGTGCTGAATCTGATGGGTTCATGAAAGTAAGACTCAAAAGCATCTGAGTGCTGACACAAGGACTTGTATAGGCAAAAATCCTGTAGGTAGAGAAATCTTACATTCTGGGTGGGGAAAAAAAACTGAAGATAGAGAACTCTTACATTCTGAGTGGGAAAAAAAAATGTAGATAGAGAAATGTACATTCTGGGTGGGGAAAAAAGTGTAGACAGAGAAATCTTACATTTTGGTTGGGGAAAAAAACTGTAGATAGAGAAATCTTACATTTTGGGTGGGGAAAAAAATGTAGATAGAGAAATCCTTCATTTTGGGTGGGGAAAAAACTGTAGATAGAGAACTCTTACATTCTGAGTAGGAAAAAAAATGCTATGAATAGAGAAATCTACATTCTGGGTGGCAAAAAACCTACAGATAGAGAAATCTTTCACTCTGGGTGGCAAAAAATCCTTTAGGTAGAGAAATGTTACATTCTGGGTGGCAAAAACTCCCATGGATACAGAAATCTTACATTCTGAGTGGGAAAAATAATGTACATAGAGAAATCTACATTCTGGGTAACAAAAAAATCCTATAGGTAGAGAAATGTTACATTCTGGGTGGCAAAAAAAATCCTATAGGTAGAGAAATGTTACACTCTGGGTGGCAAAAAGAAACTGTAGATGGAGAAATGTTACATTCTGGGTGGCAAAAAATCCTATAGTAGAGAAATACTACTTTCTAGGTGGGAAAAAAAACCCTATGGATAGAGAAGTGTTGCATTCTGGGTGGCCAAAAATCCTATAGGTAGAGAAATCTTACATTGTGAGTGGCAAAAAAATCCTATGGATACAGAAATGTTGCACTCTGGGTAGCAAAAAATCCTTTAGGTAGAGAAATGTTACAGTCTGAGTGCCAAAGCGTTGCGCCATTTATTTGGCCTTGTAAATATGGAGTTGCTGTAAGCATTTTTGCCTTCTGTTGTTTCTTTCCTTTAACAATTTCTCTCTTCCTGTCTTCTGTCTGTCCTGTTGATTCTTACTCCGTTCTGTGGTGATTGTTTCTCCTCTCTGTTGTTTGATTTCACCTTGGAGTAGGTTGCCAACCACAAAGCTTTTCTTCGGGTGGAAGTGCCTGCTGAATACCACAGTGGTAGCCTGCTAGGCAAAGTATGTATCACTTTAACTCTGCTTTCTGGCTGATAGAGATGTCAGCTCCTCACTGTGCTTCTTAGGCAGCTCACATTGGAGAAGGAGAGGTGAAGAAGAGTGCTTGGCAAGGATCTTGCTTTTCACAGTGGCTGTAATCTTAGAGTGCTTGGTCCTTGTGAGCTGGAGCCTGAGTCTTTAGAGTGTTTGGCTTGTGATAATCTCCAGTCACAGTCTGCATGGAGAAAGAAGTATTTTTGGAACGTTTAGTTAACCTGCATGGGAATGAGATGTCACAGAAAAACCACTCTGAAAACCTGAATTCCTGAGCCAGCAGTGCACTAAACTCCCTCAGCACTCAGGGAGTGAATGCAGTTCATTTTCTCTTGCCCCATGTTTTCTTCCTCACTGCTTCACCTCTCCTAACTCCTGCCCCTCTTGGTGCTTAAGTAAATAGCAAAATGAGCTGCATGGCTCCAGTGAAGTGACTGTGCTATTAGAATCATAGAACCAGTCAGGGTTGGAAGGGACCACAAGGATCATCTAGTTCCAACCTCCCTGACATGGCCAGGGACACCCTACCCTAGATCAGGCTGTGCTGCCCCAAGTTTCTCTCTAAAAAGGCAGAGATTGGACTCAACATCATTTGCTCTGGAAGGCCTGTTCTAGGGTAGAGTCTCCCTGCCCATGGCCAGGCTGGCAGAGGCTGTGGGCAGCCTGATCCAGGGTAGGGTGTCCCTGGGCATGGCAGGGGGTTTGGAACTGCCTGATCCTTGTGGTCCCTTCCAACCCTGACTGATTCTATGATTCTATGCTTTTTAACAACCCCAACCTTTAGTTTCAGTGTAGTGTTTCTGTCACAGGATCACAGAGTGCTAGAGGTTAGAAGGGACCTTGGAAGATCATTGAGTTTGACTACCCCTGCCAGAGAAGCAGCACCCAGGGCAGGGCACACAGGAATGCAGCCAGGCAGGTTTGGAATGTCCCCAGAGAAGGTGGGTTGGAACTGGATGATCCTTGTGGTCCCTTCCAACCCTAACTGATTCTATGATGCTATGATTCTGTTTAAGGCCAGGCTGGATGAGGCCTTGAGTGACCTGTTCTAGTGGGTGGTGTCCCTGCCCATGGCAAGAGGGGTTGGAACTGGCTGATCCTTGTGGTCCCTTCCAACCCTGACTGATTCTAGGATTCTAGGATTCTATGATCCTAAGATGCAAGGCTGGATGAGGCCTTGAGTTACCTGCTGTAGTGGGAGGTGTCTCTGCCCATGGCAGGGGAGTTGGAACTGGCTGAGCTTTGTGGTCCCTTCCAACCCTGACTCATTCTAGGATTCTATGATCCTAAGATGCAAGTACAAAAAACCCTGGGAGCAGAAGGTTAGCTTGTAGCTGTAGGACCCCATCACATAAAGGGAGAGTTTAATTGTGTTGTTGCCTTACAGATCTGGAGCCTTGCTCACCACCCTCGTTGATGTTTGCTTCCATTCAGTGCTTACAAATCTGTGCTGAGGTTTTGCAGGGCAGCAGCTGCTTTGCTTTCTGTCAGCAAAAGACTGTGTGCAGACAAATACCTTTCTACTTGTCATTTCTTTCTTAAACTGTGCCTGTTTTCCTTTCTTTTAGGCTTCCAGTGGCAATTATTATTTTATTCCCTACATCATCACACCTTGTGCTGACTACTTCTGCTGTGAAAGCGATGCCCAACGAAGAGCTTCTGAGTATATGCAGCCCAGCTGGGACAATATCCTGGGGCCACTTTGTGTCCCACTGGTGGACAAGTTTGTCAGCCTTCTCAAGGATGTTCATGTTACATCATGGTGATTTTACGACACATACACCTCCAGAACCTTTGCTAGCCTCTTTTTAACATGATGATAAAATTGATTGATTAATTCCCCACTGCATCTAACAGTGGCAAAAGGCTTCTAATTTTACCGCTTCTCTATTGGTGTCCTGCACAGAATCACAGAACCAGAATCCATGAAAGGTTCTCAGAGACAAGCCCAGAATCACAGCGTCTTGGAAGAGACCTTTAAGGTCATCTAGTTCAACCCTTGACCCAGTACTGCAGGGTCAGCACTAAACCATGTCCCTAAGCACCAGCTCCACAGGTTGCTGGAACACCCCCAGGGATGGGGACTCCAGCACTGCCCTGGCAGACTATTCCAAAGTTTAAGAACCCTCCCACTGAAGAAATTTTTCCCAGCATCCAGCCTGAGCCTCCCCTGCTACGGGTTGGAACCATTTCCTCTGCTTCTGTCCCTTCTTACCAAGCAGCAGAGGCTGCCCCTTCCTCGCTCCAACCTCCCTGCAGGATGCTGTAGAGAGCAATGAGCTCTGCCCTCAGCCTCTTCCAACCTCAACACCCTCTCCTTCTCCTCTCCTTCTCCTCTCCTTCTCCTCTCCTTCTCCTCTCCTTCTCCTCTCCTTCTCCTCTCCTTCTCCTCTCCTTCTCCTCTCCTTCTCCTCTCCTTCTCCTCTCCTTCTCCTCTCCTTCTCCTCTCCTTCTCCTCTCCTTCTCCTCTCCTTCTCCTCTCCTTCTCCTCTCCTNTCCTCCTCTCCTCCTCCTCTCCTCCTCCTCTCCTTCTAACTCCAACTGTCTCAGCCTGTCTTTATATCAGAGAAGTTCCAGGCCTTGGCTCACAATCTTGGTTGTGAAGATATTGCTACATAGCCTCAGAGTCTGAGGTGGGACACTGTGGCCTTGATGTGCAGCTTCCTCTGAGGAAATGGGACTGTTAGAAGTTAGGCTTTTTATTAGCCATGACTATATTTCATGAGAAGTATCTCACAGTCCCACATCTCTCTTGTGTTCCTTTAGTGCCTATTATAAAGAAACCCTGCTGAATGACATCAGAAAAGCCAGAGAGAAGTATCAAGGAGATGAACTGGCTAAGGAGCTGGCCAGGATTAAGCTTCGTATGGACAACACTGAAGTGCTGACTTCTGACATTGTCATCAACCTGCTTCTGTCCTACAGAGATATTCAGGTGTGCTTCTGAAGATGAAGGAAGGTGATTTTAGCCTGGGATTTTGGCTTTTGTTTGCTCTCCTGGGCTTGACTATTTGGTAAACTTCAGATTCAGAGGTGGCAGTGAATTCCAAGTTGAGGGGTGGGTGTCAAGTGGAGGGGGCCAAGCTCTTTCTGGATGGTGCACAGTAATAAGCCACAGAGCAATGGATACAGCATCTTCTATGTGTACAAGTATCTGAGGGGTGGATGCTGAGTGGAGGGGGCCAAGCTCATTTGGGTGGTGCACAGCAGTAAGCCAAGGAGCAATGGATACAGCATCTTCTATGTGTATATAAGTATCTGAGGAGTGGGTGCTGAGTGGAGGGGGCCAAGCTCTTTTGGGTGGTCAGCAGCAATAAGGCAAAGTAGATACAAACTGGAACAGAGGTTTCAGCTCGATATCAGGAGAAACTTCTGTAGGATGAGGGTGTCAGAGCCCTAGAGCAGGCTGCCCAGAGAGATTGTGGAGCCTCCTTCTTTGGAGGCTTTCCAAACCCAGCTGGATGCATTCCCATGTGAACTACCCTAGGGGGATGCTGCTTTTGGCAGGAGGGTTGGCCTGGATGATCTCTGGAGGTCCCTTCCAACCCCTAACATTCTGTGATTCTGTAATTGTCACATTGTTTAATGATTTGGTTTGTTTGTTGGGCACCTCAAGAGGCTTTGGGCTCCTATTTATTTTGCCTGTGAACAAGAAAGACAGATGGGGTGACTTCCTGAGGTCACCTCTTTTATCTTCAGTCATTTATAACCCCCTTAACAGTTAGCTGAGGTACTAATAGTCATGATACAGTTCAGTTCAGTGATGCTTTGCTCTGCCTTTAGTTTCAGCTTTTTTTTTTTTTTTTGTCCTTTTTTCCTCTTGATTCATCCCAGGACTATGATGCTATGGTGAAGCTGGTGGAAACTCTAGAGATGCTTCCTACCTGTGACCTGGCTGACCAACACAACATTAAATTTCATTATGCTTTTGCACTCAACCGGTAAGGAGGTTTAAGCTGAGGCTGTTCCATGTTGGTGTGGCTCCCTGTGGGCTTACCTGGCAATGTAGAGTGCAGAAAAAAATCAAATTATTTTCCCTTTCTGCACACATTGACATTCACAAGAGATATCTTGTGCTTCACTGCCTTCAGTTTTGGGCTTCCCAGTTGAAGAGGGACAGGTATCTGCTGGAGAGGGTCCAGTGGAGGGCTATGAGGATGCTGAGGGGACTGCAACACTGCCTGGGGAGGAGAGGCTGAGGGACCTGAGGCTGCTCAGTCTGGAGAAGAGAAGACTGAGAGGGGATTGAATCAATGTTTCTAAATCTATGAGGACAGACTGAAAGAGTTGGGGCTGTGCAGGCTGCAGAAGAGGAGGCTCCCAGATGACCTTATGGTGGCCTTCCAGGATCTGAAGAAGGCTACAAAAAAGCTGGGGAGGGACTTTTTAGGCTCTCAAGGAGTGCCAGGACTAGGGGGAATGGAGCAAAGCTGGAGGTGGGGAGATTGAGGCTGGAGGTGAGGAGGAAGTTGTTGGGCATGAGAGTGGTGAGAGCCTGGAAGGGGTCACCCAGGGAGGTGTTTGGGGCCAGATCACTGGAGGTGTTTGCATCCAGGCTGGCAGAGGCTGTGAGCAGCCTGCTCTAGGGTAGGGTGTCCCTGGGCATGGTAGGAGGGTTGGAACTGGCTGATCCTTGTGGTCCCTTCCAACCCTGATTCATTCTAGAATTCTAAGAAAGGCTCAAAGTGGGGATGTGGGCCTCCAGGAAGGTTGCTAGATTAGGAAACAGAAATGTTATTTATAGAATCAGAGTGTGGTTTGGGTTGGAAGTGACTTCCAAAGGTCATCTAGTCCCGCAGTGAACAGGGACATCCTCCACTAGATCAGGTTGCTCAGAGCCTTGTCCAGCCTGACCTTGAAGATCTGCAGGAGTGGGGCCTCAGCTACCTCAGCAAAGAGGCCAAAGGGTGTGCCAAATTCTCTTCAAAACAGGGCAGACCTTAAACTCTAATCCACCCCTAGCTTGAGCCCAGAGCTGTGAAGACCTCAGCCTCCTCTTAAGGCACTTCTGTCTTTATGTGAAAGATGAGGGCAGCTGGAGGCACTCTAATTTAACTCAGCATGCTGTGTTTTAACGAGCAAACATATCCCACTGGGGTAATAAAAAGGGCAATTAGCAAGTGAAGGGCACAACAGGGGGCAAGTAGAAAATCACAAGTAATTGTGAGTAATAATAGGCACAGGAAATGATTCCTGTTGAAGAGCACTAGGTCATGGCAATTATTCTGGGCTGCAATTACTCAGAGCTGGTAAAAAGCACTTGGAGGGGGTTTTTCTTTGTAGGAGTGGCCTGCATGAAGCACTTGAAGTGTTTATAAGGGGGTAAAAGCAGCTCTCTTTGCCTTGTCAGAACTAACTGGAGAGGGGAGGCATAATAAAGTGCACCAGTAAAGGCTGGGAGGTGACTGCTGAAGAGCATCCCCAAGGAGAGGGAGCTGAGAGTGCTGGTGGAGAACATCCATGACACAGCAATGGTATCCTGGGGGGAATTAGGCAGAGTGTGTCCAGCAGATCAAGGGAGGTTCCTCCCCCTCTGCCTTGCTCAGACCTCATCTTGAGTACTGCCTTCAGTTTTGGACTCCCCACTGCACAGGGACAAGGATCTGCTGGAGAGGGTCCAGAGGAGGGCTAAGAGGATGCTGAGGAGACTGCAGCACTACCTGATGAGGAGAGGCTGAGGGACCTGGGGCTGCTCAATCTGGAGAAGACTGAGAGGGGATTAAATTAATGTTTATAAGTCACTGGGGGCTGGGGGTCAGGAGTGGGGGTACAGGCTCTGCTCACTGCTCCCTGGGATAGGCCAAGGAGCACTGGATGGAAGCTGCAGCACAGGAGGTTGCAGCTCAACACAAGAGGCAACTTCTTGCCTGTGTGGGTCCCAGAGCAGTGGCACAGGCTGCCCAGAGAGGTTGTGGAGTCTCCTTGTCTGGAGCCTTTGCAGACTCTGTCTGGATGTGTTGCTGTGTGCCCTAAGCTAGATTGTCTGCTCCTGCTCTGGCAGGGGTGTTGGACTGAACGAGCTCTTTGGGTCCATTCCAACCACCCTCACTGCAAACAACTTCCTCCTCACATCCAGTTTCAATCTCTGCCAGTTCAAACCTATTCTTCCTCCTCCTCTCATTCCAAGCCCTTGTCAATAGTCCCTCCCAAGTCTTTCTGTAGCCCCCTTCAGATCCTGAAAGGCCACTCCATGGTCTCCTGGAAGCCTTCTCTTCTGCAGGCTGCAGAGCCCCAACTCTCTCAGCCTGTCCTCACAGCAGAGCTGCTGCAGCCCTCTCAGCATCTTCATGGCTCAGTTCTGTTCAGTATTGTCAGGAATGAGCACTAAAGAGCTGCTGCTTCTCCCTGCAGGATGTGCAGCCTGTCTGCTCAGGCAGAGATTAAGTTAGGAGGCAGATTTACTTGTGAGTTTTAGTCAGTTCTTCTGTAGCTACAGGTAGTACCTCCGTGGTAGGCTGTTTGAATCAATCAGCCAAGAATCACACATCAGTCTAAGTACCTGTGTATAGTAGTGGTGGATGGGTTGTAGGGTTGAATATTACTCCACCGTACTACAGTTACTGTTTCAGTTCTAAACTGATTTATTTTACTCTCTTCATTTAATTTCAGGAGGAATAATGCAGGTGACAGAGAGAAGGCACTGCAAGTTATGCTTCAGGTCCTGCAGACCTGTGACCACCCTGCTCCAGATATGTTTTGCTTGTGTGGGAGGATCTA
Source organism: Psilopogon haemacephalus (assembly GCA_013396835.1). Classification (NCBI taxonomy): domain Eukaryota; kingdom Metazoa; phylum Chordata; class Aves; order Piciformes; family Megalaimidae; genus Psilopogon; species Psilopogon haemacephalus. The sequence goes on along the minus strand of VWZI01016990.1, from coordinate 179,365 downwards.
CAAGGACATGTTTCTTGATTCTGAATACAAAGACACCCACAGTCGAGATCAGGCCATTGAATGGTAACAGCCAAATAAAAAACCCAACCCAAACCAATAATAACCATTTAAAAAACTTGGCAGACTTCTGGTTATGAAAAATCATAGAATCAGCCAAGTTGGAAGAGTCCTCCAAGCTCATCCAGCCCAACATATCACCCAACCCTATCCAATAATAGAATGGCTTAGGTTAGAAGGGAGCTCAAAGCTCATCCAGTTCCAATCCCCCTGTGCCACAGGCAGGGACACCTCCCTCTAGAACAGGTTGCTCAGGACCTCATCCAACCTGGTCCTGAACACCTCCAGGGAGGTTATGGAGCACAGAATCTGTGATCTACAACCTCCCTGGGCAACCTGTGCCAGTGTCTCACCACCCTCACTGCAAACAAATTCCTCCTAACATCCACTTTCAATCTCCCCTCTGACAGTTTAAATCCATTCCTCCGCATCTTCTCATTCCAAGCCCTTGTCAATAGTCCCTCCACAGCCTTCCTGCAGGCCCTTTTCAGATACTGGAAGGCTACTCCAAGGTCTCCTGGAAGCCTTCTCCTCTTCTCCAGGCTGCACAGCCCCAACTCTCTCAGCCTGTCCTTACAGCAGAGCTGCTGCAGCCCTCTCAGCTGCATCTTGGTGGCCTCCTCTGCACTGGCTCCACCACTTGCATGTGCTGCTTGTGCTGGGGGCTGCAGAGCTGCAGACAGTGCTGCAGGTGGGGTGTGAGGAGAGCAGAGCCAAGGGGCAGAATCCCCTCCCTTGCCCTGCTGCCCACAGCTGCTCTTGCTGCAGCCCAGCACACAGTTGCTGTCTGGGCTGCACTCACACTGCAGCCTCATCTTCAGCTTTACATCAGCCCGGACCCCCAGGTCCTGTTCCTCAGGGCTGCTCTCAGCCATTCCCCACTCAGCCTGGAGTTGTTCTTGGGATTGTACCCACCCAGGTACAGGACCTTACACTTGGCTTTGTTGAATGCCATGAGATTGGCCTGGGCCCACCTCTCCTGCCCAGGTCTCTCTGGATGGATCCCTGCCCTCTAGCAAGTCGACTGTGCCACACAGCTTGGTGCCAGCTGCACACTTGCTGAGGCTGCACTGATTCCTCTGCCCATGTGGCTGACAATAAAACAGTAGTTTAAAATAACTGCCAAAATGTTGCAGTATTTCATCTCCTCTGCACAGTGAGATGTGAGCTCTTGACTCTTCTCTGCAGGTACCGCAGAGGATTTGAACTCCAGTCCACTCTCTACTCTGGGATTAACCTTGCAGTATTGCTGCTCGTTGCAGGACAACAGTTTGAAAGCTCAATGGAACTGAGAAAAATAGGTAAATATCCACCCAGTGCCACAGGCAGGTTTTCTGTTTCTCTCCCTAGGGGTTTTGCAGCCTGGAGAAGAGGAGGCTTCAAGGAGACCTTGGAGTAGCCTTCCAGGATCTAAAGGGGCCTACAGGAAGGCTGGAGAGGGACTATTGACAAGGGCTTGAAATGACAGGACGAGGAGGAATGGGTTTAAAGTGGCAGAGGGGAGACTGAAACTGGATGTTAGGAGGAAGTTGTTTGCAGTGAGGGTGGTGAGACAGTGGCACAGGTTGCCCAGAGAGGCTGTGGAGCACAGAATCACCAAATGTGATCTTGATCACACCTCCTTGGAGATGTTGAAGGCAAGGTTGGGTGAGATCCTGAGTGACCTGTTCTAGTGGGAAGTGTCCCTGCCTGTGGTGGAGGGTTGGAACTGGCTGAGCTTTGAGGTCCCTTCCAACCTAAACCATTCTATGATTTTATGATTCCATGAAAACATAAAGCTTACAGTGATGAGCTGTGTGCTCAGGTGCAGGCTTTTCAGTGATGGTTTCTGGAAGGCAGCCATAATCACAGGGATCTTGAAGGACCATTTTTCTCTAATTGCCTTGAAGCAACTTTTTAGTAACATCTAAAGGGGCCCAGAGATGGGAGAGGAGCAAGGAAGACAATCAGCACCATCCTTATACTGCCTTTAGGGCAACATAGAGATTGGCATATTGCAGCCAACAGAGGACAAAGGCAGGGAGGGACTAAGTGTGGTCCTCAGAGATCATAGAATGGTTTAGGTTGGAAAGGACTTCAAAGGTCATCCAGTTCCAGCAGTAATCGACTATTCTCTTTGGAACCAAATCCTGTCTGAAACACACACTTGAACCTTAAGGGGGAAGGATACAAAGCTGGCTTGAAATCATTCATTTGCCCTTACCCTTGCAGTCATTTCTAGGTATTTATCTTTTGCAGTCAATGCAGATCTTTAGGGCACAGAGATATGGAGCTTACACTGAGAATCATGAGGCAGATGGTCCAGGCTGATAGCACGAAAGGCTTTTCAGCACTGTGTGGCTGTCTGAAGGGTGTGGAGGATGTTGTTTGCAGGCTCAACCTCTCTGTTGGTCAATGTTTTTTTCTGGGCAAAACTTTCCCCACTTTATTTTTGTCATTAATGCTTGATCAGATGTTGGTAGTCTTTTTGTGATAGACCTAGGAAAAACTACTTACTCATAGAATCACAGAATGGCTCAGGTTGGAAGGAGCCTCAGAGATCATCCACTCCAACCTCCCTGCCATGTTCAGGGACAGCTCTCAGCTAGACTCAGCTGCTCAAAGCCTCATCCAGCCTGGCCTGCAACACCCCTGGGCAGCCTGTGCCAGACTCTCAGCACCCTCACACTCAACAACTTCTTCCTCAGCTCCAGTCCAACCCTGCTCTGCCTCAGCTCCAAACCATTCCCCCTTGGCCTCTCTCCAGACCCCCTCAGCACAAGTCCCTCTGCAGCCTTCCTGCAGGATGCCTTCAGCTCTTGGCAGGCAGCTCTGAGGTCTGCCTGGAGCCTTCTCCTCTCCAGGCTGCACACCCCCAGCTCCCTAAGCCTGTCCTCGTAGCACAGTTGCTTCAGCCTTTGGATCATCTTTGTGGCGTCTTCTGGCCTCACTCCAGCAGCTCTGTGTCCATATCCTTACCCCAATGTTACTCTGATAGCTGCTGTGGCCCCCCAGTGCTTTCTGATAGCCAGAGATGGTTTTTAATTGCCACTTTCCAGGTGTCCGCTTAAACAGTTTGCTGGGAAGAAAAGGAAGCCTGGAAAAACTGCACAGTTACTGGGATGTGGGACAGTTCTTCAGTGTCAGCATGCTGGCTAATGATGCTGGCAAAGCAGTGCAAGCAGCTGAGAAGCTGTTCAAGCTGAAACCTCCGGTGTGGTAAGTGATAAAAGGAGCTCAAGTACCCAGTGATGGTCAGATACAACCCCCCAAAAATGTAGTTGCTTGGATAACTTAACTGGATTTATCCATCGTGGACTCTGTGTGTATGACTCTGACTTCTGTTTTGGAGAGGAAGGGGGAAGCTAAATAAATTCTTACCCAGCATTGTTGGGTTTGTATCCCATCATAACAGTTAATTGTTACCCAGCATTGTTGAGTTCTATCCCATTATTAACAATTGTTCCTCCTCCTTGTTGCATTTGTATCCCTTTATTAACAATCAATAGTTCCCCCTCCTTGATGGGTTTGTACCCCATTATTAACAATCAATAGTTTCCCCTCCTTGTTGGGTTCTATGCCATTATTAAAAATCAATTGTTAGCCAGCATTATTTGGTTTATATCCCATTATTAACAACCAATTCTAACCCAGCATTGCTGGGTTCTATCCCATTATTAACAATCAATTTGTACTCCTTCTTGTTGGGTTCTATCCCATTATTAACAATCAGTTGTTACCCAGCTTTATTTGGTTTGTATCCTGTTATTAACAATCAGTTCTTCCCCCTCCTTGTTGAGTTTGTATCCCCTTATTAACAATCAATTGTTATCCAACACTGTTGGGTTCTATCCCATTATTAGCAATCAATTGTTACTCCTCCTTGTTGGGTTCTATCCCATTATTAACAATCAATTGTCACTCCTCCTTGTTGAGTTTGGAGCCTATTATTAACAATCAGTATTTCCCCCTCCTTATTAACAGTCAGTTCTTACCCAGCACTGTTGGGTTCTATCCCATTATTAGCAATCAATTGTTACTCCTCCTTGTTGAGTTTGTATCCCGTTATTAACAATCAATTGTTACTCCTCCTTGTTGGGTTCTATCCCATTATTAACAATCAATTGTCACTCCTCCTTGTTGAGTTTGGAGCCTATTATTAACAATCAATATTTCCCCCTCCTTATTAACAGTCAGTGCTTACCCAGCACTGTTGGGTTCTATCCCATTATTAACAATTAATGGTTCCCCCTCCTTGTTGGATTCTATCCCATTATTGATCATTAACTGTTACCTCTCCTTGTCAGGTTTGTATCCCATCCTAAAAATCAATTGTTACCCCTTCTTATTGGGTTCTATCCCATTATTAACAATCAATTGTTACTCCTTCTTTTTGGATTTGTACCCTCTTATTAACAATCATTACTCCTCTTTTTTTTGGGTTCTATCCTATTATTAACAATTAATTGTTACCCCTCCTTGTTGGGTTTGTATCCCATTACTAATAATCAGTTGTTACCCAGCATTGTTGGGTTCTATCCCGTTATTAACAACTAATTGTTGCCCCTCTTTGTTGGGTTTGTATCCTATTATTACCAATCAATTGTTGCTCAGCATTGTTGGGTTCTATCCCATAATAGCAACCAATTGTTACTCCTTGTTAGGTTCTATCCCATTATTAACGATCAATTGTTACTCCTCCTTGTTGGGTTCTATCCCATTATTAACGATCAATTGTTACTCCTCCTGGATGGGTTTGTATCCCATTATTAACAATCAATTGTTACCCAGCACTGTTGGGTTCTATCCCATTAACAATCAATTGTTACTCCTCCTTGTTGGGTTGTGTCCCATTATTAACAATCAATTGTTACCCAGCACTGTTGGGTTCTATCCCATTAACAATCAATTGTTACTCCTCCTTGTTGGGTTGTGTCCCATTATTAACAATCAATTGTTACCCCTTCTTGTTGGATTCTATCCCATTATTTACAACCAATTGTTACCCCTCCTTGTTGGGTTCTATCCCATTATTTACAATCAATTGTTACCCCTCCTTGTTGGGTTCTATCCCATTATTTACAATCAATTGTTACCCAGTATTGTTGGGCTCTATCCCATCCTATCAATCAGTTGTTACCCCTCCTTGTTGGGTTCTATCCCATTATTTACAATCAATTGTTACCCCTCCTTGTTGGGTTCTATCCCATTATTTACAATCAATTGTTACCCAGTATTGTTGGGCTCTATCCCATCCTATCAATCAGTTGTTACCCCTCCTTGTTGGGTTTTTATCCTCCCTCTTCTAAGAAAGCATTTGGAATTTAGTGGTGATTCCTTGTAAAGCAATTGTGACCCCCTTCTTTGCAGAGCTTATCTAGCTGCTGCTTCCCTTCTAGCTGATAATATGCAGGCTAATCACCCTGGAACTCTAGTCTGTGGCAGAAGCTGTTGTTCTTGAGCACCCAAGTGAGGTTATGACTCCAGGTTTTGACTAAACTCTTCCCAGAAATCAGTAACAATCAATACACTCAGCTCCATTGTGGCAGCTTTGAAAGTGCAGTTCACCTGGCAGTTAATTTGGGGGGATTTTTTTTTTTGTATGTGTGAGTCAATGAAGTGGTTTTACAATCAGGTTACCTTTTGGTTTCTCTCTGTTAACTCACTGATTCAATACATTCCAGGTACTTGAAATCCTTAGTTCAGAATCTGATGTTAATTCAGCGCTTCAAGAAAGCCACCACAGAGCACTCTTCTAGACAAGAGAGGTTGACTTTCTGGCTAGATATCATTTTTGAGGCAACAAAAGAAGCAACCAATGGACTGAGATTCCCAGTAAGATGCTGTGTCCAAACAAGTTTTATATGTCTGATAGAATCCAAGAATGCTTTGGCTTGGAAGGGACCTCCAGAGGTCATCCAGTCCTAGCCCCCTGCCCTCAGCAGGGACATCCTCCACTAGAGCAGGTTGCTCACAGCCTTGTCCAGCCTGAATTGAAGATCTCCAGGGATGAGGCCTCACCTACTTCCCTGGGCAACCTGCTGCAGCAGCCTCCTGGTGCAGAACTTGTTCCTCACATCCAATCTCGATCTGCTCTGCTCTCATGTCAAACCATTGCCCTCATCCTGTCCCTGAAGGCTTTTGCAAACAGTTCCTCTGCAGCCTGCTTGGAGTTCCTGCAGGTCCTGGCAGGCTGCTCTTAGGTCTGCCTGGAGCCTTCTCCAGGCTGAACACCCCCAGCTCCCTCAGCCTGTCCTTGTAGTAGAGGTGCTCCAGCCCCATATCATTTTCATTTTCCTCCTCTGAACCCACTCCATCAGGTCCATTCCCTCCTGTGCTGAGGGCTCCAGAGCTGGATGCAGTGCTCCAACTCCCCACCCATCTTCATGGCCCTCCTCTGGACCCACTCCATCATGTCCCTGTCTCTCCTGTGCTGAGGGCTCCAGAGCTGGATGCAGCTCTCACCAGAGCAGAGCAAAGTGGCAAAGCAATCCACAGAACACAAAGTTACCAACAAACCAGTTTTAAACCCACTAAGCTAGCATGTGAAAATCTGATCATCTTTGGGGCTCTCTTCTGGACCTGCTCCACCAGGTCCATGCCCAGGGCTGCAGAGGCTCTGTCAAGAACTGGAACACTCTACGTAATGCTTCCATGCTTTGCTACCTGTCATCTCATTGCATGGACCAAAACTCTGTGTCCTGTTCACCTTTACTCCATAACAAATATTTAACCCACTGCTCTGGAAGCATTCTAGGGAAGACTCCTAAGCCTCCTACAACGAATTCTGGTAACACCATTTTGTTGTGCATGGCAACACAGCCTCTGTCTGCCTTGCCTTGCCCTTCTCTCTCCCCTTGGAAATTGTTTAGGTCTTTAAGATGATTCATTGTGTGCACCAAAGCATCTGAAGATGCTGCCATGCACTGGCTGCTAATTTATGAAGGCAAAATGTTTTCTCTCTTCAGGTTTTGGTAATAGAACCAACCAAAGTCTACCAGCCTGCCTATGTTTCCATCAACAAAGAAGCAGATGAGAGATCTCTATCTTTGTGGCATGTCTCTCCCACTGAAATGGTAAAAGTACCAGCAGATGTGTGTCGTTGGGCTCTGGTTCACTGTGCTTGGGCTCACTTTTTTCCATGTGTGGGTTTTGGATCACTTTGCAATAGTGTGAAGCTTGCTACGTTTCTGTGAAGCACAAAGCTCGGCACCTGTGGTTGTGTGCTTATGAGAGCTGATTTTCATAGAATCATCACAGAATGGCTTAGGTTAGAAGGGACTTCAGAGAACATTTAGTCCTACCTCCCTGCCATGGGCAGGGACACTTCTCAGCTATCCTAGGTTTGTGCTTGGGATTGTCTCAACCCAGATGCAGGACCTTGCACCTGGGTTGAGGCAATCCAAAGCATGAATCCAGGTTGGGCAGTGAGTGGCTGGAGAGCAGCCCTGAGGAGATGGACCTGGGGGTGCTGGTGGAGGAGAAGCTCAAGATGAGGCAGCAGTGTGCACTTGCAGGGCAGAAAGGCAAGCAGAGGCTGGGCTGCAGCAGGAGCAGTGTGGGCAGCAGGGCCAGGGAGGTGATTCTCCCCCTCTACTCCGCCCTGGTGAGACTCCACCTGGAGTAGTGCATCCAGTGCTGGAGCCCCTGGGACAAGAGGGATGTGGAGATGCTGGAGGTGTGCAGAGAAGGGCCCCGAGGATGCTCAGAGGGCTGCAGCACTTCTGCTATGGGGACAGACTGAAAGAGTTGGGGCTGTGCAATTTGGAGAAGAGGAGGCTCCCAGGTGACCTTCTGGTGGCCTTCCAGGATCTGAAGGGGGCTCCAAAAAAGCTGGGGAGGGACTTTTTAGGCTCTCAGGGAGTGACAGGACTAGGGGGAATGGAGCAAAGCTGGAGGTGGGGAGATTCAGACTGGAGGTGAGGAAGAAGTTGTTGAGCATGAGAGTGGTGAGAGCCTGGAATGGGTTGCCCAGGGAGGTGTTTGGGGCAAGATCCCTGGAGGTGTTTTTGGCCAGGCTGGCAGAGGCTGTGGGCAGCCTGCTCTAGGGTAGGGTGTCCCTGGGCATGGCAGGGGGGTTGGAACTGGCTGATCCTTGTGGTCCCTTCCAACCCTGACTGATTCTAGGATTCTAGGTTCCTCAAGGCCTCATCCAACCTGGCCTTGAGTGCCTGGGGGGAGTGGAGATCCACAACCTCCCTGCACAACCTTGGTGTGTATCTGGCAGTGCTAAAGAAGGTCCAGCTATTAGCCAGAGATTTCTGAATGGCTGAAGTCCTGGGTACAGGTTGTCCTTCTTGTGTTTTGTTTTCAATGTGCTCCCTGGGCCAAAGCTATTGATACCTCTTAGCAAGGTATCTGAAGCTTCCTGTCCCTTCAAGCCTAGAAAAGAGTAAGGCATGGTCACTTTGATACAAAATGTTGATGTTTTGAGTCAAAACATAGTGTTTGATAAACTGCATCTCAAGATTTCTTTCTAAATTTTATTTCTAGGTGAGGAAATGTCTCCTTTGCTTCCACTCTGCCATTTATATTCCTTTTTCCTCAGGATCATACATTTCCTTCAGCTGTGTATGGCCTTTCTCTGCCTGTGCATGGCCTTTCTTTTTCCTCAGGTGACATTTCCTCAGCTGTGCATGGCTTTTCTCTGCCTGTGCATGGCCTTTCTTTTTCCTCAGGTGACATTTCCTCAGCTGTGCATGGCTTTTCTCTGCCTGTGCATGGCCTTTCTTTTTCCTCAGGTGACATTTCCTCAGCTGTGCATGGCTTTTCTCTGCCTGTGCATGGCCTTTCTTTTTCCTCAGGTGACATTTCTCAGGGCCATACCTTTCCTCAGCTATGTATGGCCTCTCTTTACCTATGCCTCAGTCTTAGCTGAAAGGTAGGGGAGGAGAAATAAAGGAAGGAAAAGAGGCATGCTGGAAACGATGGGAAAAGCTTTGTTTTGCTTACCATGCTGAACTGCAAGTCAAGGCTAAACTGTGGCTGATTGTAGCTCTTCATTCTTTACAGAAACAGATTCACGAATGGAATTTTACAGCCTCTTCCATTAGGGGAATAAGGTTGGTATGTGAGAAAGCACTTCAGTGGGTTTTTGGTTCTTTTCCTTATCCCTGAAGTTGAGAGTCTGTATTGTGCTTTAAACCTCTGCTTTGCATTGCCTGTGACAAAGCTTGTTCAGCCTAACCTGCTTTGGAATGCCAGCACAGAAGAGTTTGCATTGTTGTGCATGGGCAAAGCTGTCCCTTCATCACAGGAATGTTCATCTAAGAGAGGAATGTGTCTTCTGTGGTAGATTTCCCTGTTTGCAATCCAGGACCTGCTTTTTGTCTGCAATCCCAAATTTTCAGTGAAGTTAGTGCTCCCTCTACATTTAAAAAACGTGGAGAGCAGAAGGAAAGAGGAGCCCTTAGCTCTTCTTGCTTCCTTCCAGAAGGGAAAGAACAGTGTGGCTGCTTGAGGAAAGGAAGCTACAGGATCCGTTTTCCAGTTGGGATTGAGAAATGCTTCTGATATGGCTCTAAAACCCTACTAGCTACAACTAGTTGGAGGTGTCCCTGCTGCCTGCAGAGGGATTTGAGAAGGTGACCTTTGAGGGTCCCTTCCAGCTCAATGCAATCTATCAACCTGTAAAAAAGTTAACTCCTCTTGCACTATTTCACCTCCCAGCTACACCCCCAATAACCTTTCCTTGGTTGACTTCTCTTGCACTATTTCACCTCCCAGCTACATCCCCAATAACCTTTCCTTGGTTGACTCCTCCTTGCACTATTTCAACTCCCAGCTACACCCCCAATAACCTTTACTTGGTTAACTCCTCCTTGCACTATTTCCCCTCCCAGCTACATCCCCAATAACCTTTCCTTGTTTAACTCCTCTTGCACTATTTCCCCTCCCAGCTACATCCCCAATAACCTTTCCTTGGTTGACTCCTTACACTATTTCCCCTCCCAGCTACATCCCCAATAACCTTTCCTTGGTTGACTCCTCTTGCACTATTTCACCTCCCAGCTACATCCCCAATAACCTTTCCTTGTTTAACTCCTCCTTGCACTATTTCAACTCCCAGCTACATCCCCAATAACCTTTCCTTGGTTGACTCCTCCTTGCACTATTTCCCCTCCCAGCTACATCCCCAATAACCTTTCCTTGTTTAACTCCTCTTGCACTATTTCCCCTCCCAGCTACATCCCCAATAACCTTTCCTTGGTTGACTCCTTACACTATTTCCCCTCCCAGCTACATCCCCAATAACCTTTCCTTGGTTGACTCCTCTTGCACTATTTCACCTCCCAGCTACATCCCCAATAACCTTTCCTTGTTTAACTCCTCCTTGCACTATTTCAACTCCCAGCTACATCCCCAATAACCTTTCCTTGGTTGACTCCTCCTTGCACTATTTCCCCTCCCAGCTACATCCCCAATAACCTTTCCTTGTTTAACTCCTCTTGCCCTATTTCACCTCCCAGCTACCTCCCCAATAACCTTTTCTTGGTTAACTCCTCCTTGCCCTATTTCCCCTCCCAGCTACCTCCCCAATAACCTTTCCTTGCTGTGTGCTCTGTAGCATCTCCAAGTTCGATGAGCGCTGTTGTTTTCTTTACGTCCATGACAACTCTGACGACTTCCAAATCTACTTTTCTACTGAAAACCAATGCAGCAGGTGAGGCCACTTTGGGTGGGTGTTGCATGTAAGGTCTGTGTCCCAGACTTAACTGGCTTTATTCAAGCCTGAAAGCTGCTGGGCCTACAGCAAAAGGTGATCTTGTACTTAAGGATCTGTGTCACAGAGCGGTAGGTTAAATTAATCCAAGCTCTGCTCTTCAAAGTATGTTCACAGAATCAAGCAGGTTGGAAAAGATCTTTGAGATCATCGACTCCAACCTATCTCCTAACACCTAATTAACAATCCATGGCAGTAAGTGCCTCATGCAGACTCCTCTTAAACATCTCCAGGGATGGGGACTCCACCACCTCCCTGGGCAACCCATCCCTATGCCAATCACTCTTGCTGGGAAGAACTTCCTAACATCCAGCCTGAACCTGCTTGAAACTGTGTCCTCTTGTTTTGTCCACTGTTGCCTGGCAGAAGAGTCCAACCCCATCTGGCTGCAACCTCCCTTCAGGTAGCTGCAGAGAGCAATGAGGGCTTCCCTGAGTCTCCTCTTCTGCAGGCTGCACACCCCCAGCTCCCTCAGCCTCTCCTCTTGGGGCTGTGCTCCAGGCCCCTCCCCAGCCTTGCTGCCCTTCTCTGGGCACCTTCCACCACCTCAACATCTCTCTTGAATTGAGGGGTTCATAACTGGACACAGCACTCAAGGTGTGTGCTGAGCAGTGCTGAGCACAGGGGCAGAAGGACTGCCCTGCTCCTGCTGCCCACACTGTTCCTGACCCAGGCCAGGATGCCATTGGCCTTCTTGCCCACCTGAGCACACTGCTGGCTCATGTTCAGCTCCTATCTCCCAGCGCCCTCAAGTCCCTCTCTTCCTGGCTGCTCTCCAGCTACTCTGTCCCCAGCCTGTAGCACAGCCTGGGGTTGTTGTGGCCAGAACTTGGCACTTGGACTTTTTCAAACTCCTGGCACTGGATTGTGCCCATCTGTGCAGCCTGCCCAGGTCACTCTGCAGAGCCCTCCTGCCCTCTAACAGACCCACACATGCTCCCAACTTGCTTTACTGGATGCCTGACCTAGAAACCACAACATTTCTTTTTCCTACCTCATGAATAAAGCCACTTGCAGCCAAAGCTCATAGGAACATTGACATTAATCTGAAGGCAAAAAAAATTCTCCTCACTACACGAAAGGAGAACCACCCAATGCGATATAACCTGATTTACAAAGGCTTCAATTCAGTAGTGCACCAATGGAGCACTACTGAACTGAAACCTTGAGAATCAGAACTTAATTTTTCTTAATACCTCTCTTTTTTATTTTTTTTTTTACCTCCCTCTAATTATGTTTGCAAAGAGAAGGCCACACTAAGTACTTCCCACCAAAGCCTACTGTAAGTGTATTCGACCTTTTATCTACCCAGATTTTACTATGCAATTACAATACTGAGTAAGTATTGGGCCCTGACACAGCAAATAAAATAATTGTATAATGAATTAGGCCTTTCAGTGGATGTTTGATGGTTTTCTTCATTTGAAGTTGGATAAATGTGGAGAAGGCAAATAATGAAAGAAGTCTATGAACCCTGGAACAGGTTGCCCAGGGAGGTTGTCTGCTCCCTCCCTGGATGTGTTCAAGGCCAGGCTGGATGAGGTCTTGAGCGACCTGATCTAGTGGGAGGTGTCCCTGCCTGTGGCAGGGGGTTGGAACTGGATGATCTTTGAGGTCTCTTCCAACCTAGACCATTCTATGATTCTATGAACCTGCTGGTTGTTTTTTTAAACTTGGAAGCAAATAAGCTGTTTAATTTCCTTCTAAAAGGAGACTTTTATTTGTTTCTGTGCTATTTATATTTTTTTTTTCCCCTGTAGATTCTGTGGGTTGGTGAAAGAGATTTTGTCTGATGCAGTTGGCAATACATTGGAACTAGAAGGAGAAATAGATGGAGACACACTGGAGGTACGTCAAGGATTAAAGACCCAAGAGCTCTGAATGTTCTTCTCCATCTTTCCTGCACTTTTCATCCCAGTACACTAAAAAGCTACTAGGTAGCATTTAAACTCCCTAAATTGTGGATGGAATTTCCACTCTGAGAAAATAATTGCTGCAAAAGAGCAGCATTCATCCTAGAAGAGCTTTTTTTTCCCATTAAATTAAGTCTGTTGCTACTGTAAAGTGCATGAATCCCTAAGGAAGGGAAGGGCCATATTGATCTTCTCTTTATGTTGTAACCCATCTCCAGGGAAGAATCTTCTGCTATCAGCTGGCTTAAGTGGATTAAAAAAAAAAAAATTACATCTCTAAGATAGTAAATAAATGATAGGGGGAAAAAGATATTAAATGCATTATAAATAAAAACGATAAATAAAAATGATGAATTAACATATATTAAATAAATTACAAATAAAATGATTGAAATAAGAAATAAATGCTAAATAAATATATGAAGTAAATTATAATTTAAAATTCTAAATACAAATATGTTAACTAAATTGTAATGTTAAATGATTATAATATGAAATAAATGATAAAGATAATGGAAATATTTTAAATAAATTATAAACAAAAATTTAAAATATACTAAAGAAATTATAAATAAAAATTATAAATGTAGTGTAAAAAATATAAATAACATAAATAAAAATATCTTAAATAAATTATAAACAAAAATTTAAAATATACTAAAGAAATTATAAATAAAAATTATAAATGTAGTGTAAAAAATATAAATAACATAAATAAAAATATCTTAAATAAATTATAAACAAAAATTTAAAATATACTAAAGAAATTATAAATAAAAATTATAAATGTAGTGTAAAAAATATAAATAACATAAATAAAAATATCTTAAATAAATTATAAACAAAAATTTAAAATATACTAAAGAAATTATAAATAAAAATTATAAATGTAGTGTAAAAAATATAAATAACATAAATAAAAATATCTTAAATAAATTATAAACAAAAATTTAAAATATACTAAAGAAATTATAAATAAAAATTATAAATGTAGTGTAAAAAATATAAATAACATAAATAAAAATATCTTAAATAAATTATAACTAAAATTGATTAAATAAATATATTAATTAAATTATAAATTAAAATTCTAAATACAAGTATACTAAGTAAATGATAAATAATTTTTTTAATTGGATAAATTATAAATAATAATTATAAATAATCATTCAGGTTGGACAAGAACCTTGAGATCAGGTCCACCCTACTCTGCCAAGGTCACCACTAAACCATATCCCCAGACACCACATTTAAATGTCCTTTAAACACACTCAGGGATGGTGACTCCACCACCTCCCTGGGCAGCCTCTGCCAATGTCTGACCACTCTTGCAGGTTTCCTAATGTCCAGGCTAAACCTGCCCTGGTGCAGCTTGAGGCTGTTCCTTCTTGTTCTATCACTGTGAAAGGAGCCCAGCACCAACCCCTCTACATTGTTCTTTCAGGTAGTTGTAGAGGATAAGATCTTCCCTCAGCCTCCTCTTCCTCACGCTAACCAGTCTCAGTTCCCTCAGCTGCTCTTCGTCAGACTCCTTATCTAGGCCCTTCAGCAGCTTAGTTACTCTTCTCTGCACCCTCTCCATCCCCTCAACATCCTTCTTGTACTGAGGTGACAAAACTGAACACAACACTTGAGGTGTGGCCTCACTAGTGCAGAGTACAAAGGGACAATCCCTGACCTACTCCTGCTGGTCACACCATGGCTGATCCAAGCCAAGATGCCATTGGCTTGCTTGGCCACCTGGGCACACTGCTGGCTCCTGTTCAGCTGCTTGCCCATTAGAGCCCCCAGATCCCTGTCTGCTGAACAACTTTCCAGCCACACTACCCCAAACCTGGAGCACTGCAGATACACACATCTGTTACACCCAGCTTAATACAGTCCATCTGCAGGCTTGGCCTAGTGTCAAGGCTCTGCCTTGGCAGACACAGGCTATTATCTACAGCTGTAGATTTTCCACTGCATGCTTCTGTACTTAGCTACTAGCAGAGCAATCTGCACACCACACAGGCTCTATTTGACTGCATCACCTGGAGTACTGCATCCAGTTCTGGAGCCCCTAGGACAAGAGGGATGCGGACATGCTGGAGGTGTCCAGAGAAGGGCCATAAGGATGCTCAGAGGGCTGCAGCACCTCTGCTGTGAGCACAGACTGAAAGAGTTGAGACTGTGCAGGCTGGAGAAGAGGAGGCTCCCAGGTGACCTTCTGGTGGCCTTCCAGGATCTGAAGGGGGCTCACAACAAAGCTGGGGAGGGACTTTTTAGGCTGTCAGGTAGTGACAGGACTAGGGGGAATGGAGTAAAGCTAGAGGTGGGGAGATTCAGACTGGATGTGAGGAGGAAGTTGTTGAGCATGAGAGTGGTGAGAGCCTGGAATGGGTTGACTAGAATTGGAAGGAGAGTTAATTTGGCAGTCCTTTCCACCTTGGGAGATTAGCTGCTGCATGTTGATGTTGAAGCAGTTCCTCTCCCTTTAAGAGTATCTGCTGCTCACCAGTTAGCATGCCCTAGAGCTCAGAGTCTGCTCTCCCCTGTGCATCCAGAAGGTCAGCAATGAGCACTTGTTTACTTAGACCTAATGCCAGAAATTGCATGTCCAGTGGATGACTTACTCAGACTTTCTGGCAGCTGGCTGTGAGGTCTTCAGTCTCTGTTGGAAAGGGAGGAGGCAAACGTGAACTGGCATCAAGTATGTCCAGGTCTATTAAGCTGTGCACTGAGTAGCACTGAACTATAAATCTCAGCCATTTCCATGTATCACAGGGCACGGAGCAGAGAACCTGAATTTCTCCACGGGAATTCCAGAATTGGTGTAGGGCCAGCCTGTTGCGGATAGGATTGCTGTCAGTCTCAAGTGCTGCAGTGTGAGTGCTGTCACTTTTCTGTGCAGTTTTCTGTCATATGATAGCTGTGAGAGCTGGCTCTGCTCCTGCCAAAGACAGACTTGACATACGGCATTTTTGGGTCAGAGGTGCCTATCCTCTCACAAGATTGTGTTGTGAGCCATGAAGTGCTGAAACGTGGCAAAGGAAGCAGTGCCCTAAAGCTCTGCTAACTCAAGTTTAGTTCCACTGAGCAGGAAATGCTGTCAGGATAAACAAGAGAGAGTTTTCCTTTAGCACCTTCCACACAGCAGCAGGGAAATTGGCATCTTTGGAGAGGTGAAGAGGAGGGAAATGTCAGTGACACATGGAGACTGCAATGTGACCTGAGAAGACACTTGAAAGAAATAGATCTCATAGAATCATAAAATGGTTTATGTTGGAAGGGACCTCAAAGCTCAGCCAGTTCTAACCCCTCTGTGCTGTGCCATAGGCAGGGACACCTCCCACTAGAACAGGTCACTCAAGGCCTCATCCAACCTGGCCTTCAACACCTCCAGGGAGGTCGTGGGTCACAGAATCACATTGCAAACCTAGCTAGGTACTTATGGAATAGTTTATGCTGGAAGAGACCTTACCAATCAGGTCTGAACGCCTTCCACAACCTCCCTGGGCAACCTGTGCCAGTGTCTCTCCACCCTCACTGCAAACAAATTCCTCCTAACATCCACTTTCAATCTCCCCTCTGCCACTTTAAACCCATTCCTCCTTGTCCTGGCATTCCAAGCCCTTGTCAGTAGTCCCTCCACAGCCTTCCTGTAGCCCCCTTCAGATCCTGCAAGGCCACTCCAAGGTCTCCTGGAAGCCTTCTCTTCTCCAGGCTGCAGAGCCCCAACTCTCTCAGCCTATCCTCACAGCAGAGCTGCTGCAGCCCTCTCAGCATCTTGGTGGCCTCCTCTGCACTGGCTC
>VWZI01016990.1:133541-162619 GCA_013396835.1 Psilopogon haemacephalus | reverse complement strand
GAATCGAATCGAATCGAATCAGCGGGGTTGGAAGAGACCTCCAAGCTCATCCAGCCCAACCTATCACCCAGCCCTAATGGCACTAAGTGCTCCATCCAGTCCTTTCTTGAACACCTCCAGGGATGGGGACTCCACCACCTCCCTGGACGGGATAAAAACATTGAAACAGCACTGAACGTGGAGAGCAGAGCAAAGGGGCAGAATCCCTTCCCTTGCCCTGCTTGTGTTGAGTGTGCTTCAGTGCTGTGTTCCTAGTTGGGGTGGATGCATTGCAGAGCTGAGCTGTGAAGCACAGAGGTGCTGCAGCAGGCTGCAGCTGCACTGCAGGAGCTGCTCTCTGCTGCTCTTTGTGCGGGACAGGACTGATGGCTCTGTTGTGAAGACAGAAGTTAATGAATAACACTTTTCTCTGCTGCTCTCTTTATCTTTTCTGCTTGCAGTATGAATATGATTATGATGAGAATGGTGACAGGGTAGTTCTAGGGAAAGGTACTTATGGAGTAGTCTATGCTGGAAGAGACCTTAGCAATCAGGTCCGAATAGCCATCAAGGAAATCCCCGAGAGAGACAGCAGGTAAGCCTTCCTTTCTTCTGGTGTCTGTGCTGCTAAAAGGGAGCTGCAGCTGTCTGCTGAGGACTCTGCTGCTCTTGCATTGCATTCCTGTGTGGCTGCTTCATAAAGTCCCACTGTGCTAAAATTCACAGCTTCACAGATTGCTTTGGGTAAGAAGGGACCCTCAGAAGGTCATCTTGCCCAACCCCCTGCAAGTCAGGAGGGACACCTCCAACTAGAGCAGGCTGCCCAGGGACACACTGACTTTAATCTTGGATGTCTCCCTGGGCAGCCTGTTCCAGTATTTCACCACTCTCATTCTAAAGAGCTTCTTTCTGATGTCCAACCTAAATCTGCCCTGCTCCAGGGGATGCAAACCATTGCTACAAGCCCCTCTAAGCACTCCCTCTCCAGCCTTCCTGTAGGCCCCCTTCAGATACTGAAATGTAGCTGTAAGCTCTCCCTGCAGCCTTCTCTTCTCCAAGCTGTACAGCCCAATTCTTTCAGTGTGTGGTCCTAGCGGAGGTGCTCCAGCCCTCTGATCATCACTGTAACCTCCTCTGGACCTGCTCCATCACATCCATGTCTCTCTGGTGTTGAAGGCTCCAGAGCTGGATGCAGCACTGCAGGTGAGGTCTCACCAGAGCACAGTGGCAGAGTCACCTCTGTTGACCTGCTGGCCACACTGCTGGTGATGCAGCCCAGGCTGCCCTTGGCCTTCTGGGCTGCAAATGCACCTTGTTGCCTCCTGTCCAGCTTCCCTTCCACCAGCACCCCCAAATCCTTTTCTGCAGGGCTGCTCTCACTTTCACCACCCCCAGGTCTGTACAGATATCGAGCATTGCCCAGAATCACCAGGACCTTGCACTTTGCCTTGCTGAACCTCATGAGAAAATTCAGTTATTTCCTCACAATATCCACCTCGCCCTTCTCAGAATAAAGACAGACTTATTTATTTATTTGGGGAAATAAATACAGTTTGATAACCTATCTGTATCTAATAAACTCCAGAATAAGCCATATCTGGGGGGCTTAAGTTGCAGCTGTATCTCATTGTGTATTGAGAATGGGATCAGTATCCCTAAAATCCCTTCTGTTTGCAAACCAGCATTTAGGTATAGCCTGGAATCTTTTCCTGCTCCTAGACTGTTTTCTGTTCTTATTTTCCCAGGTATTCTCAACCTCTTCATGAAGAAATAGCACTGCACAAATACCTGAAGCATCGGAACATCGTGCAGTACCTGGGCTCTGTTTCTGAAGATGGCTACATTAAGATTTTTATGGAGCAAGTGCCAGGAGGTTTGTAGCCTTCTCAGCTCAGCCCCTCAAAGGAGTCAAAAGCAGTTAGGGCTCACAGCTTAGCAAAAGCCAAGAGGTGCACTTGACTGTGCTTGTGCACTGGAAATGGCTTTTCTCTTCAGACATTGACTACACCTGAACGATACATTCACTGCAGGTTAGTGTTAGATTGACTACAGGTTAGTGCTACATTGACTACAGGTAAGTGTTACAATGACTACAGGTAAGTGTTACAATGACTACAGGTTAACACATTAACTATTGCAGGTTAACATTACATTAACGACTACAGGTTGACATTACGTTAACTACTACAGGTTAGCGTTACATTAACTATTACAGGTTATAGAATCATAGAATGAGTCAGGGTTGGAAGGGTTGGATCATCTAGTTCCAACCTCCCTGCCATGGTGGGGTGGAGGGGAGGTTAATGTTACATTGACTACTACAGGTTAACATTACACTCATGACTACAGGTTAATGTTAACTTTACACTGACTACTACAGGTTAACATTACTACAGGTTAATGTTACATTGACTACTACAGGTTAACATTACGTGAACGACTGCAGGTGAACATTACAGTAACTACTACAGATTAACATTACATTATGACAGGTTAATGTTACATTGACTACTACAGGTTAACATTACACTCATGACTACAGGTTAATGTTAACTTTACACTGACTACTACAGGTTAACGTTACATTGACTGCTACAGGCTAACATTACATTGACTACAGGTTAATGTTACATTGACTACTACAGGTTAACATTACATTAATGACTACAGGTGAACATTACAATAACTACTACAGGTTAACATTACATTGATTACTACAGGTTAATGTTACATTAACTATTACAGATTAATGTTACAGTAATTAGTACATTGGCTACTACAGGTTAATATTACATTAGTACAGGTTAATGTTACACTAACTGCAGAGTAATGTTACATTAACTACAGGTCAGTGTTACATTGACTGCAGGTTAATGTTACACTGACTACAGGTGAAGGTTACATTGACTGCAGAGTTACCTTAACTACTACAGGTTAATGTCACATTAATGGCAAATTAACATTAGGTTAAGTACAAGGTAACATCAAACATTGCATTAACTACAGGTAAACATTACCTTAAGTACAGATCAGCATTACATAAACTACTACAGGTCAATGTTACATTAAGCAGAGGCTAAGGTTGCATTATCTACAGCTGTCAGGCTCGACAGGGCTCTGGGCAACCTGATCCAGTGGAGGATGTCCCTGCTGACTGGACCTTCAGAGGTCCCTTCCAACCCAGACTACTCTATGATTCTATGATTTGCTTTGAGAGATCTAGGAAGGGTTTGCCTTAATTCTAGGTACTGCATTTCTCTTTCATTAGGAGAGTGAGCAAAGGCTTAAACCAAATGTAAATGTCTCAGGTTGACTTGGGGATTTTGCTGTCTTGAGACATTTTCTTTCTTAACTCTCTTAGGCAGCCTCTCAGCTCTCCTGAGATCTAAGTGGGGCCCAATGAAAGAACCTACAATTAAATTTTACACCAAGCAGATTCTGGAAGGCC
This sequence comes from Psilopogon haemacephalus, assembly GCA_013396835.1. Classification (NCBI taxonomy): domain Eukaryota; kingdom Metazoa; phylum Chordata; class Aves; order Piciformes; family Megalaimidae; genus Psilopogon; species Psilopogon haemacephalus. The sequence goes on along the minus strand of VWZI01016990.1, from coordinate 159,192 downwards.
TTAAGTATCTCCATGAGAACCAGATTGTACACAGAGACATCAAGGTAAATTTTCCTTCAGTGTGTCTTGATGTGATTTGCTTTTTATGGATGTACTTCAGATAGTTTTACTTGAACTCTGAAGAGGATGTTATGGAATCTTAAAACAAAAGGAAAGAATGAAACAACCTCCTCTCCCTGGTCCTCTGTGAAAGTTCCTTTGTAGAAAGGTATATTACAAAGATAGCTGCAAACCTGAAGGGTTATTGAGATTGGGATTTGGAATCTGCTCCTCTGTCTCCTCACTCCCTTCTCTCTCAATCACAGGGGGATAATGTACTGGTGAACACCTATAGTGGAGTGGTAAAGATATCTGATTTTGGGACTTCCAAGAGGTTGGCAGGAATCAATCCATGCACAGAAACTTTTACAGGTAAGACTGATTTAGCAGAGTTCACAGAACCACACAACTGTCAGGGCTGGAAGGGTCCTCAAGGACCAGCCAGTTCCAACCCCTCCAGCCATGGGCAGGGACACCTCACACTAGAACAGGTTGCTCAAGGCCTCGTCCAACCTGGCCTTAGTGGTGTGATTTGCTAAGAAGCCTCTGCTAGCTGCCAGCCAGGCTGGAACTTACAGAGATGTAGAATCACAGAATCAGTCAGGGTTGGAAGGGACCACAAGGATTAGCCAGTTCCAACCCCCCTGCCATGGGCAGGGACACTCTAGCCTAGATCAAGTTGCCCACAGCCTCATCCAGCCTGGCTTTAAAAACATACAGGGATGAGGCTTCCACCACCTCCCTGAGCAACCTCTTCTAGGATCTCATCATCCTCATGCTGAAGAACTTCTTCCTCACATCTAATCTAAGTCTTCCCTCCTCTAGCTTGGATCCATTTCCACCAAGTCCTATCACTACCTGACAGCCTAAAGAGTCCCTCCCCAGCCTTCTTCTAGTCCCCTTCAGACACTGGAAGGCTACAGTAAGGTCTCAATGAAGGAAGAATTTCTTCCTCACATCTAATCTAAATCTCCCCTCTTCTAGCTTGGATCCATTCCCCCCAGTCCTATCACTACCTAACAGCCTAAAAAGTCCCTCCCCAGCTTTCTTGTAGCCCCCTTCAGACACTGGAAGACCACAATAAGGTCTCCTTGGAGCCTTCTCCTCTCCAGACTGAACAGCCCCAACTCTCTCAGCCTGTGCTCATAGCAGAGGAGCTCCTCTTGGCCCTTCTCTGGACACATCCCAGATTTATAAAGGATTTGATGATGGATTGGGAGTTGCAGCCAAGTGGCTCTTTGTGATGAAAACACATATTAGGGCTTTATTTTCAGGGAAGAGTGAACAGGAGTGTGAGCACTACAAACACAGGCTTGTTACCTGTCTTGTTCTTTTTTTTTCAATGCCATTTTCGTCCACTTAACTTCTTCCTCACCACCCCCCCCTCCTTTTTTTTTTCTTCTTTGTTTTCCCAAAGGACTTGTTAAGTGTGCTGGGGTAATAGTTTTTTCTTCTAAGTGTTTTTCATTAGGGAGCAATCGATTTGTTGCAATCACATCTGGAAACAATTGAATTCAGCAGCTCTTAATAACCTTGATAATAGCCTGCACTCAAGTGAACCTTGCACAGCCATCAGCCTGTGTGGAAGACAGGAGGCAGCAACCTCTGTTGAAGTGACAATCAGAGAGCTTCCCATTACCTGCCTGGCTCTGAGTCTGTAGTTCCTCCAGCTTTCTTACCAAGGAAGCCTCGAAAATGGAATTACTAAGGCTCTGAAATAACTTTTCTTCAGCAGCATCTCATCAGCTGCAGCATTGCAAACAAATTTCTTCCCTGCATCTAATACAAATTCCTCTCCTGCACTTGAAACAAATTTCTTCCCTGCAAAGGTCTGTAAAGATTTTAGTTGTAGTCAAACTAAGTTAAGTTAGGAGAGAAGGAAAAAGAATCATTTTTATGTCCAGTTTAGAATCATTAATGCAATACTTTGATGTTTTGCTAGGAATGAGGAGCTACAAGAAGCAGTTTGTAGGTGCTACAGCAGGTGCATACATAAATGAGAGTCTGTTCATAGCTGGTTAAATCACACAGACACAGAATGTGAGGGGTTGGAAGGGAGCTCCAGAGAGCATCCAGCCCAACCCCCCTGCCAGAGCAGGAGCATCCAGGGCAGGGCACACAGGAACACAGCCAGGAGGGTTTGCAATGTCTCCAGAGAAGGAGACTCCACAGCCTCTCTGGGCAGCCTGCTCCAGGTCTCTGGCACTCTCAAGGGCAAAAAGGTTCCCCTCCTGTTCTCCTGGCACCTCCTCTGCTCATCTGCACTCAAGATGATTCTTAGAATCCTAGAATCAGTCAGGGTTGGAAGGGACCACAAGGATCAGCCAGTTCCAACCCCCCTGCCATGCCCAGGGACACCTACCCTAGATCAGGCTGCCCACAGCATCTGCCAGCCTGGCTGCAAACACCTCCAAAGATGTGGCCCCAATCACCTCCCTGGGCAACCCTTTCCAGGCTCTCACCACTCAGGTCTTGCCTGAAGCTTTAAAATAGCTTCTGTGGGCCTAACTCTTTCAGCCCTTCAGCAAAGGCATGATTGTGCTTGAGTCTTTAATGAATTCCTTAAACCATTTTGCCCTGAAGAACACTTCCCTCTCTCAAGCAGGTGAGGCTGAATGGCAGCACAGCCTGGGGTTGGGGCTGTCAGCCACTCCTCCCTGATTGGTGTCATCAGCAAACTTGCTGGCAGTGCCCTCTGTGCTCTCATCCAGGTCCTTGCTGAACACATTGGCTAGTCCTGGACCCCTGAGTCCAAACCTTTAGATCAGAAGCGGGGGAGAAGCAAGATAGTTTTGTAGTAAAGGTGTTAAAATGTCCATTTCTGTCTGGTTTTTAGTGCCAGTGTGGGAGTTGAAACCCTTTGGCTGTACAGGTTGCATATGACAAGGTTGGGGCTGCTCAGTGGTGTGCTGATTGTCCTGAACAAGCAGGAAGGTTCTAACACTTGCCTCTTGGTTTTCTTCTGGCTAGGAACCCTGCAGTACATGGCTCCAGAAATCATTGATAAGGGCCCACGAGGCTATGGTGCCCCAGCTGATATCTGGTCATTAGGCTGCACCATCATTGAAATGGCAACAGGCAAACCTCCTTTCCATGAACTAGGGGAGCCTCAAGCAGCGATGTTTAAAGTAAGGACAAACTTTTTCTTTTTTTTTTTTTTTTTTTTTTTTTTTTTTTTTTTTTTTCTGGAGTTTAGGACTGTTCAGGTGCTGACTTCCTGGGTTTAATACTGATTTGTTGGCAACCTTTGTGTTCTGTGGATTGCTTTGCTACTTTGCTCTGCTCTGGTGAGACCTCACCTGGAATGCTGCATTCAGCTCTGGAGCCCTCAGCACAGGAGGGACATGGAGCTGATGGAGTGGGTCCAGAGGAGGGCCATGAAGATGGGTGGGGGATTGGAGCACCTCTGCTACAAGGATAGGCTGAGGGAGTTGGGGGTGCTCAGCCTGGAGAAGAGAAAGCTTCAGGAACACATCAGAGCAGCCTGCCAGGGGCTGCAAGCAGGCTGCAGAGGGACTGTTTGCAAAGGCCTGCAGGGACAGGATGAGGGCAATGGTTTGAAATGAGAGCAGAGCAGATTGAGATTGGATGTGAGGAACAAGTTCTGCACCTAGAGGCTGCTGCAACACTGCAACAGGTTGCCCAGGGAGGGAGCTGAAATCTTCAAGGTGAGGCTAGACAATGTTCAGAGCAGCTTGATGTAGTGGAGGATGTCCCTGCTGAGTGCAGGGGGGTTGGACTGGTTGCCCTTTGGAGCATCCCTTCCAACCCCAACCCATTGCATGGTTGTATGAAGTTAGGGAGTGAAATGGAAGAGAGCCAGAAGGTTCTTAGCTATGCTCCCAACCTAACCCATTGCATAGTAGTATGAAGTCAGGGAATGAAATGGAAGGGAGCCAGAAGGTTCTTAGCTGTGCTCCCAACCTAGACCATTCCATGGTTGTATGAAGTCAGGGAGTGAAATGAAAGGGAGCCAGAAGGTTCTTAGCTGTGTTCCCAACCCAACTCATTCTATGATTCCATTTCTTGATTGATTGAATGCCTTTATTAAACACATCAGTGTAATTGCAGGGCTCGGCAAGCTGCTCAGCTTAAGAGGCTTGCATGCAGGAAATGCTGAGCTTTGAGTGTGGTTGGAGCTGCTGTTTGAAGGCCCTGATGCACTGTTAGCCCTTGAAAACCTGCACTGTCACTCCAGTGGCAGCCTGACTGCTCAGCAGATTTCTGCTTTGAAGCTGAAGCCCTCTGATGAGCTGCCTGCTGCTGCCACAGGCTGCTAAGGCAGCTCTAGAATTTCAAAGCAGCTGGGACTTGTTTAACTGCTGGGCTGCTGCCCCCCTTGTGGCTGTTATCTTGCTGCTTGTCCCTCAGAGCCTGTTTTATGTCAAGATGCTGAGCCTGCAAGCCATGATCTTGCCACATATGTGCCACAGGTGTTGCACAGCTCTCACTTCAAAACATTTGTGCCAGAAGGCAGTGAAGGAGGTGGAAAACTCAGTATAGAGTGACCTGTAGAAGCACATTTTTCATTGCTTCGAGTTGAAGGCTCTCAATACACCTTTGTGGTTGTCAGTTCCATGGCACTGGCAGGCTAGGGAGGATGTCTGGCCAGAGTGATGGTGATGGTGACAAGGTCTGGCAAGGTCACTGTGAGCATTCATGCAAGGAAGTTTGGCAGTGGCAGGAGCAGAACAGGTGCAGGCCCCTGGCAGCCAGTGCTAGAGGAGGAAGATTTTGCTAGAGGAGAGATGTGGTGCTGGGCAGGGGTGCTGGGAAGCATATGCAGTAGCTGGAGGGATCTGTGGCTTGTAGAAGCATCATTTGAAGCCCTTGGAGTGGATAATGTCCAGATCCCCAGAGTGACTGAAGGTAGGTATTTGGATACATCCCTGCCTTGGCATGTCTGTGCTACCACTGTGGCTGCAATGACCTTAAAAGAGGATTAGAACCTTCTTGTCATTTCCCTGCTTTGTGTGAGTACCTGAGCCGCTCTTTTCTGCCAGAGTGGGAGAGATCAGACTGTGATCAAGCTTTGGCTCCCTGCATTTGTTGGGTAGACATCATTTGTGCTTGTGTTTGCCTCCCAGGTTGGGATGTTTAAGATTCATCCTGAAATTCCAGACTCCCTTTCTGCTGAAACAAGAGCTTTTATTTTGCTGTGCTTTGAACCCGACCCTAACAAACGTGTCACAGCATCTGATCTGCTCCAAGAGCCCTTCCTGAAACAGCTGAACAAGGGCAAGAAGAGCAGGATTGCATTCAAGCCCTCAGGTAAGGAATTAGCAACTCAGTCAGCACCTGGAAGCTGTCCAGAGAAAGGCCAAGAGGATGCTCAGAGATGCTCCTCTGCTACGAGCACAGGCTGAGAGAGTTGGGGCTCTTCAGTCTGGAGAGGAGAAGTCTCCAAGGAGACCTTATTGTGCCCTTGCAGTATCTAAGTGGGCTACAAAAAAGCTGAGAAGGGACTTTTTAGGCTGTAAGGTAGTGCTAGGACTGGGTGGGGAATGTTTGGGAATGTTCAGGTGCTAACTTCCTGGGTGTAATCCTGATTTGTTGGTAAATTTTGTATTCTGTGGATTGCTTTGACACTTTGCTTTGCTCTGGTGAGACCTCACCAGGAGTGCAGCACCCAGCTCTGGAGCCCTCAGCACAGAATCATAGAATCAGTCAGGGTTGGAAGGGAACACAGGGATCAGCCAGTTCCAACCCTCCTGCCATGGGCAGGGACACATCACACTAGATCAGGCTGCCCACAGCCTCGTCCAGCCTGGCCTCAACCACCTCCATGGGCAACCCATTCCAGCCTCTCACCACTCTCATGCTCAACAACTTCCTCCTCACATCCAGTCTGAATCTCCCCACCTTCAGCTTTGCTCCATTTCCCCTAGTCCTGTCACTCCCCGATAGCCTAAAAAGTCCCTCCCCAGCTTTTCTGTAGCCCCCTTCATATCCTGGAAGGCCACCAGAAGGTCCCCTGGGAGCCTCCTCTTCTCCAGCCTGCACAGCCCCAACTCTTTCAGGCTGTGCTCACAGCAGAGGTGCTGCAGCCCTCTGAGCATCCTCGTGGCCCTAAAGAAGGATATTGTGAGGAGGGGATGCATAAGCAAAGCATTGGTACCACTTAGGTGAGCTGCTTTCAGCAAGGAAGCAAGCACCACCTCTTGTCTGCAGAGGCACTGAGCACTGCCATCCTTGCAGCTACACTGGGGTGATGGGAGAGCCCCCACTGCTTGGCCAGGGCAGTTCCAGTCAGAAGCTATTGTCCCACCTGGATAATGTCCTCCTGTGGCCTCTTCAGCCTGAGGACCTTTTCCTGGGAAAATTGCATGGCATGAGGAAGGGTAGAGCTTGCCCTGGAAGCTGCCTTGGAAGCAGCAGGTTTTGTCACTTAACAGCTGACTTCTGGCACCATCTTCCTCCTCCTCCCTGCTTTGTGGTTAACAGGTCAAGGGAGGTGATTGTTCCCCTCTGCTCTGCTCTTGGTGAGGCCTCACCTGGACAGCAGGGCCACCAAAATGATCAGAGGGCTGGAACACCTCTCTTGTGAGAGGTAAGAGGGTAACCAGGAGCATTTCGAGGCACTGGAACAGGTTGCCCAGGGAGGTTGTGGCTGCTCCCTCCCTGGAGGTGTTCAAAGCCAGGCTGGATGAGGTCTTGAGCGACCTGATCTAGTGGGAGGTGTCCCTGCCTATGGCACAGGGGGGTTGGAACTGGCTGAGCTTTGAGGTCTCTTCCAACCTGGACCATTCTATGATTTCAGAGCAGCATCTCTTGCTGCTTCGCTCTCTTTGCGCTCAGCAGTTTGCTCCTCGCCCTTTTTGCTGCTTGTACTCACAAGTTTGAGTTGTGCTGCTGCTTCCTATCAGCAAGGCTCTCTGTCCCTCAGCATGAAGATGATCACAGCTGTTTCAAGCACTCTGCCCTTCCCTGCCTGCTTCTCATCCTAGATTGCAGCCGTACTGCATCCCTCCCACTGCCCAGCCAGGGAGAGCAGGCTGGCAGCAGCAGCAGCGAGCACGGCTCTGTCTCACCAGACTCTGATGTGCAGCATGAGATCTTCTTTGAGAGGCCAAAGAGGTCCAGTTCAGAGATTCAGACAAAGCATCCCATTTCCCACTTGCTAAGGTAAAGCAGTTTGCTTTTTGCTTGCCACCCTTTCTGTAGATGCCATTCTCCTTAGATTTCATCCCATGGTGCCAATTGTGGTGGTTTAGGAGTTTCACACAGTGTGAAATTACCCAGGCTAGGCTCAGAGGGCTGGAAGTTAAGGAAATTAAGCTTTGTGATTCCAGCTTTGCACAATATACAAGCAGATATTTACAATATAAAACAGATATTTAGAATCATAGAATCCTAGAATCAATCAGAGTTGGAAAAGACCACAAGGATCAGCCAGTTCCAACCCCCTGCAATGCCCAGGGACACCCTACCCTAGAGCAGGCTGCCCACAGCCTCTGCCAGCCTGGCCAAAAACACCTCCAGGGATCTGGCCCCAAACACCTCCCTGCAGGGGCAACCCATTCCAGCCTCTCACCACTCTCATGCTCAACAACTTCCTCCTCACCTCCAGTCTGAATCTCCCCACCTCCAGCTTTGCTCCATTCCCCCCAGTCCTGTCACTCCCTAATAGCCTAAAAAGTCCCTCCCCAGCTTTTCTTTAGTTCCCCTTCAGATTCTGGAAGGCCACAAGAAGGTCACCTGGGAACCTCCTCTTCTGCAGCCTGCACAGCCCCAACTCTTTCAGGCTGTGCTCACAGCCTGAAAGACCTGAAGGAGGCCTACAAGAAGGATGGAAAGGGACAGATTGCAAAGGCCTGCAGGGACAGGATGAGGGCAATGGCTTCAAACTAGAGCAGAGCAGATTTAGATCAGATTCTAGGAATGAGTTCTGCACCATGAGGGTAGTGGAACAGTGATACAGGCTGCCCAGAGAGATTGTGGAGTCTCCTTCTCTGCAGACTTTCCAAACCCCACCTGGATGCATTCTTGTGCGAGCTACCCTTGGGGGATCCTGCTTTTGGCAGGGGAGTTGGACAGGATGATCTGTGGAGGTGCTTTCCAGCCTCTAACATTCTGTGTCATTGCTGTGCTTGTGGCCTGGTTGCTTCCACAGTGTCCCTGACGAGGGCTCAGCCCTGGAGGAGAGGAGCTGCTCTCCCTCTGTGGAGGACAAGGACTCTGGGCTCTTCCTGCTGCGGAAGGACAGCGAGCGCAGAGCCATCCTCTATAAAATCCTGAAGGAAGAGCAGGATAAAGTAGCCTCCAACTTGCAGGACTGCATTGCTCAGGTAATTTCACTCCAGCCTTCCCCTTCCCACCTCAAAAGGTCAATGGTAGGGGTGGTTGGTGTTATTCCTTTCCTGGAAACTGATGCATGGAGCTGCTTGGATTGGTCCTTCTGCATAGCTACAATTTCTGAGCCCTCTGACTGTGTGGCTGTTTCTTCTCTGACTGGACAGAAGGCATCAACTTTGCCCTGCTTTTGGACTCCTCATATTTTTTTGAGGAGGTTTGGGACAAGTTCTTTCCAGTGAGGATGGTGAAACACTGGCACAGGTTGCCCAGGGAGGTTGTGGAGCACAGAATCACCCAATGGGATCTTTGATCTTCAATTGCATTGGGTGATTCTGTGCTCCACAACCTCCCTGGGCAACCTGTGCCAGTGTCTCACCACCCTCACTGGAAAGACCTTCCTCCTAACATCCAGTTTCAATCTCCCCTCTGCCAGTTTAAACCCATTCCTCCTCCTCCTCCTGTCATTACCAGACTTTGTCAATAGTCCCTCTCCAGCCTGAGGAGGTCTGAGGAGAGCAAAGGGTTAATGTGATCAGAGGGATGGAGAAGCTCCCCTGTGGGGACAGGCTGGAAGAGTTGGGGCTGTCAAGATTGGAGAAGATTAGGCTCTGGGGAGACCTTAGAGCAGCCTTCCAGTACCTGAAAGGGGATACAAGAAAGCCAGGAAGGGACTTCTGACAGGGACTGGGAGTGCTAGGATGAGAAGGAATGGACTGAAGCTTGAGGAGGGCAGATGGAGACTGGAGATTAGGAAGAAATTCTTTGCCGTGAGGGTGGTGAGACACTGGCACAGGTTGCCCAGGGAGGTTGTGGAGCACAGAATCACCCAATGTGATCAAAGAAGATCACATTGGGTGATTCTGTGCTCCACAGCCTCCCTGGAGGTGTTGAAGGCCAGTTTGGATGAGGCCTTGAGTGACCTGTTCTAGTGGAAGGTGTCCCTGCTTGTGGCACAGGGGTGTTGGAACTGGCTGAGCTTTGAGCTCACTTCCAACCTAAACCATTCTGTGCTTCTGTGTGCAGGTCCAGGCAGCATGGGTGTTGGCCTCTTCTTAGCATCAAGTGATGGAAGAGAGAGCTGTGATCAAAGATCACACTGGGTGCTTCTGTGTTCCACAACCTCCCTGGGCAAACTGTGCCAGTTTCTCACCACCCTCACTGCAAAGAATTTCTTCCTACTCTCCATTCTCCCTCTGCCCTCCTCAAGCTTCCATCCATTCCCTCTCATCCTATCCCTTTGATGCCTCCATCTCTGTGGGTTCTGAAGGGCACATCACAGAAGGAACACTTGAGGCCTGTCAAGGAAACACAACTTCTGCATAATGAGGTCTAAGTTCAGGCTCAGGATGGCCTCTACAAACCTTGGCTCTCTGAACACCTCTCCCTGCTGCTTGCATGGAGGAGAGCTGCCCTCTGCAGTATACTGCAGAGATGTGGAGCTGTTACCTGCACCTTCTTCCCTTGGTGGCAGTAAGAGACTTCAATTTATTTCCTGGAAAATAGGGAAGGAAAAAATCAGTAGATACAAAATAAAGGCACACGAGGGTGAAATATACTTGGGCAAAGCTCTAAACCCTAAGAAACCTTCCTGCCAATTGGCTGTTCAATGCCTGCTGTGTTCTCTTGCTACCTTTTCCTTCCCTTTTCCCCAGAGCTCTGAAGAACTGCAGCTTTCAGTTGCCCACATCAAGCAGATTATTGGGATTCTAAGGGACTTCATTCGCTCTCCAGAGCAGAGAGTGATGGCTTCTACCATATCCAAGCTGAAAATGGATTTGGACTTTGACAGCACTTCCATCAACCAGATCCACCTGGTACTCTTTGGATTTCAGGATGCGGTGAGTCCCTTCTCTGGCAGAGAGGAAGAGGAATTCTTCCTGGGCAGCTTCTCCACTCTTCCTCCTTGCTCTTGCTCACACCAAACAGCTATTTTCTGCCCCAGTTCTTCAGAAGCTCCTGCACTTGCTGAGGAAGGTTGGAGGATGTGGTCAGTATGGAGTAGACAGAGCCCTGGTGACTGGATGGAAAAATAAGGGAAAAGTGGATGTGTTCAAGGGTCAGGTTTTGCCTGGTGAGCTGTGGCTCAGCAGTGCTGAAAGTTGCCTTGCTCTGGGAGGAAGGTTGCAGTGTAGCCACCCTAGAGGGGTGCCACAGTGCTGGGCACAGAGCCCTGATGTACTGAAGCCAAGGGTGGTAGTGCTTGAAAGACTCACCCCAGGCTCTGATTTCTGTTCTGGATCCTACTTTCATTTCCTCCCAAGCTCTGATTTTTGTTCTGCATCCTAATTTTATTTCCTCCCAAGCTCTGATTTTTGTTTTGGATCTTACTTTCATTTCCTCTCAAGCTCTGATTTTTGTTCTGGATCCTACTTACCTTTCCTGTTCTCCTTCCCCTTGCACTATACAGGAGCTTGCATGTTACAATCTGGGGACAGTTTGAATGCTCTGGCCTAGAACTATTCAAATCTGCTGTGTAGGCTTTCAAAGGTGGGAGTGTCTTAGTGCCTCAGGTGGATGCCAAGTTGTAAAACTTCATCTGGCTGTTGCAAAAGAAGGTCATTTGTTGGTTTGTAGGTGAACAAAGTATTAAGGAACCATTTAATAAGGCCCCACTGGATGTTTGCAATGGATAACATCATTCGCCGGGCAGTCCAAGCAGCAGTCACCATCCTCATCCCAGGTAAACCAAAGCAGCTGCACATCAGATTTTAACTCTTCTTGTTTTTAAGGGCTGTTTGCATATCAAAGAGGCACAGGCAGTGGAACAGGTCAGACATTTTAATCTGCCAGAAGGCCATTAAAACTGCATGCCATAGGCCACTACACCAGAGGCAGGGGCTGAGAATGCTGTACAGGGAGAAGTGTTGATCTGCAGGATTAGTGCTGTAATTGCAGCACAAAGAGGAGGCAATTCGGCAGTTCTGCAACACCAGGGTGCTCCAACCAGGACAAGAAAAAGGTAAATTGAATTCAGTTCCCATCTGGCACTTGTAATGGGTTTAAACTGGCAGAGGGAGGATTTAAACAGGATGTTAGGAGGAAGTTGTTTGCAGTGAGGATGGCGAGACACTGGCACAGTTTGCCCAGGGAGGTTGTGGCTGCTCCTCCCCTGGAGGTGTTCAAGTCCGGGTTGGATGAGGCCTTGAGCAACCTGTTCTAGTGGGAGGTGTCCCTGCCTATGGCACGGCACAGGGGGGTTGGAACTGTCTGAGCTTTGAGCTCCCTTCCAACCTAAACCATCTGTGATTCTGTGCTCCTGCTCTGGCAAGGGGGTTGGAACTGGATGATCTTTGAGGTCCCTTCCAACCAAAACCATTCTATGATTCTCTAGTGAGAAAGAAAAGGGCCCTGTGCAAGGTTTTAGTGACATCCAGGACAGAGAATACTGCACAGGTCTGGTTATGTGGTTTGAAAAAAGAGATGCAGGTAAGGGAATGCACTGATGTGAGTAGGATCATTTGGCCTACAGAAGGATGTTAGCACAATCACCACTGTTAAGGAGGAGAAGGAATCCTGTGTGACCTACTCTAGGTGTTCCTGCTCTGGCAGGGGAGTTGGATTAGAATCATAGAATCATAAAACCAGTCAGGGTTGGAAGGGACCACAAGGATCATCTAGCTCCAAGCCCCCTGCCATGGACAGGGACCTACCCTAGAGGATTGGATGATCTGTAGAGGTCCATTCCAACCCCTAACATTCTGTGGCTCTAGCAAAGGACAAACTGCAAAACTTGTCCAAACCAGTTCTTATTCTTCACACTGTTTCCTTTTTTTACCAGAGCTTCGAGCTCACTTTGAGCCAGCAGCAGAAACTGAAGGTGAGGACAAGGATGGTGATGCAGCAGAGGACAGTTGCCAGCCCACTGAGCAAAATGGGGCTGAGGATGCTGCCATCACACCAGGACTCAGCACCCTTGGTTCTGCAGTGTCACAGGAGGCTCAGCAGCAGCTTAGCCTGGAGTTGGGCAGACTTAAACAAGAGACCTTAAGGTAACCTTCTGACCAAGACCTCACGAGGTTGTCTTGTGCCCACCTCTGCAGCCTGTCCAGGTCCCTCTGGATGCCATCCCTGCTCTCCAGCTCACAGACAGCCTCTCTCAAGTGTCTCTGTCCTTTGCTAGCCTTACCCTCAGAATATTTGTGTTTGATCTCTCTCCTGTGCTACCAGGCTGCTGGAAAACCTCATTCATAAGGAGAAAGAGTACCAGACCCTGTTACACCAATCTCTGGAGCAAAAAACTCAGGAACTGCACTTTCTGCGATTAAAACTTCAACCCAAAGGTAGGAGGAGGTGCTGCACACTCTGCCAGCTGCAGACCAACACTAAAAGATTGTCTGGTGCAAGCTTCAAGTAGCAGCCTGTGAACCACCACTTTGTGTCCTGCTTTTGAGGCACATTCATCTCTTCTTTCTTTTCTTCTCTGGTAGATTCCCAAAGACCTACAGCAACTTTTGGAGGCACTGCAGACCCTGAGCTCATGAATTGGCTGAAACAACAAGGAGCAGACTTGGAGACCATGAAGAGGGTAAAAAAAAAAAAACCTTGAATAGTTAACCCCCTCCAATTTTTTATTTTTTTTTAAATGGCATTGTAGTCCTAATGAGCAACCAAAAAAAAAAAATTTAGGACTAAATCTACCTTTTTAGTTTGCTGAAGAAGACTACACCCTGAGTGCTGTCCTGAGTGACATCACTAAAGATGATCTGCGCTGTCTTCAGCTGCGGTAAGGAAGCACTTCTTGGGTCATCATTAGCAGCTTAATTAATTAAACTGGATTGCAAACCCATTTTTTAGAAGCTAGAGTATTGAAAGAGGTCCGTTCTAGGTCAGCAGCAACTGCAGGCAAAGTCAGCCCTGAGTTTCTGGCCATAGTTTTTTTGCAGCATAACTCCAGCTGGGGTGCTTCAAGCTGTCGAGCTCTTGGCATTTCTCAAGGTTGGGAGCTCTTAGTTCTGTGCCCCTCAGGGTGGCAGAGAAAGCAGATGCAGAAAGCATCAAGAACTTACTGGTTCATAGAATCATAGAATGGTCTAGGTTGGAAGGGACCTCAAAGCTCAGCCAGTTCCAGTCCCCTGTGCCATAGGCAGGGACACCTCCCACTAGAAGAGATTGCTCAAGGACTCATCCAACCTGGCTTAGAACACCTCCCTGGGCAACCTGTGCCAGTGTCTCACCATCCTCACTGCAAACAATTTCCTCCTAATATCCAGTTTCAATCTCCCCTCTGCCAGTTCAAACCCATTCCTCCTCATCCTCTCATTCCAAGCCCTTGTCAGTAGTCCCTCCACAGCCTTCCTGTAGCCCCCTTCAGATCCTGCAAGGCCACTCCAAGGTCTCCTGGAAGCCTTCTCTTCTCCAGGCTGCAGAGCCCCAACTCTCTCAGCCTGTCCTCACAGCAGAGCTGCTGCAGCCCTCTCAGCATCTTGGTGGCCTCCTCTGCACTGGTTCCAACACTTCCATGCCCTGCTTGTGCTGGGGGCTCCAGAGTTGCACACAGTGCTCCAGGTGAGGTCTGAGGAGAGCAGAGTAAAGGGTTAAGGTGATCAGAGGGACGGAGAAGCTCCCTTGTGGGGACAGGCTGGGAGAGTTAGGGCTTTTAAGATTGGAGAAGATTAGGCTCTGGGGAGACCTTAGAGCAGCCTGAAAGGGGCTAGAAAAAAGCCAGGAAATGTCTTGTGACAGGGGCTGGGAGTGATAGGATGAGAGGGAATGAACTGAAGCTTGAGGAGGGCAGATTAAGACTGGAGAATAGGAAGAAATTCCTTGCAGCGAGAGTGGTGAGACACTGGCACAGGTTGCCCAGGGAGGTTGTGGAGCACAGAAGCACCCAGTGTGATCAAAGAAGATCACATTGGGTGATTCTGTGCTCCACAACCTCCCTGGAGGTGTTCAAGGCCAGGTTGGATGAGGCCTTGAGTCACCTGTTCTAGTAGGAGGTGTCCCTGCCTATGGCACAGAGGGGTTGGAACTGGCTGAGCTTTGAGGTCCCTTCCACCTGACCTTCTGTGACTTTCTGAGCCTTAAGGTAGTTAAGAGCAGTGCTTGCTGTGTCCTGCCCTAGCTGCTGCAGCCTTGGCCTGTCTGGGTTTTGCTTTAATGTGAGCAAGTAAGGCAGATGAGGGAGCTCCTCCTAAGTGGCAAGTAAGGCAGATGAGGGAGTTCCTCCTAACTGTTCTCCATTGTTCTGCACACAGGGGTGGTCATCTCTGCAGAATTTGGACTGCAATAGTGCACCACAGGCAAAGAGCTGGTAAGAGCCCAGGGCAGAAGGTTAACAGTGCTTCGGAGGGAGAGAGTCAAATGGGAATAACCCAACCAGAGATACATTCCTAACCCTTCCCTAGCAGCTGTATAGAGCTGCTGTGCAGTGGCCTTGCAGGGGGCTGCACAAGGCCCTGGCTGCTTTGGTTTGCCCTTCAGTGCCACACAGAGTGACCAGTGACAGCTTTTAAGTGAGTCAGTGTCAATGCATGTAAAAGATTTATGCCAGAGCGCTGCAGGAGCCAAAGGCTTAGCGCTGCAGCACGAAGCATTAGCTTACAGCAAGACCTTTTGCTGCAGGCCTCCCTTCTCACATCTGGGCTGGCCTTTTAGCATTGTGCAAACTGTGAGCTTAAACTGTGGCTGTCACACTTCTCCTGGCTGCTGTCATGAGGAGGGAGGAGACATGCTACAGCATCTCTCACCTCGGGCACAGGTGACTGTAAATAGCTTTTGGTATTAAAGCTACTCTCTCAACAACTCCCAGGGGAAGCCTGGTGTGGTGTTTTCATTTACTAACTTAGCCACTGCAGCTAAAGGGCTATTTTTTTTTTTTGGGTGGGTTTTGTGGGTCATTGTGCAGCTCATTGGAACAGCCCTGCCTGAAAACCCAAACCTTACCTTTCTCTGCTGCGTGGCAGTGGGTGCCAGGCTCTTCTGTGAGCCTTACTCATAGCTGAGGCCTCATCAAGGTTTCTCTGACAGCTGAACCAAGCCTCAGCTGTTCCACAAGTCCCTCCTTTATATTATTTTCCTTCTCAAAACACAAAATCCACAAAGCAGCAACGAAGCCCTGAGGATTCACCAGTGTGAAGAAGGATAAAGCACTTGGCTCATGTCTCACCTCCAGCACTCACCTTCACCCTCACTCCTTTCCTTCTTCACCACACTGACTCTGCTGCAGCTCCTCTGCAATCTCCAGGCAAGTGAGGGTAATTTTTTTCCTGCATAACTGCAGCCTGGGCAGTTTGATGGTCACTTTTTCAGCCTTTTAATTATTTTGACTTGAAACTAATTCATGACTATTGGAACAGGGAGGTGGTGGAGTCCCCAGCCTTGGAGGTTTTCAAGAAACCTGTTGCTGTGGCACTTGGGGATGTGTTTTAATGGCCATGGTGGTGCTGGGTTGAAGATCTTAGAGGTTGGACTCGGTCTTGGAGGTCTTTGCCAACCCAAAACTATTCCCTGAGGGAGACAGAAAGCAACTGGAGCACGAGAGAAACGTTGGTAAAGTTTATTTGTGTTTACACTGTACAGAACTCATTGAACACTCCAAAGACAGGTCAGAAATGCAAACAGAGAGCAATTTAAATAATAAAACTGCAGCTTTTGCTTAATTTAGCTCCTTCTGAAACAACATTCAGCGTGCTGAAGGAAGTCCACACCGAGGTGAACTTCCCAACACAATTTTTTTTTTTTCTTTTGAAAGAGCTTTTAAACAGGCATAAAAGGTTGGGTTTGAGTCAGTGTTGTTCCTGTAGCTACATTCACTTATTCCTATGAATAAGTTATGTCAAGAGCAAGGCCTTTAGCTGACAGACTTGTACCTGATCCACTGGTTGGGGCCACGCACCTCGAAGGGTGGCTCGTTGTAGTAGATGTGGTTACCCAACTCCTCCAGCGGGGGCTCGGGGTCAGTGGTGGCAAACTGAGCTGCCTCCTCGATCTCCTTCCTGACTGCCACATCAATTTCCTGAACACAGAATGGACGAGGCTTAGAAGGCAGCTCAGAAAAAGGCAACATTTTCAGTTAGGGAGACCTTAGAGCAGCCTTCTGCAGCTCAGAAAAAGGCAACATTTTCAGTCGGGGAGACCTTAGAGCAGCCTTCTGCAGCTCAGAAAAAGGCAACATTTTCAGTTAGGGAGACCTTAGAGCAGCCTTCTAGCACCTGAAGGGGGCTGCAAACAGGCTGCAGAGGGACTGTTTGCAAAGGTCTGCAGGGAGAGGATGAGGGCAGTGGTTTGAAATGAGAGCAGAGCAGATGGAGGTTGGACTCTATGATCTCCTTGGGTCCCTTCCAACCCCTGACATCCTGTGAGATTGGATGTGAGGAACAAGTTCTGCACAGGAGGCTGCTGCAACACTGCAAGAGACTGCCCTGGGAGGGAATTGAGGCTCCATGCCTGGAGAGCTTCAAAGTTTGAGTAATTTGATCCAGTGTTCCTGCTAACTGCAGGGGGGGCTGCACTAAATGACCTTTGGAGGTCCCCTCCAGCCCAAACCATTCTATGACTGTTAGAATTAACTGTTTGCACTCTAAACACCAATTTAAAACCTGGGAGAACTCCCTCCTTGGTAAACTGCAGCATTTATCCCTTTTAGGTATTACCAGCACCTACCAGTGCCAGAGGAACATAGAATCATAAAATCAGTCAGGGCTGGAAGGGACCTCAAGGATCATCCAGTTCCACACCCCCTGCCATGGGCAAGGACACCTTACACTAGATCAGGTTGCTCAGAACCACATCCAGCCTGGCCTTAAAGACCTCCAGAGATGTTAAGAGTGTTACTGTCTCCTCCACAAGGAATTTCCACTCCTGCTCACTGCCTTTCCTTTCAGAGACTCGCCCCCCTGCCCAGTTGAGGCAGCCTGGGTAATTTTGATTTCCAGGTGTTAGCAGATGAGAGGAACTCTCTGTGAAACACTGACAGACACAGAGCCTTGTACTGCTGAGCTACAGTGCAAGGCAAAATGCTTCTTCAGCAGCCTGCAACCTCAGCTGCTCTGTAACAGAACTTTAGGAAGGTCCTTCAAAGTCTCACATCAAAGAACAAGAAGTGCTGCGACACTGCCCCAGGATGTGCTTCCCCAGAGAGAATCAGTGAGTGTGGGAACATTTAAGAGGCATGTGACAGCTGTACCTTTAACTCCTCGATGCTGGCGAGGTTGTTGTTGACCATTCTGTCCTTCAGCAAGGTAATTGGATCACTTTTGCTTCTCACTTCTTGGATCTCTTCTCTAGTACGATAGCTAGGAGCAAGACAAGCAAAGACATAAATGGCTTCAGTGGGATCCCTGACCAGGGGAGAGGGCCTGGACACAGCTTACTTGCAGAAGGAAGTGTGACCGAAATGCTGTCAGGCATCCAACGAGAAACAGCAGCAGGAAGCTACACCTAAACCACTTCTTAGAACTGTAAGCAGCAACCAAGCTGAGGTAGCTTGGTTTGAGCAGGGAAAGGAGAGCAGTGCCAGCCTGGGACAACGCTGGAGGGCTCTTTAGTCTGGGTCCTTTCCAACTATAGCGATTCATAGTGATTAGATGAGCTGAGGGATTTGCTTTAGTTGGGACTTGCTAGTGTGAAACTAATGGTTGGACTCCATAATCTTGAAGGTCTTTTCCAATCTAAGAAATTCTGTGAGAAGAGAAGGCTGAGAGGGGATCTGATCAATGCTTATCAATATCTGAGGGGTGGGTGCTGAGTGGAGGGGGGGCCAAGCTCTTTCTGGTGGTGCACAGCAATAAGCCAAGGAGCAATGGATCCAAACTGGAACAGAAAAGGTTTCAGCTCAACATGAGGAGAAACTTCTTTAAGGTGAGGGTGCCAGAGCCCTGGAGCAGGCTGCCCAGAGAGGTTCTGACTCATTCTCTGCAGACTTTCCAACCCCACTTGGATGCATTCCTGTGTGAACTACCCTAGGAGATCCTGCTTTTGGCAGGGGGGCTGGACTGGATGATATCTGGAGGTCCCTTCCCACCTCTAAGGTTCTGTGATTACACACAAAATCACAGAATGTTAGAAGCCAGAAAGGACCTTGAAAGATCAGCCAGTCCATCACCCATGCCACAGCAGGAGCACTTTTTTTTTGTTTTTTATCCTCCTTCCTCCCCATCTTCCTCCCTTCCCCTCCCCATCTTCCTCCCTTCCCCTCCCCATCTTCCTCCCCTCAGCACCACTTTTCTTTTTCCACCCTATCTGCCCCTTTCCCACCCATTGCATTTTCCCCTTTTGCCCCGCAAACCCATAGCAGCTGGGTGCTGTTGGAGTCTGCTCCCAGCCCAGGTTTGAGCACTTTGCCCTCCCTGCCCACTCCCCTTCATAATCAGCCCCAGGAGAGGCAAGCCCCAAGCTTGTCCATCTGGGCAGAGGGATCCTCCTCCTGACAGGTGAATCCCCCTGGTGCACAGTGGTTAAGTGGTGGAGGGGATCAAAGGCTAGAGGGCGTAGTGGCCCCCTGGTTAGGCAGGACAGAGCATTGATGGTCACTGTCACATCACCCATGGGTGCTGCCTGAGCCTCCTTAATCAGGCTGAGCTCCTCTCTGCTTAGCTGCTGCTTTCTGCTCACTCATGAGGAGCTGAAGTGCTTGGCAGAACTGGAAGCTCATGGGGGAGCACTACTGGGTTGGAAAAGCTCTCCAAGATCATCAAGCCCAACCTTCAACCCAACCCCACCCTGGCCATTAAACCATGTCCTAAAGTGCCATGGCCACACATTGCTTGAACACCTCCAGGGATGGGGACTCCACCACCTCCCTGGGCAGCCCATTCCAATGCCTGACCATTCTTGAATCAGAATGTCAGGGGCTGGAAGGGTCCTCCAAGGATCATCCAGTCCTACCTCCCTGCCAGAAACAGGATTCTGTGTTTCTTCTTTCCCATCATCCTAAGGGAGGGCTACAGGACTGTGATTCTATGATGCTCTGCCTTGCTCAGTGCTTCCAATTCACTCTTAAGTTTCCAAGGAAGCATTGGGATACATCTCTACATCATGCAGATAACTTCAGCTGTGTCAGCTGGCACAATTCCCAGGAACTTCCTCACACCTCCACGTTTGTGTGGAGTTTTAGCTGACATAATTGGAAACACCCTGAAACCTTGAAAAGCAGCAACAGCTTTCCCACTCCAAGCTCCCTTGGAACACAGCAAAGGCCTGCTGAAAGCAGTACTCAGCAGTAGAACACACAAAGTTCATTTCGTTTCAGACCAAGCACAAAGTCAATCTTAATGCTGCAAGCATTAAAAGCAGTTTGCCTTAGTGAACCTCATGAGGTTGAGTCCAACTCCCCCTGCCACAGCAGGGCCATCCAGTGTAGCTCAGGGCACTCAGCAACATATCCAAATAGGCCTGCAAAGGCTCCAGACAAGGAGACTCCACAACCTCTCTGGGCAGCCTGTGCCACTGCTCTGGGACCCACCCAGGCAAGAAGTTGCCTCTTGTGTTGAGCTGCAACCTCCTGTGCTGCAGCTTCCATCCATTGCTCCTTGGCCTATGGCAGGGAGCAATGAGCAGAGCCTGTCCCCCCCTCCTAACCCTCAGCCCTCAGATATTTATAAACATTGATCCAATCCCCTCTCAGACTTCTCTTCTGCAGCCTAAGCAGCCCCAGGTCCCTCAGCCTCTCCTCCCCAGGCAGTGCTGCAGTCCCCTCAGCATCCTCACAGCCCTCCCCTGGACCTTGTCCAGCAGATCCCTGTCCCTCTGCAACTGGGGAGCCCCAAACTGAAGGCAGAATTCAAGATGGAGTCTGAGCAGGGCAGAATAGAGGGGCAGGAGAAGCTCCCTGGATCTGCTGGACACACTCTGCCTAATGCCTCTCAGGACCCCTCTTGTCCCCCAGGGCTCATTGCTGTGCCATGGATGTTCTCCCCCAGCACTCTCAGCTCCCTCTCCTTGGGGCTGCTCTCCAGCAGTCCCCTCCCAGCCTGTCCTGCTGCAGTTTATTCTTCCTCCCCAAGTGCAGGACTCTGCATTTGTCCTTGCTGAGCCTCCTTTGGTTCCTCTGTGCCCAGCTCTGTCTGTTCTGGTCTCACTGGATGGACTCACAGCACTGACATCAGCACCTTGAGATGCACCTCAGAGCCTCAGGATTTTGAACATCAAATACTTAAAAGGTTTTGAGGGAAAGCCAAAGCAAAGATGTCCCAGTACCTTATTCCAGGATCACTCATACTGTGGCCATGGTAACGATATGTCTGTAACTCCATCAGAATAGGGCCCTAGGAAAAAAAAAGATAAATACTAATTATTATTAATAATCATAGAATGGTTTAGGTTGGAAGGGAGCTCAAAGCTCAGCCAGTTCCAACCCCCCTGTGCCATAGGCAGGGACACCTCCCACTAGAACAGGTCGCTCAAGGCCTAATCCAACCTGGCCTTGAACACCTCCAGGTAGGGAGCAGCCATAACCTCCCTGGGCAACCTGTGCCAGTGTCTCACCACCCTCCCTGTGAAGAAGAGTCTGGCTAAAGATGTCTCTCAGGCAAAGGAAGGAGGATTGCAGACTTACTTTTCCAGATCTACAGTGCTCAGCTGCAAACTTGGCCGCCTCTCGAACGCAGAGAATGTCCATGCCATCCACCTGAGGAACACAAACCACATAGCTCAGGCAGGGCAATGCCAAACCTCACCACTTCCAACCTCCATCCCTCCAAAAGTCCAACAGGAGGGCAGGCTCAAGTTTTCCTATACATAAAAAAAATATTTAATAGTGTATTTCATAGAATCACTAAGGCTGGAAAAGACCTTTCAGATCATTGAGTCCCAAGCCTAACACAGCTACCAAGGTTACTAAACCATGCACCACAGCTACAGCTTCTTCAACACCTCCAGGGCATGGGGACTCCACCACCTCCCTGGGCAGCCTGTTCTGACCCCTCACCACTCTCTCGCTGAAGAAGTTTCTCCTCATGTTCAACTTAACCTTGTCTTGTAATGACAGGAGGAGGAGGAATAGGTTTAAACTGACAGAGGGGAGATTGAAAGTGGATGTTAGGAGGAAGTTGTTTGCAGTGAGGGTGGTGAGACACTGGCATAGGTTGCCCAGGGAGGTCGTGGAGCACAGAATCACCCAATGAGATCAAAGATCCACAACCTCCCTGGAGGTGTTCAAGGCCAGGTTTGATGAGGCCTTGAGCAACCTGTTCTAATGGGAGGTGTCCCTGCCTATGGCAGGGGGGTTGGAACTGGCTGAGCTTTGAGCTCCCTTCCAACCTAAACCATTCTATGATTCTATGGTCCTGTCGCTGGGTGCTTGGGAGAGGAGACCAACCCCAACCTCTGGGTACCTGGGAGAGGAGACTAACTCCAACCCCTCACTCCAGCTTCCCTTCAGGTAGCTCTGGAGAGACTTCAAACCAAACCCATCCACATGTGCGCACTGTGCAGATGTGTGCACAAACATCCTCTCACCTCCATTTCCCCCCTTCTCCCCTCCACAACCACCCAAATATCAGGTGTGAGTGTCCTCACCCTGAGCCCTGGGATGAAGTCTCCTCTTTTGTAGTAGTCAGTGCTGGCCGCAGCTCTCTCCACGGAGGTGCCCATTCCGTAGCGGTTGTTCTCACAGATGAAAATGCAAGGCAGCTTCCACAGGGCAGCCATGTTGTAGGTCTCAAATATCTGGCCCTGAAAGAAAGAGCCAGGGGACATCCAGACAGGGAGCTCAGCCTCCAGGCTCTGCTGAAAGCACTTCAGTTGTACAGGTCTAGCTAAGAGAAATGGGAATACTAAAAGTAGTCCAGGACAGCCCCGGGTGACCTTTTCTAGTGTCTCACCACCCTACCTGTAAGCAATTCCTTCCTAATCTCCAGGCTAAGTCCTCTCTTCCAGCAACCTATTCCAGATTCTCACCACCCCTTGTTCTAAAGAACAACCTCCTCAGCTCCAGTCTGTCCCTGCTCTGCCTCAGCTTCAAACCATTTCCCCTTGTCCTGTCTCTAGACACTCTCACATGAAGTCCGTCTGCAGCCTTCTTGCAGGATCCCTCCATGTTTTGAAAGGAGCTACAAGGTCCCCCCAGAGTCTTCTGTTTTCATCCAGCCCAAATCCCCTACAAGAGCAGGAATACCCAGGGCAGGTCACACAGGAACACATCTAGGAGGGTTTTGGAAGTCTCCACAACCTCTCTGGGCAGCCTACTCCAGGGCTCTGCCACCCTTACCATATATAAGTGTCTCATGTTGAGGTGGAGCCTTCTGTGCTCCAGCTTGTGCCTGTTCCTTGTCCTATCACTGGGCACCACTGAGAAGAGCCTGGCACCTCTCAACACCCACCCCTCAGATACTGATAGACCTTGATTAGGTCCCCTTTCAGCCTTCTCTTCAGAGAAGAGAGCCCCAGGGCTCTCAGTCTGTTAAATTCCCAAATCATCCTCAGCTCTCCATTGGACTCTCCAGCAGATCTCTGTCTCTCTTGGACTGGGGAGCCCATAACTGGACACAGTATTCCAGGTGTGGTCTGAGCAGAGCAGAGGGGAGAGAAGAAGTTCCCTAGCCCTGCTAGGTAGGTTGTCCTGTTTCCTCTGAGCTGCAGCCAAAGCTCCCTGCTCAGCCAGGCTGCTGTTCCCTGCCCACAGTTTGTTTTACAGCACAAGAGAGCAACCTGCTCCTGTGCCTTTAAACATTTCCTTCCTGAAGGGTGTCCAACCTTCTGGGACTCCTTTGCCCTTCAGGACTGCTGTTGAGCAGCCTCCTAAACAAGTCACAGTCTGCACTTCAGAAGGCCAAGGGGGCACTTCTGCTGCACTTCCCTCCCACAGAACACTCTGTTCGGGAGAAGAACCTCCCTAGACCTGCTGGAGGCATCAGCCTAAGTTCTAAGCCAGGCATTGCCAGGTGTGTTGGTTTGAGCTAATTGGAGGATTTGCAGGTACTGCAGGGGCAGAGTTAAAGGTGCTCTCCCCCTCCTCTGTGACAAGGCAAAGCTCATCCAGCTCCCAGAAAGCAAACTGGTTACCCCCAGGCACAGCCCTGTTCAAAGAGAGAGAGCAGCCAGAGCTCCTTTACCTGATTGGCAGCACCATCTCCATATAAGGTCAGACAGACTTCGTTTTTACCAAAGTATTTACAGGCCAGGGCAATCCCAGCACCCAGAGGGACCTGTCAGAGAGAGCAGGACAAAGAAGCACAGCTTTAGAACCATGTTTGCAGCAGCTGGAGGCAAGCAGCTTGTGAGCTGTGGAGAGATGCTGCCAGTGGCAAAGGCCTGCCCAACAAAGCTGTTACCAACCCACTGCCAGCACTTCATGGAATGCTTTAGGCTGCAAGGGACCTCAAAGCTCAGCCAGTTCCAAACCCCTGCCACTAGAACAGATTGCTCAAGGACTCATCCAACCTGGTGCTGAAAACCTCCAGGGAGGTTGTGGAGCACAGAAGCACCCAATGTGATCTTCGATCACATTTGAGTGCTTCTGTGCTCCACAACCTCCCTGGGCAACCTGTGCCAGTGTCTCACCACCCTCACTGCAAACAACTTCCTCCTAACATCCAGTTTCAATCTCCCCTCTGCCACTTTAAACCCATTCCTCCTTATCCTGTCATTCCAAGCCCTTGTCAGTAGTCCCTCCACAGCCCCTCCTGTAGCCCATTTCAGATCCTGCAAGGCCACTCCAAGGTCTCCTGGCAGCCTTCTCTTCTCCAGGCTGCACAGCCCCAACTCTCTCAGCCTGTCCTCACAGCAGAGCTGCTGCAGCCCTCTCAGCATCTTGGTGGCCCTAAGTGGAAACATCAAATGTTTACCTGCTCCCAAGTGTAAACATCAGCTTCATTCTCCACCTTATTTGGCTTTGAGCAAACAAGAATGAAGACACAGAATGGTTTGTGTTGGAAGGGACCTCCAAAGGTCATCTAGTCCAAGGCCCCTGCAGTCAGCAGGGACAACCTCCACTGGATCAGGTTGCTCAGGCCTTGAAGCCAGAGATGGAGCTTCAACTACCTCCCTGGGCTGCTGCAGTGTTCCAGCAGCCTCCTGGTGCAGAATTTGCACCTAACATCCAATCTCAATCTGCTCCTCATCACAGCCACAAAGCAATGCACACACAGCCCACACCAGGAGAGTAAAGAATGGCCCTGGGATAGGAGCCAAATTCAACCCCTGCTTTCCAGCAGAAGCCATGCCCATACCTGAGCACCAACGATGCCATTGCCACCATAGAAGTTTTTGGTATACATATGCATGGATCCTCCTTTCCCTTTCACACACCCTCCTTTTCGACCTGGAGAGGAATAACAATTCAGTTTAGTTTCTTTTCAGAGGAGAGAAAAAAAAATCTACATTCACTTCCTAAAGTCAGTAACACTAAGCCCAATCTGTATCATAGAATCATAGAATGGCCTAGGTTGGAAGAGACCTCAAACATTTGTTCCAACCCCCCGCCACAGGCAGGGACACTTCCCACTAGAACAGGACGCTCAAGACCTCATTAGGTCTTAGTTTGTCATTAGGTAAGACACAGCAGGTGCCTATTAACTGCAAACCCTTTAAATATGGCCCAAAACAAGTGAGAGAAGGAAGAAAATGACAATGAAAACACAATTCAGGACATACAGAGTGAGATGAGGAAGAAATGCTAGAACTAAGCAGCAAGTTTCAGTGTCCTAACCTGCAAAAGCTCTTTCTGCTAATTATGGTTTGTGTTTCTCTTATATATTAACCTGTAAGCAGCAGTAGATCCACTCCTTTTTTGCAAGGGAATTCCCAATACTGCTCCAAATTAGCTGCAACAACCTACCCTTGTCTACCCTTGCTCTGGGACAATAACCAGAAGTTAAGGTTGGAGAGGAGGGAGAAAGAGAAAGAAGGAGAGAAAAAAAAAAAAAAAGATAAACCAAGGGAGGAGGAGAAAGCCAAACCAAAAAAAAAAAAAAGNGGGGGGAGAAAACCAAACAAAAAAAAAAAAAAAGAGAGAAAATTAATACAAAAGAGAAAAAGTATAAAAGGAGGAAAAAAAAAAGTAAACCAAAGGAGGAAGAGAAAGCCCAATCAAAAAAAACAAAAAAGGGAGAAGAAAAAAAATTATTAAAAGGGAGAGGAAAAAAAAATATTAAAAGGGAGAGAAAAGAATTATTAAAAGGGAGAGAAAAAACTATTAAAAGGGAAAATTAAAAAAATATTAAAAGGGAGAGGAAAAAAAATATTAAAAGGGAGAGAAAAAAATTATTAGAAGGGAGAAAAAAAAATTATTAAAAGGGAGAGGAAAAAAATTAAACAGGAGAGAAAAAAGTAAACCAAAGGAGGAGGAGAAAGCCAAATGAAAAAACAAAAAAGGGAGAGAAAAAAAAAGGGGGAGAAGAAAAAAAAATATTAAAAGGGAGAATTAAAAAAAATTATTAAA
>VWZI01016990.1:91641-123893 GCA_013396835.1 Psilopogon haemacephalus | reverse complement strand
GGTCCCCTTCACAGGGTCCCCTCACGGGCCGGCAGGGCTCCTTCACAGGGCTCCCTCACAGGGTCCCCTCGTAGGCCGGCAGGGCTCCTTCACAGGGCTCCTTCACAGCGTCCCCTCACGGGCCGGCAGGGCGCCCTCACAGGGCTCCCTCACGCGTCGGCAGGGCCCTCTCACAGGCCGGCAGGATCTCAGCGGCAGAGTTTTACGTGTAAGAAAAGAGTTCGCTTGTCAGAAAAACCTCGGCAGTCTAGCAGGGCTACCCAGGTTCGTGCAGCCCTTGTGGCCTGCCCTAGCCGCGCCACTTGCCCCAGCTGCAGTTAGCTGCCTGTGGTGTCCCAGCCTGGGGCTGTGGGGCCGGGGTTGAGTGTTTCCAGCTCTGCCGCACGTGGGTTGTTCTTGGCGAGCGCACACCCTGGGTGTTGGACGTATGAAGTAACTAAAGGGTTAACCCGGCTACTTTGAATTCCGTTGCCATCCCGGGGCGAAGTTAAATCTTAACTAAATGTTTATCACATCTGCCGTTCTCCTCAGCCAACCTCCTCTGCCCTTCCCGCCTGCCCCCACCGAGGGTACAGCCTGGGTTGCGATGGAGTGCCCAAACCAAACTGACTGCCACCCTGGCTGCACACCTGGCTCCTGCCCCTCGTTCCACTTCCCGGAGCAGTGCTGACAGCAGCACATGCATAACCCTGGAGCTGCAAACTGAACAGAAAGGCAGCACCTCCCTAAAACTCCCAAACAGAAAGTGAAGGATGTTGTCCTGCTGGCGCCACAGATGCTTGTGGCTGCTTGAGTAGGAGGCATGCACAGAGCTCGGCGCATTTCTTGCCCAAATGGTCGAAAATAGATTCCTCAGGCTGCACCTTCAGGCATCTGGCAGACAGGGCAGAGAGTGGGTGTCAGGATGCCCAGAGAGGCTATGGAGTCTCCTTCTCTGGCGACTCAAAACCACTTGGATGTATTCCTGTGTGAACTACCCTAGGGGTGTTGATCCCTCCCTGGAGGTGTTCAAGGCCAGGTTTGATGGGAGGTGTCCCTGCTTATGGCAGGGGGTTGGAAGTGGATGAGCTTTGAGGTCATTTCCAAGCTAAACCATTCTGCGATTCTATGATTCTGTGATCCTGCTCTGGCAAGGGGGTGGAACTGGATGATCTTTGCAACCTAAACCATTCTATGATTCTAAGAGCAGATTTAGATTGGATGTGAGGAACAAGTTGATCAGCAGCAGCTCTGCTTTGAGGACAGGCTGAGAGAGTTGGGGCTGTGCAGGCTGGAGAAGAGAAGGCTGCCAGGAGATCTTGGAGTGGCCTTCCAATATCTGAAAGGGGCATACAGGGGGTCTGGGAAGGGACTATTGACAAGCTCTTGTAATGACAGGATGAGGAGGAATGGGTTTAAAGTGGCAGAGGAGAGATTGAAACTGGATGTTAGGAGGAAGTTGTTTGTAGTGAGGGTGGTGAGACACTGGCACAGGTTGCCCAGGGAGGTTGTGGAGCACAGAATCACCCAATGTGGTCTTTGATCAAAGACCACATTGGGTGATTCTGTGCTCCACAACCTCCCTGGAGGTGTTCAAGGCCAGGTTGGATGAGGCCTTGAGCGACCTGTTCTAGTGGGAGATGTGCCTGCCTATGGCACAGGGGAGTTGGAACTGGATGATCTTTGAGGTCCCTTCCAACCTAAACCATTCTATGATTCGAAGTTCTGCACCATGAGGCTACTGGATCTCTGCAACAGACCACCCAGGGAGGCCGTTGAGGCTCCATCCCTGGAGCTATTCAAGGTCAGTCTTGAGAAGGCTCTAGTGGAGTATATCCATGCGCAGCGCATAGGGGTTGGATTGGATGACATTTGGAATCCTCTTCCAACCCGCACCATGCTATGGAGGTGGGCAGATTCAGACTGGAGGTTAGGAGGAAGTTCTTCACCATAAGAGTGGTGAGAGCCTGGAATGGGTTGCCCAGAGAGGTGTTTGGGGCCACATCCCTGGAGGTGTTTTTGGCCAGGCTGGCAGAGGCTGTGGGCAGCCTGATCTAGGGTAGGGTATCCTTGCCCCTGGCAGGGGTGTTGGAACTGGATCCTTGTGATCCCTTCCAACCCTGGCTGATTCTATGATTTTTGTCCTCCCTGGAAAGCGTCGACCTACATCACCTACATCTTTTTTTTTTGTTTGTTTGTTTTACTTTTCATAATATTTTATTACTATTCACCTACTTTCTCCACTAAAACCTCTCAAGGCATCCCAAAATGATTAAATTGCCCAAGAGAAAACTAAAGCAGACAGTTAATGGGTGCAGGAGGTAAACAATGAAAAGGGAAAACATCATCGAGTCATAAGCAGGGAATGACACTAGGAAATAAATGCCATGGAAGGTGCTGATGCAATCTTTCATAATGGAGCACCTTGCCATGTGTGACTGCAGGATTACCACATCCAGGGTGTGTTCCATGGCAGCTGACCAAACGTCAATTGTTTTCTATAGTTGTGGGTGGGATCCTGAAACGTTCCAATGTTTCGGATTGCAGCTGCTGTTGCAAATGGCTGCTGCTGGCTTACAGGCAGAGGGCTCAGGGCCTGCAGGTCAGCCCAGTTCACCAGCTTCATAGAACCATGGAATCATAGAATGGTCTGGGTTGGAAGTGACCTCTAAAGGTCATCCAGTCCAACCCCGCCCCTGCACTCAGCAGGGACATCTTCCACTAGAGCAGGTTGCTCAGAGGCTTGTCCAGCCTCACAGAATCACAGCAACATGCAGGTTGGCAAAGGCCCTCAAGATCACCAAGTCCAACCTAGTAGAACCCTACTCTACAAGATTCACCTTAAGCCATAGCCCCAGGCACCACATCCAGACCACCCTTAAATGCATCCAGGCTGGGTGAGTCCACCACCTCCCTGGGCAGCTCATTCCAGTCCCTGACCACTCCATGAAAAACTTTTTCCTAATATCCAATCTAAACCTCCCCAGCCTCAGTTTGAGGCCATTCCAGAGGGCATCCAGTCCAACCCCCCCTGCACTCAGCAGGCATATCATTCACTAGAGCAGGTTGCTCACAGCCTTGCCCAGCCTCACCTGGAAGATCTCCAGGGATGGGGACTCAACCACCTCCCTGGGCAACCTGTTGCAGTGTTCCAGCACTCTCATGGTGCAGAACTTGTTCCTCACACCCCATCTCAATCTCCTCTAGTTTGAAACCATTGCCCCTCATCCAGTTACTCCAGGGTTTTGTAAACAGTATTTCTCTATCCTTCTTGTAGCCCCCTTCTGCTGCTCTTAGATCTGCCTGGAGGCAGAGGAGGCAGATCCCTCAGCCTGTCCTTGTAGCAGAGGTGCTCTAAGCCCCTGATGATTTTCATAGCCCTCCTCAGGACCGCCTCCATCCTGATCTAGGGTAGAGTGTCCCTGCCCATGGCAGGGGGGTTGGAACTGGATGATCCTTGTGGTCCCTTCCAATCCTGACTGATTCTATGGTCCATGTCCTTCCTTATATTGAGGGCTGCATTCAAGTGAAAGCAATTCTCCCCTCACTTCAGGAGTCAGTATTAATGTCTCTGTTTTTTGGTTGGTTGTTTTTTTTTCCCTCTGCTACCATAGGTCTAACTCTCAGAAGACAGCAGTGTGATGGTCTTCAGCTTCCAGGAAGACTGCCACAGGTTAGCTTGTGGTCACATCACTTCAGTCTTGTTTTCTCTGGGGTGTATTCACACTGTGCTATGTTTGCCTGGGTGTCCTGTGTGGCACCACATGGTGGTCCCTTAAATTGTAATGGCTCTTATTTGTTGTTTATCTCTTTCAGAATGCTTGGACTAAACTGGGGCCGTGGAGTGGCATTTGAATGACATTCACAGGTTCACAGTCTGCATTGGGTTGGAAGGGACCCTCCAAGAACATCTTGTCCAACTTCCTCCTGCAGGCAGCAGGGACACCTCCAACTACAGCAGATTGCCCAGGGACACATCCAGCCTCATCTTGAATGTTTCCCGGGACAGGGCCTCAAGCACATCCCTGGGCAGCCTGTTTCAGCATTTCACTACTCTCACTGTGCAGAACTTCCTCCTGAGGTCATTGCTGAGTGGGACTGTGCTGCATGCTCAGTGGTGTGGGACTCTGTGGTGCTACAGTGAGCTGGCTCCACTCTGTAGGACCGGGAAGGTGGTGGCACTGCCTCATCTGTGCTGCTCACAGGCAGCAGCCTCCAGGACTGTGCCTTGGCTTCTTCCTAGGGGTAAGTGTTCAGTTAGCTCCAAAGGAGAGAGAGCACACGTGTGGGTGGACATATTCAGATGTGGATGTCTGGGGACAGGGCCTGGGACTGAACCAAGGAATTACGAAAAAGATGCAGCCTTAGTTCCTTTTCCATTTTTAAAGCCTAAATCACCAACTTCTCTCCAGATCTAAATACTCTGAAACTGCTCAGCAAGAACAATCTTTTTTTTTTTTTTTTTCTCTCATAATTCCCTCTTTTGGAGTTTAATTTGTTTTGTCTCCTTCCCTGTCTCATCTGATTGTCTTCCTATCCTCCCCTATCTCATCTGCTTGTCTTTCCCCAAAGTTCCTTTTGCCTCTATTCCTCTCTTCCTTTTCTCAGGCCCGCATTGCTCTTCTGCATCTCTCACAAGATGTCTCTCTCCCTTTTGCTTTTTTGCCTCCCAGCCCTTCTGACTAATCCTCACTCAGTCCTGCATTCTCTAGCAGTTGCTGCTTTAGGCAGCAGCCCTGCTCCCAACTCACTTTTCATACTGAGGCACACGCAGCTGACACCAATGGGGGAGAACAGACCAATTAATTCCGCTGTCAAAACCCTTTAGATAATTTGTTTCCTTTGGAGTCGTTGGATTTTGGAAGAGAAGGAGTTTTCTAGGATCTTCCAGATGTTTTGCTTGCAGCAGTGACAGAAAAAGGGATTAAGAAAGCATCCCTTTTTTTTTTTTTTTCCTTTTTCTTCTTCTCATCCTGATTGCCTTCCTGCATTATTATTACTTGGAAAACACTGGAGGAGCAAAATGCCAATGAAGTTGTCATTTTTCATGCTTGAATTATTTCTCCTTTTTTGTGCTATTTCTCTCTGTGCTTCCCATTGTGTTACTTTCCTTTTTTGTGGTCCCAGAGGTAATTAGCATTACAACATGCAGAGGAGCTCTGCTGCAGAAAGAAATGCTGTGTTCATTTACGTGGTAAACTCCTAGGGGAGGAAAGAGATTATTTAACTCTCCTGGGCCACGAGGAAGCTCAGAGGGCTGCAGCACCTCTGCCGTGAGGACAGACTGAAACAGTTGGGACTGTCAGGCTGGAGAAGAGGAGGCTCCCAGGTGACCTTCCAGTATCTGAAGGGGGGAGATATTCAGGAACTATCTGGATGCATTTCAGTGTGATCTGCTCTAGGTGCACTTGCTCTGTCAGAGGGACTGAACTGGATGATCTTTGGAGGTCCTTTCCAGCCCCTGGCGTTCTGTGATTCTATGATTATGCTCAAAATGACTTAAGAATTCAGCTACTTCTGTCTGGTGATTCTGTTTAAGCAGTGCTCATGGTCTGGTTTTGTCTTTTGTTTTTCATAAGGCATCTCGAGTGCTGGTGGTGTTACGCAACTATGCAGACTTTGCAGGTGAAGCTACCTTTGAAGTTAAGGTAAAGCAGCTCAACACTCACTATTCAGACTCTGTGTAAGTGCTTCTTGTAGGCTTTGAGCACCCTGGACTTGCCTCCTTATCTTTTCAGTTAGAAAAACACCGTGTTGGATTGCCAAAGTCCTCATTACCTACCCTGATATCTAACTGCAGCTGTGGGCACTGTGCTTGGCAGCAGGTAGTAGTGGTACTAGAGACCTCACCTTAAGTATTCTCGGCTCCATGATTCTCGGCTTTGTGGCGCCTTGGGGGGGAGCTAGGAGAGCTGTGCCGCAGCGGTGCCGCCAGGGGACAGTGCAGCCCAGGCTTGTCTGCGCCCCTGCGCTTCGTCCTGCAGCCTGCGGTGAGCTCAGACCCGCCGCGAGTCCCAGCAGTGACTCAAGCCAGCTAAGCAGGAGGGCACTGAAGGTTGCTTAGCTACTTGAGCATGTAATGTTAGGCGAATATTAAAAGAAGAAACTGAAAAAAATACGCTGGTTACACTAGCAAGGGTGTGACCGCTTGGGATTGCTTCCCCACTGCTCTCTGTGGTGTTTATTTCCTTTCCCCCCAGCACAAGAAGGGGCTGATCTGTTGCCATCACCCTCAGCCCCCTGGCTCCCTCGGGGCAAGGAGTGCCTAGCTGAGGTTTGTCCTTCAGTAGCTCTGATGTTTATCTAGGTCGAATCATAAATCTGAGCGGGGTCAAACTTGCACAAGCCTCCTCCCCACGCTCCCCACGCTTAGAGAATCACAACTGTGCTGTCTGCAAAGCTTCTTGAAGCTCTGCAAAAATCCAAGGCAGTCCTGTGGTAAGGGTCATTGCCAAGGGTTAGGCTCAGACCCATTACTAAACAAGTGAAAGATGCTCTCTATTAACCTCTGTCCTTTCCCAGAGGGAAAGAGAAAGGGAATAAGGGACAGAGATTTACGGACTGGAAAATAAACAAACAAAAAACCCAAAACAAAGAAAAAACAAACATAAAACCCCAAACAAAACTAAAACAGCTTTAATGAAAACATTAACAATAAAATTAAGTACATATAAATATCTAGAAAACCAATTTTGAACTTAACAGCCCTGATGGAAATGAGTTGCTATCACCACTTATGCTGTGGACTGGCACTAGGGAGGTCACAGGCTGGACTCAGAGGCAGACAGGAACCAGATTTAGGAGCCAGATGGTGGAACTGGCAGAATTGAAGGTACACATGGATCAGAATTGAAGGCAGAACAGAGTCCTCAGGCAGTGGCCACTGAAGAAGAACACTTGACCCTCATGCTTCTTCAGCTATATACTGCTTAACTTAACTTTTCTTAACTTCAGAAAAATGACTTAACTGAAAAGTAAAATCACTGAGCAGAATTGGTTTTGTTCCAACTCAAACCAGGCCAGTCAGCTGTCACACCCTGAGGTGTGTGTCATGACCACTGGATATCAGACTCCTGTGATCTGAAGCCATATTGCAATAAACTGCATTAAATCTGGCTGACACACAACCAGCAGTGGTGTCCCCCAGGGTTCAAGGCTGGGGCCTGTCCTCCTTAATGTCTTTAATAGTGATCTGGGTGAGGGGCTTGAGTGCACCCTCAATGAGTCTGCAAGTGGTGCCAAGCTGCGTGGCTAAAGAGTAAATTCACTAAAACCACAGGAGAGGGAGGAAGAGGGGAATGTCCCTTTGGAAAGCAGGTGATGGAGGCTAGGAAGGGTTGCCCATGTGTCTGCTGTCTTGAGCACAAGATTTACCATACTGATTTTCAGATTGTATCTTCTCCTGTCTCAATCAAAATCAGTGAGAAGCTTCCTATTGATTTCTGAGTGTTTTCAGTCAGAGTGATTGTGGATAGCTTTGCAGTCCACCAACATCATAGAATCATAGAATGGTTTAAGTTGGAAGGGACCTCAAAGCTCAGCCAGTTCCAACCCCCCTGTGCCATAGGCAGGGACACCTCCCACTAGAACAGGTCACTCAAGGCTCCATCCAGCCTGGTCCTCTACAGCTCCAGGGAGGTTGTGGAGCACAGAATCACCCAATGCAGTTGAAGATCACATTGGGTGATTCTGTGTTCCACAACCTCCCTGGGCAACCTATGCCTGTGTCTCACCACCCTCACTCCAAACAACTTCCTCCTAACATCCAGTTTCAATCTCCCATCTGCCACTTTAAACCCATTCCTCCTTATCCTGTCATGCCAAGCCCTTGTCAATAGTCCCTCCACAGCCCTCCTGCAGCCCCCTTCAGATCCTGGAAGGCCACTCCAAGGTCTCCTGGAAGCCTTCTCTCCTCCAGGCTGCAGAGCCCCAACTCTCTCATCCTGTCCTCACAGCAGAGCTGCTGCAGCCCTCTCAGCCTCTTGGTGGCCCTGTGCACATGGACAGCTTTCCTGTCCATCCATATGTGTAGATCTGCATCAAACACACAAGTCTGGAGTGCCTTGACATAAATCACAGATTTGTCAGGGCTGGAAGAGGCCTCAAGGATGATCCAGCTCCAACCCCCCTGCCATAGGCAGGGACACCTCACACTAGATCAGGCTGACCAGAGCCACATCCAGCTTGGCCTTAAACACTTCCAGGGATGAGGCTTCCACCACTTCCCTGGGCAATCTGTGCCTGTGTCTCAGCACCCTCCTGCTGAAGAATTTCTTCCTAACACCTAATCTAACTCTCCCCTCCTTTAGCTTTGTTCCATTCTCCCCAGTCTTATCACTACCCAACAGCCTAAAAAGTCCCTCCCCAGCTTTCCTGTAGCCCCCTTCAGATAATGTAAGGCCACAATAAGGTCTCCTCAGAGCCTTCTCTTCTCCAGATTGAACAACCCCAACTCTCTCAGCCTGTTCCCATAGGATAGGAGCTCCAGGCCTCCATTAGGAGATCTTAAGTTTGTGTGTTTTCTGTTGAGGATTTGGAAGCACAGATATAACTTCAGCTGCACTTAAACCAATGAGTAAACATGAGGAAGAGCTGATGTTTGAGTACAGACTACTTCAAAGTGCTTGTTAATTTTACAGTGTCTGCCAAATAAGGCAGAATTTGTTATTGTCTGCCTAGCTTAAACTGCTTCAGAATTTGTTTAACAACTTTGTGTAGAATTTGTGTAACTATTTTATGTTGGATCTTTTAATTGCATGGTACAGTGTCCCCTTGGTCAGCTTTTTCTTCAAGCATCTGATCCCTGTTCCAAGCAGTGTTCCTGGCCAGATGGTCGAGGTAAGTATGCCACTTTGATCTGCTCTGGTGAGACCTCACCTGGAGTACTGCATCCAGCTCTGGAGCGCTCAATGCAGGAAGGACATGGACCTGATGGAGCAGGTCCAGAGTAGGATATGGGGGCTGGAGCACTTCTGCTATGAGGACAGGCTAAGGGAGCTGTGGGTGTGCAGCCTAAAGAAAAAGAGGTTCCAGGGAGACCTCAGAGCAGACTTCCAGTACCTGAAGGGGCTACAAGAAGGCTGCACAGGGACTGTTCCCAAAAGCCTGCAGGGACAGGATGAGGACAGTGGTTTGAAATCAGATCAGAGCAGCTTGAGATTGGATGTGAGGATCAAGTTCTCTGTGGTTCTGTGATTCAAATATTTAGCTCAGGCAATACTTTAAAGAACCTGAAGGTTTATGTTGGAAAAGAAAAAAAGTTAGGTAAGCCAATTTCACCACACATAACTTTCCAAGACTCACATTCATCCTGAGAGAGTTTTAGTAGGGAAAAAAAAAAACTCAGTGATGGCACTCCTGGCTGGGAGAAATAGGCAGCAATGAAACCAAGGAATGAACAGTGTTAGTGTATTATTGGTACCTGATTTTCACTTGGGCAGGTGATTGGAATGTGTCCAGTTCTGGTGTCCCCAGAGCTGTTGGAACAAGTCATGAGGGCCACAGAAATGATCAAGGACTGGAACACCTCCGCTGTGAGGGCAGTCTGAGGGAGCTGGGCTTGTTCAGAAAGAGTCTTGGGGGTGTTGGGTGCTGAGCAGTTCCCCAGGAGCCAGCAGTGCCCTCCTGCAGCCCAGCAGGCAGCTGTGTGCTGGCTGCAGCCAGAGGAGTTTGGGCAGCAGGGCAAGAGAGGAGATTCTGCCCCTAGACTCTGTTCTGCTCAGACCTCACCTCCAATCCTGCCTCCAGTGCTGCTGTCCCCAGCAGAAGAAGGACACAAATCTGATGGAGAGAATCCAGAGGAGGCCACAAAGATGCTTCAAGGGCTGGAGCAGCTCTGCTTTGAGCACAGGCTGAGGGAGCTGGAGGTGTGCAGCCTGCAGAGGAGAAGGCTCCAGGGAGACCTCAGAGCTGCCTGCCAAGAGCTGAAGGGATCCTGCAGGAAGGCTGCAGAGAGACTTTCGCTGAGAGGGTCTGCAGACAGCCCAAGGGGGAATGGTTTGGAGCTGAGGCAGAGCAGGGTGAGAGTGGAGCTGAGGAAGAAGTTGTTGAGTGTGAGGATGCTGAGAGTATGGCACAGGCTGCCCAGGGAGGCTGTGGCTGCCTCCTGTCTGGGGGTGTTTAAGGCCAGGTTTGATGAGGCCATGAGCAGCTGAGTCTAGGTAAGAGGTGTCCCTGGGCATAGTGGGGAGGTTGGAGTAGATGAGTTCTAAGGTCCCTTCCAACCTGAGTCATTCCACGATTCTCCTGTGTAAATTTGTTACAGGGGATCATGACAGCATGGCCACTGACCACTTGAAAAGCTAACAAGGACAGACAGACAGAAATTGTGAGAGAATACATCTCAGTGGCTGGAAAGCTGTTTGAGAGAAGTGATCCAGATGACATGCAAAGTAATGTAAATGCTTTGCATTTCCAGCAAGGTGGTTGTTTGTTTGTTTGTTTGTTTGTTTTAAATAGCTCTTCTAGGAGAATTGTAGCTGAAGGAGCAGATCACAAAACAGAAGCAAGGGAAATCTGAGCCAGTGTGACTTTCCCTGTTATTATTCCAAACACATACACTTGGTTTTCTGAAGAGCAACCCACTGGATCTGCACACTTCTTTCCACTGGATCTGCACACTTCTTTCCACTGGATCTGCACCTTCTTTCCACTGGATTTGCACACTTCTTTCCACTGGATCTGCACACTTCCTTCCTTCCTTCCTTCCACTTGATCTGCACCTTCTTTCCACTGGATCTGGACCTTCTTTCCACTTGTGCAACAGCAGAAAGGCCAGGGGTGAGAATACAAAATGGAAGAGCTTCAGGGTTTTGTTTGCAACTCCTTTGCCCTAAATTGAGGCTTAGTGATTAGCTTCTGCACTTGGCCCACTCGTAAGTGAAATTGTAATACAGATTCATGTAGTGAGTGAAATTGTAGTACAGACTCATGTTGCTTCTTAGCCATACATTAAAGAATGTCCAAGGGCATAAATTATTCCAGGAAGAGAATGGAATAAAATACTCAGCAGTTGGTCTCTCTAGTTTGACTTTTCCTGGACAGTAGACAGGAATAACTTCTTCATTTCTCCCAGTGCATGAAGTCTTGATTCAGCCATGCCTCTGCTTGCCTCTGCCAGCAAAAGACATCTCAGTAGGAAGACCAAAACATGCTGCAGGGAACTGTGTGCCTTGGATCAGCCTAAAGGTGCTGTCCTCCTGTCGCAAGTGTAGTTAATGTCCTGATGAATCTGTTGTAATTAATGGAGCCCCCACAGTGACACTGAAGTAAGCACTCGAGGCTATTACTGTAGCACTGGGTATTAAAGACTGCATTTAATTATTTGTTTAAAGATGAATTATAAGCCTCATGAAAATCAGGGTGAGACCCTGTCACCCTCTGAGACTTGTTCATGCTTAGATCAGGGCTACTTAGCAGCTCAGTGGGATGGATGCCAGTTTGGGGCACATCTGCTGTCCATTTCTGCTTCTCTCTCAAGCCCCTGAGATGGATCAAAGAGAGGGCCCAGGCATGTGCAGTCACAAGAGGATAGCTTTGAACTGTTGGGAGGCTAAGTAAAAGCACCCCATGAGCTGCCAGAGGCCTTCTCTGATCTAGAATGTTCCTCTCAGTTACTGTTCCTTACCAGACTTAGTTTTGCAAGGTCATTATTCCTTCCAGAGCTGGAAAACTGCTGTAAGGGAATGGATGAGCACTTAAGGAGGAGAGCTTGCTGTTAACAGGGCTATCATCCATTGCAGCAGAGAAGTCACAGTTCATTGTAGCTCTCTGCAATCCCAGATAGCCAATCACAGAATGTTAGAGTTTGGAAGGGACCTCCAGAGATCATTCCAGTCCAACCCCCCCTGCCAATAGTAGGATCTCCCAGGGTAGTTTGCACAGGAATGCATCCAGGAAGGTTGTGAAGGGACCTCCAGACATCATCCAATCCAACCCCGCCCTGCTAAAAGCAGGATCTCCCAGGGTAGTCCACACACTGGAATGCATCCAGATGGGTTTGGAAAATCTCCAGAGAAGGAGACTCCACAACCTCTCTGGGCAGCCTGCTCCAGGGCTCTGCCACCCTCACTGTGAAAAAAGTTTCTTCTATTGCTGAGCTGAAACCTTCTGTGTTCCAGTTTGTATCCATTGCTCCTTGGCTTATTGCTGTGCACCACCAAAAAGAGCTTGGCCCCCTCCACTTGGCTCCCACCCCTCAAATATTGATGGACATTGATTAGATCTCCTCTCAGCCTTCTCTTCTCCAGACTAAACAGCCCCAGGGCTCTCAGCCTCTCTCAATAGAGGAGATGCTCAAATCTCCTAATAATCTAAGATTACAAATCTGTGAGTAATCCAAGCTTGGGGACCTCAAAATGAGCATTTCTTAGAATCATAGAATCAGTCAGGGTTGGAAAGGACCACAAGGATCAGCCAGTTCCAACCCCCCTGCCATGCCCAGGGACACCCTACCCTAGAGCAGGCTGCCTACAGCCTCTGCCAGCCTGGCCCCAAACACCTCCAGTGATGTGTCCCCAACCACATCCCTGGGCAACCCGTTCCAGGCTCTTGCCACTCTCATGGTGCAGAACTTCCTTCTCACATCCAGTCTGAATCTCCCCACCTCCAGCTCTCTGACAATGCTTCTTTTATAGTCATTATTATCAGAACATTAATTGTGACAACAAAGGATTGAAGCAGTTTTAGCAATTATTGCTTTGACAAACCAGGCAGCTCTTCTGTTTTGACTCAGATTTACCTCTGAAAATGTCAGTACTTGGTCACTCTGTGGTTGTGGAGTGCAGAAAAGAAGCCCTGGAGGACACGGAAGGGGATTATAAGGAGCAGTCTGTGGGGTGTGGAACAGCAGAGCCAGGGACAGCTTTTCCAGCAATGGCAGGATCCCAGCCTGCCATACTGCCCTGGGCTCCAGGATGGCAGCAGCTTGCTCTGCTGAGCATGCCAGACCAAGACCCATGGCACAGGCCCCCAGCACTGTGCTCACCACCCTGTACAACTGGGAGAGACAGCAGCTAGTGGCTAGTGGAGGGGAGGAAAAAGACAATAATGCTGAAAATATACAAAGTCTCTTGCACATACAAAGCTACATCATTGCCAGTGGGAGGTTGATATACAAGCCCTAAAGGCATCTTGAAGAACCTCTAAGCAGCCAGTTGATCAGGTTCTTGGTGGATTTGAACAACTGTTGGTGTCAGCCTGAAGTCTGAAACCAATTAAAAGCCATAGAAAAGTATCCAGGCTCGTTTCAGTTACCCATAATGGGTGTGGCAAGCAGTCCCTCTGCAATTAAGGATGTAATTATACTAATTTGACAAGTCCTGTAAGGCATGGTCACTTGGATGAGCAAGAGCAGCAGATCTGAATCTGTGTATTTCAGAGAATGGGAGCAAGTGGGGAGGGACTTTTTAGGCTATCAGGTAGTGACAGGACCAGAGGGCATGGAGCAAAGCTGGAGGTGGGGAGATTCAGACTGGATGTGAGGAGGAAGTTCTTCAGGATGAGAGTGGTTAGGACCTGGAATGGGTTGCCCAGCGGGGTGGTTGGGGCCACATCCCTGGAGGTGTTTGCAGTCAGGCTGGCAGAGGCTGTGGGCAGCCTGATCTAGGGTAGGGTGTCCCTGGGCATGGCAGGGGGGTTGGAACTGGCCGATCCTTGTGGTCCCTTCCAACCCTGACTGATTCTATGATTCTATGAAAATCAGATAGTAATGAGAAGTGATTTGGAGATTCCCGACTTTTTAAAAATGTATTTTCACATAACATTTTAATCTCTATCAAACTTATCTTAGGGAAATGCTTTGGGACTTCACTGGTGGAAATATGTCTCATGAAGTTGTATGCAAGTAATAACAGAATGGTTTGGGCTGGAAGAGACCTCCAAAGGTCATCCAGTCCAACCCCCTTGCACTCAGCAGGGAGATCCTCCACTAGAGCAGGTTGCTCAGAGGCTTGTCCAGCCTCACAGAATCACAGCAACAGGCAGGGTGGCAAAGCCCCTCAGGATCACCAAGTCCCACCTACAACCCTACTGTACAAGAATTACCTTAAACCATAGCCCCAAGCACCACATGCAAACCACCCTTAAACACTTCCAGGCTGGGTGACTCCACCACTTCCCTGGGCAGCTCATTCCAGTCCCTGACCACTCTCTCCATGAAAAAAATATTTCCTGATATCCAATCTAAACCTCCCCAGCTTCAGCTTGAGGCCATTCCCACTTGTTCTGTCTCCAATTTGCTGTGAGCAGAGCCCAGCAGCAGCCTCTCCACAATGTCCCTTCACCTTGAACATCTCCAGGGATGGTTCCTCAGCTCCGTCCCTGGGCAACCTGTTGCAGCCTCCTGGTGCAAAGCTTGTTCCTCACAAACCTGTTGCATTGTTACAGCTGCCTCCTGGTGCAGAACTTGTTCCTCACAGCCAATCTCAAGCTGCTCTGCTCTCATTTCAAACCACTGCCCTCATCCTGTCTCTGCAGGCCTTTGCAAACAGCCCTTCAGGTCCTAGCAGGCTGCTCTTAGGTGTTCCTGGAACCTTCTCTTCTCCAGGCTAAACAACCCCAATTCCCTCAGGCTGTCCTCGTAGCTGGAGCCCTCCTCTGGACCGTCTCCATCATGTGCATGTTTCTTTTCTGCTGGGGGCTCCAGAGTTGGATGCAGTACTCCAGGTGAGGTCTCCCCAGAGCAGAGTTCAGTGGCAGAATCACCGCTCTTCACCTGCTGGCCACACTTCTTTTTGAAGCAGCATGTCTTGATTTCTTTTGCTCCCTCAAATGGAGTTCCATTATGAATTATTTAGCAAAATCTCTGCTTTGAATACCTCATTAAAAAAAAAAAAATAAAAAGCTATCTTCTGTGAGGGAAAAGCAGCAGCAGCAGAGAGAGGTCCTGAGCTGAAGTTGATCAATCTGCATAGCAGAAGAAATTCAAATGTGCTGCCACAGTTCCTTATCTTGCTAATTTGACCCATGAAGGTTTCCCTCCCTGAAATAAGTAGATTGAATCACTGTTAGTGCAGTAAGTCTCTGTTTTGGCCTCTGAACCTGCTTCCATCTGTTGTCATTTGTGGGATAAAGTCATCATGGTCATGGAGGGCCAGGGAGCAAGAGAGAAAAGTATGTCTGGTTTATTGCTTTCCAATGAGAGAAAGCTTTTTATTTAATTATTTATTTATTTTTAAATTGAAGGTTGCACTCTGTCTAAATATCTTTACATTTCCAGCCTTTGGTAGGTATGAAATATGGAAATCAGAGGGAAGGTCTCCAGCTTGCCAGCCAAATTATCCCAAATCCTGCAAAATACTTTTGCAGAGGTCTAACTTTACATCCATGAATCATAGTATTATTGACTCATAAAATCGTAGAGTCATAGAATCATAGAACCACAGAATGGTCTTGGTTTGGAAGGAACCTCCAAATCTCATCCAGTCCAACCCCCTCTGCAGTCAGCAGGGACATCCTCCACCAGATCAGGTTTCCTAGAGCTCTGTCAAGCCTCACTTTGAGTATCTCCTTGGATGTATCCTGAACCACCCCCTGAGCAACCTGTTGCAGTGTTCCAGCAGTCTCCTGGTGCAGAACTTTTTCCTCACATCCAATCTCAATCTGCTCTGCTCTCATTTCAAACATTTGCCCCTCATCCTGTTACTCCAGGCCTTTCTAAACAGTCTCTCTGCAGCCTTCTTGTAACCCCTTTCAGGTACTGGAAGGCTGTTCCTAGAGCCTCCCCAGAGCCTCCTCTTTTCCAGGCTGAACAACCTCCCTCAACCAGTTCCATCACAGAAATTTAATAAAATCAAAAATATGTTCAGTGACTGCACAATTGAAGGGATGGAAGGAGGCAGGATGAAAGGAAAAGCTAAATTGGTTCAGTCCCCTTGGTTGTGTAATTTACAAATTGGGTTGGAGGGAGCTTTCATCTCCCAAAGGGCCTAATTAGCAACGGGATGAATTTCATCAGCACCTCCAAGCAGTCCTGTTTCTTCTGCCTGTGTGAATTGGCACAAGCTGCTGTGCCCTGAGGAGCCCCTAACCTTTGGCCTTCATGTCTGAACATCTTGAGAGCTCACATCTAGTTGTGATTTAGTGTTCCCTCTCGGGACACAGCTGATCTAGGCAAGAGCCAACCCTTCTTTTGAGCAGGGAACATCCTGCCTCTTCGAACAGACCTACAGGACCTGGTACAGGATGGACTGGATTCCTGTGAGCAGAGCAAGGGCAATAGGGAATATCTGGGAGCTTGTGAAAGGCTTGGAGTCCAGACCTTTTCAGCACCTAGAAGCAAAGGAATCTGGAAAATGAATGTCAGGCTTCAGAAGTACTTCATGTTCTGCAACTGCAGCTCTTGCAAATTTTGCAATTTGGGGGCACTGACATCAAAGCCTTGGGAAAGGTTTCATAGATTCATGGAATGGCTTAGGTTGGAAAGGACCTTGGAGATCATCCTGACGTAGGATCTGTGAAAACCATGTGGTTTTATTTTGAGGAAGCTGTGGCTCAGTTTTAAAGACATCAACACGAAATGTCTTCAAGGAAAGTTTGAGGAAAAATAACGCTACATCACGTTCCCAACAGCAATTCCAAGGCAGAGTCATTATTAAAATTCTGAGCATAATTAATGTGTTGGACTTAGGAAAACAAATGTGGCATCCAGACAGGATTCCTGCACTGGAAGAAGGAGAATTCAGATGCATAGGGCAGGTGAGGCTCAAGAAGGCTCTGAGCAACCTGATCTAGTGGAGGATGTCTCTGCTGTGTGCAGGGTGGGGATGAGCTTTGGAGGTCCCTTCCAGCCCAGACCATTTTACACTTCTATGAGTCTATGAGTCTTTGATTCTATTTAGTGACCAATTCCATTGCACCTCTGCTCCCTTCCAACTTAGACCATTTTACACTTCTGTGAGTCAATGAGGCTTTGATTCTGTTTAGTGACCAGTTCCATTCCATCTCTGCTCCCTACCAGCCCAGACCATTCTACACTTTTATGATTCTGAGTCTTTGATCCTATTTAGTGACCAACTTTGTTGCACCTGTTTCCTTCCAACCCAGATCATTCTACACTGCTGTGATTCTATGAATTTTTAATTTTATTTAGTAACCAGTTTTATTCCACCTCCCCTCCCTTTCAACCCAGACTATTCTACACTTCTATGATTCTGTGAGTCTATGTTTCTGTTTAGTGACCAATTTCATTGCACCTTTGCTCTCTTCCAGCCCAGACCATTCTGTGCTTCTATGACTCTATCTGGTGAGCAGTTCCGTTCCAGCTCTGGTATTTCACATAAACCTCTCATTAATCCTTCCCTAAACCTGCCTGTAAAATGAGCAAAATATATTTTCCCCATGTGGTTCTATTTTGAGGAAACTATGGCTCACTTTTAAAGACATCAACAATAAATGTCTTCAAGGAAAGTTTGAGGGAAAGAAACACTAAATCATATTCCCAGCAGCAGTTCCAAGGCAGAGTCATTATTAAAATTCTGAGCATTATTAACGTGTTGGACTTAGGAAGACAAATGTGGCACAATACAGACAAAGTCAACAGCCTGTGGCTGGAGTTGTAGCTTTCTTTTTTAAAAGCAGATGATGTAGTATCTGGGATGCAAAATGTGCTGACATCCCCTTCTCAGGGAAAAAAAGAAGAGAAAGATGCCCAAAGTAGCTCTGCCTGCAGAGAGAATGACACTGCTGTAAAAATAACCTGCCCTAAGGTTTCATCTGGTCACTGATTTATGAAGTTGGGCAGAGTAATGTTGCTTTAAAATAGACAACTGAAATTCCTGCAGCTCCTTCCGCAGACTGGGAACCT
This sequence comes from Psilopogon haemacephalus, assembly GCA_013396835.1. NCBI lineage: Eukaryota > Metazoa > Chordata > Aves > Piciformes > Megalaimidae > Psilopogon > Psilopogon haemacephalus. Next base: position 106,111 of record VWZI01016990.1, on the reverse strand, counting down.
CCAATGCACTGTGTTAATAATTTGCTTAATTGCAGTCATTACTGTGAAGTGCTGTGTGAGGCACAATTTGCTTTTGCTTTTCCCCAGACCTGCTTTTGCAATGACTTCAAACTGAATCATGACTCTGCTCCTAAAAATGCATGGCACAACATATTTGATTCTTTACCAACTGACATCTGAAATTCCATAGACTCATGGAATGGCTTAGGTTGGAAGGCACCTTGCAGACCATCCAGTTCCAACACCCCTGCCATGGGCAGAGACACCTCCCAGCAGCCCAAGTTGCTGAAGGTCTCATCCAGCCTGGACTTGGAGTCCTCCAGGGAGGTTGTGGAGAACAGACTTATATTCTGTGCTCCACAACCTGCCTGGGTAACCTGTTCCAGCGTCTTCCCACCCTCACCTCAACAAGAGGAAAAACTTCTTTATGGTGAGAGTGATAGATTTAGTCTGGAGAAGAGAAGGCTGTGAGGGGATCTGATCAATGCTTAGCAATATCGGAGGGGTGGGTGTCAAGTGGAGGAGGCCAAGCTCTTTTTGGTGGTGCACAGCAATAAGCCAAGGAGCAATGGATACAAACTGGAACAGAGAAGGTTTCAGCTCAACATGAGAAGAAACTTCTTTGCAGTGAGGGTGGCAGAGCCTTGGAGCAGGCTGCCCAGAGAGGTTGCAGAGTCTCCTTCTCTGGAGACTTTTCAAACCCTCCTAGATGTGTTCCTCTGTGCCCTGCCCTGGGTGCTGCTGCTCTGGCAAGGTGGTTGGACTGGATGATGTCTGGAGGTCCCTTCCAACCCTTCACATTCTGTGACTGTGTTGTTATTTTCTACTCTCCAGCCTTCTGGATTGCCTCCATATAGTGCAAGGGGGAAGGCAAAGTCATGATTTCATTTTCTGAGGAAGTGTTCTGCCCAAGAACACTTCTGTTGATGAATCAGAATTTCTTAGGGTGGCCCCTGTGAGTCTGCCTGAAAATGTTCGTGAGATTACTGTGCTTGCAACTTGCCCAGCAGTGGTAGGATTAAAAAAATAAGCTTCACATTTGTGAAGATGTATAGGGTGATGTGTGAAAATATCCTTTTGAGGAGTCAGAAAATTACATCAAGCAAGTTACTTTAAACTGAAAACAAAAAAGAACCTTCCAGTACCTGGTGGGGCCTGCAGGAAGGATAGAGTGAGACTAATTACAGGTCTGTGGCGATAAGATGAGGGCTAATGGTTTGAAATGAGAGACGAGGAGATTGAGAGTGGATGTGAGGAATGAGTTGTGCACCAGGAGGGTGCTGCAATGCTGCAACAAGTAGCCCAAGAAGGTAGTTGAGGCTCCATCCCTGCAGGTGTTCAAGGTGAGGCTGGACAAGGCTCTGAGCAACCTGATCTGTGCAGGAGGTCCCTGCTGAGTGTAGGGGGGTTGGACTGGGTGCTCTTTGAAGGTCACTTCCAACCTAGAATTCTGTGATTCTGTTGTTGTCTCCTCAGTGTGTCTACAAGGCACACAAGCTGCCAGCGGAACCATGTGAGGCTCCACAGGACTCCTTTGTTGGGACATATCCCAGTTTGTGATAGAATCAAAGTAATTTGCATCCAGACAAGATTCCTACACTGAGAGAAGGAGAGTTCAGATGCATATGACAGGTGAGGCTCAACAAGGCTCTGAGCAACCTGATCTAGCTGAGGATGCCCCTGCTGACTGCAGAGAACGTTGGACTGGATGAGCTTTGGAGGTCCCTTCCAGCCCAGACATTCTACAGTGCTATTACTCTGTGAGTCTTTGATTCTATTTAGTGACCAATTCCATTGCACCTCTGCTCCCTTCCAACCCAGACCATTCTACACTTCTATGATTCTGTGAGTCTATGTTTCTATTTAGTGACCAAATTCATTGCACCTCTGCTCCCTTCCAGCCCAGACCATTATAAACTTCTATGATTCTATGATTTTATCTGGTGAGCAGTTCCATTCCAGCTCTGGTATTTCACATAAACCTCTCATTAATCCTTCCCTAAACCTGCCTGTAAAATGAGCAAAATATATTTTCCCCATGTGGTTCTATTTTGAGGAAACTATGGCTCACTTTTAAAGACATCAACAATAAATGTCTTCAAGGAAAGTTTGAGGGAAAGAAACACTAAATCATATTCCCAGCAGCAGTTCCAAGGCAGAGTCATTATTAAAATTCTGAGCATTATTAACGTGTTGGACTTAGGAAGACAAATGTGGCACGATACAGGCAAAGTCAACAGCCTGTGGCTGGAGTTGTAGCTTTCTTTTTTAAAAGCAGATGATGTAGTATCTGGGATGCAAAATGTGCTGACATCCTCTTCTCAGGGAAAAAAAAAAGAGAAAGATGCCCAAAGTAGCTCTGCCTGCAGAGAGAATGACACTGCTGTAAAAATAACCTGCCCTAAGGTTTCATCTGGTCACTGATTTATGAAGTTGGGCAGAGTAATGTTGCTTTAAAATAGACAACTGAAATTCCTGCAGCTCCTTCCGCAGACTGGGAACCTCCAATGCACTGTGTTAATAATTTGCTTAATTGCAGTCATTACTGTGAAGTGCTGTGTGAGGCACAATTTGCTTTTGCNCCCCTGCCATAGGCAGGGACACCTCCCACTAGAACAGGTCACTCACGACCTCATCCAGGCTGGTCCTGAACACCTCCAGGGAGATTGTGGATCACAGAATCACCCAATGTGATCAAGGATCAAAGTTCACACTGGGTGATTCTGTGCTCCACAACCTGCCTGGGCAACCTGTGCCAGTGTCTTACCACCCTCACTGGAAAGAATTTCTTCTTAATCTCCAGTCTCAGTCTGCCCTCCTCAAGCTTCACTCCATTCCCTCTCATCCCTTATCAAAAGTCCCTCTCATCCCCTGCCTTCAATCCATTCCCTCTCATCCCTTATCCATTCCCAGCCCTTATCAAAATCCCTTCCTGGCCCCTTCAGGTGCTGAAAGGCTGCTCTAAGGTCTGCCTGCAGCCTTCTCTTCTCCAGGCTGAACAGCCCCTGCTCTCTCAGGCCATCCCCATAGGGAGGGTTCTGCAGCCCTCTGATCATCTTTGTACCTGCTCCAGCAGCTCCATATCCCCTCTATGCTGGAGACACCAGAACTAGAGGCAGTGCTGCAGATGTGGCCTCATAAGACCAGAGCAGTTTTCCATACAACATAAGCTGGAGCAGTTTGGCTAGCGAAAGGTTTCAGCCTTCTCTATCTGCAGGAATGCAATTCCCAGAGCTGTTAGAATTTCTCCAGAGCTGTGCTGGGTTTCTGGAAGGCAGAATGAGCCTTGCTTTGCACAGCCTATGTTATTCCATTGTGCACCACACTGAATTTCCACTTTTTCAGAGCTGTTGACCTTCATAGTTTTCTAAAGGACACCCAGATCCCTGGATGGTGAATTGACGTTAGAATACTGTGAGTTTGGGAATTGTAGTCCCATTGTGAAGACCTTTCTGAAGTAGTCAACATATCATAGCATCATAGGTTCATAGAATCACAGTACCATAGAACCAGTCAGAGTTGGAAGGGACCACAAAGCTCAGCCAGTTCCAACCCCTCTGCCATGGGACAAGGACACCTCATGATAGATCAGGCTGCCCAGAGCCTCATCTAGCCTGGCCTTAAAGACTTCCAGGGATGAGGCTTCCACAACCTCCCTGGGCAACCCCTTCCAGACTCTCACCAACCTCATGCTGAAGAACATCTTCCTAATATCCAGTCTGAATCTCCCCATTTCCAGGTTTGTTCCATTCTCTCCAGTCCTATCCCTACCTGACAGCCTAAAAACTCCCTCTCCAGCTTTCTTGTAGCCCCCTTAAGATACTGAAAGGCCACAATAAGGTTACCTGGGAGCCTTCTCCTCTGCAGCCTGCACAGCCCCAACTCCCTCAGTCTCTCCTCAGGGGTTTGTGTGAAAACCACTGCACCAAAGGCAGCTCTTACAGAAAATAACTGCCAGCTTATACTGTGACAGAGATCTCTATTCTGCAGTGCTCAAAGGAACCTCAGCTTCAGCCTCTTTCGGCTCCTGCAGTCCTGTGGGAAGAGCAGGGAACTCTCAGCCCATCGCGAGGAAAGCAGAACTGAAATAGATGCAAATTAAAAATATACAGAGAGGAGAGAGAAATCAGATTGCAGACAGCTTCTCCTTTGCAATCTCAGAGCAGGACACACCGTTTGAGAGCTTCCTCTTCAGCACAGGCATTGACTCACACTCAGGAATGTATTCCATTACAGCCTTGCTGGCTTGCACCATAGCTTCATGTAGAACCAGTTAGTTGCTGTGGTGACAGCAACCAACAAACAGAAAAGAAAAGAAAAAAAAAAAGTAAATGAGCTCTTTCAGGGCTGCTCAGAGCAGTTTAATGACATCATCCAAGCTTAAAACTTTCCTGCTTGCTCTCTTTCCTAAAAGGAGGCTAAGCATCTAATCTGGTCCTAAAGCCGTTGGTAGCTCAGTCTGTACAGGCTGTTGCAGTCGTAGAGGCTGCAATCTATAGCCATTGGTTCAAGCAAAGCTGGAATTTATCTCCATAACAACAAACTGAACCATAGTGAAACCTGGGGAAACCCTGCTGTCTTTTGCAGAGGTAGATAAAGACATCAAGAAAAAGTGTTGGTGCAGATAATAAAGACAGAAACAAAAATTGTTGGTGCTGATGATAAAGGTAGGAATGGAAATTGTTGGTGCTGATGATAAAGGTAGTAATGGAAATTGTTGGTCCCAATAGTGAAGAGAGGAACAGAAATTTTTGTTGCAGATACTGAAGATAGAAACAAAAATTGTTGGTACTATTAGTGAAAATAGGAACAAAAATTGTTGGTGCAGATGGTAAAGATAGAAACAAAAATTGCTGGTGCAGGAGGTAAAGATAGGAACAGAAATTGTTGGTGCTGATAGTGAAGATAGGAACAGAAATTGCTGGTGCTGATAGTGAAGATAGGAACAGAAATTTTTCGTTCTGATAGTCAAGGTAGGAACAAAAATTGTTCGTGATGATACTGAAGATAAAAACAAAAATTGTTGGTGCATATACTGAAGATGGGAACAAAAATTGTTGGTGCAGATGGTAAAGATAGGAAGAGAAATTGTTGGTGCTGATAGTCAAGGTAGGAACAGAAATTGTTGGTGCTGATAGTCAAGGTAGGAACAAAAATTGTTGGTGCAGATACTGAAGATAGGAACAAAAATTGTTGGTGCAGATGGTAAAGATAGGAACAGAAATTGTTGGTGCTGATACTGAAGATAGGAACAAAAATTGCTGGTGCAGATGGTGAAGATAGGAGCAAAAATTGATGGTGCAGATGATAAAGATAGGAACAGAAGTGTTTGGTGCTGATAGTGAAGATAGGAACAGAAGTGTTTGGTGCTGATAGTCAAGGTAGGAACAAAAATTATTGGTGCCAATAGTAAAGATAGAAACAAAAATCGTTGATGCAGATGATCATAGAATGATAGAAATATAGAATCAGTCAGGGTTGGAAGGGACCACAAGTATCATCTAGTTCCATCATCCCCTGCCACGGGCAGGGACACCTTACCCTAGATCAGGCTGCCCACAGCCTCATCCAGCCCAGCAGCAAAAACGTCCAGGGATGTGGCCCCAACCACCTTCCTGGGCAACCCATTCCAGGGTCTCGCCACTCTCATGGTGATGATAAAGATAGGGACAAAAATTGCAGGTGCAGATGGTGAAAATAGAAACAAAATCTGTTGGTGTAGATGATAAAGATAGCAACAAAAAATGTTGGTGTTAGTAGTGAAAATAGAAATAGAATTTGTTAGTGCAGATGGTGAAGACAGGAACAAAAATTGTTGGTGCAGGTGGTGAAAATAGAAACAAAAAATGTTGGTGCAGATGATAAATATAGGAACAAAAATTGTTGGTGGCAGGTGATAAAGATAGGAATAAAAAGTGTTGGTGGTGATAGTGAAAATAGAAGCAAAAATTTTTGGTGTTGATAGTGCAGATAGAAACCAAAAAAATTGTTGGTGTAGATAGGAACAAAATTGCTGGTGCTGATAGTGAAGATATGAACAAAAATTGCTGGTGCAGGTACTGAAGATAAGAACAAAAACTGTTGGTGCTGGTAGTGAAGATAGGAAAAAAATTGCTTGTGCAGATAGAGGAGACAAAAATTGTTGGTGCTGATACTGAAGATAGGAACAAAAATTGCTGGTTACAGATGATAAAGATAGGAACAAAAACTGCTGGTGCAGATGGTGAAGACAAATATTGTTGGTGCTCATAGTGAAGACAATAAAAAGTGAGACCTTGTTGTAGACCCCCTTCAGGTACTGGAATGTCGTTAGTAGGTCTTTCTGGAGCCTTCTCCTCTCCAGGCTGAATGACCCCAGCTCCCTCAGCCTTACATCAGATCCATCTGCTAGGAAGCTCTGTGCATGTACAAATCCTCATGGTAAAAGCAGGCTTGCTGTGGCAGGATGAAGTCAGACACATATGTGCCTGCAAGGACCTATATTTGTATGCATGTGGGGTGCCTGTGGATTTCATTAGTGTTGTTATTATTATCATTATAATAGGTAATTCTCATCCCATTACTTTTATTGCTATATTTGTTAATTCACCCTATAACCTTGAGAGGCTTTATTAAAGTTGGCAGGATCAGCGTAAGGGCTGGTGTGATGTCTAGACAAAAGGAATTAAAGCCACAGCAGAAATACTGACTCAATATTTCCCTTCTGTGGGAAGTTTCTGTCTCACTCTTACAAGCCCTTTAATGTAATGTTATTAAGGATTTAATGCAAGAACCAATGTGTGCTCTAATGGGATTAGAGTAAGCCTTTTGCCATGTATTTACAGTTGGCTGGGCAGAAGTTGCCTGCCGAATATCAGAGCCAATTTAATGTTGTGGGTTTGAAATGAAAAGAGAGATGTTAAGTCTCTAGCACTGGAGTACAAACCCAACCCCAAAGCCTGTCAGACTGGAACTAGAAATCATAGAATCATAGAATGGTTTAGGTTGGAAGGGACCTCAGAGTTCATCAGTTCCAACCCCCCTGTGCCATAGGCAGGGACACCTCCCGCTAGAACAGGTCACTCAAGGCCTCATCCAGCCTGGGTTTGAACAATTCCAAGGAGGGAGCAACCACAACCTCTCTGGGCAACCTATGCCAGTGTCTCACCACCTTCACTGCAAACAACTTCCTCATAACATCCAGTTTAAATCTCTCCTCTGCCAGTCTAAACCCATTAGCCCTCATCCTGTCATTCCAAGCCCTTGTCAATAGCCCCTCCCCAGCCTTTCTGAAGCCCCATTCAGATCCTGGAAGGCCACTCCAAGGTCTCCTGGCAGCCTTCTCTTCTCCAGGCTGCAGAGCCCAAACTCTCTCAGCCTGTCCTCATAGCAGAGCTGCTGCAGCCCTCTCAGCATCTTGGTGTCCTCCTCTGCACTGGCTCCAGCACTTGCATGTGCTGCTTGTGCTGGGGGCTGCAGAGCTGCAGACAGTGCTGCAGGTGGGGTGTGAGGAGAGAGAGAGCAAAGGGGCAGAATCCCCTCCCTTGCCCTGCTGCCCACAGCTGCTCATGCTGCAGCCCAGCACACAGTTGCTGTCTGGGCTGTACTCACACTGCAGCCTCATCTTGAGCTTTGCATCAGCCCAGACCTGTTCCCCACCCAGCCTGGGGCTGTGCTTGGGATTGCATCCACCCAGGTGTAGGACCTTACACTTGGCCTTGTTGAATGTCATGAGTTTGGTCTGGGCACAGCTCTGCAGCCTGTGCAGGTCCATCTGGATGGATCCCTGCCCTCTAGCAAGTTGACTGTGCCACACAGCTTAGTGCCAGCTGCACAGTTTCTGAGTCTGGACTCTCTCTATGTCACCAACAAAGATGTTAATCCCAAGATGTTAATCCAGCACTATTTTGGACAGCAGCAGTCAGAAAAAAAAAAAAAAAAAAAGATAAGTGAACACTTGTGGTATCTGTGCGTGGGAAACAGGATGCAGGGAAGATCCAGGGATGCATAGATTCTAGGCCAGCGTGATGAAAAACTTGTTTGAGTTCCCACCAAGCCATCAGGCTGCATCCTCTCATCATAGCGGCCACAAGAGGATTAAGGGAAGGAGGCACTGACAGTTCTCTGTCCAAACTTGTGTCGTGATTTTCCTTCTCTCACAGCTGCCAAGTGATTGACATTAAATTGTCTTCGCAAAGTGGATCCGAGAGTTGTGAATGAAGGCCAAAAAAGCCAGGAGATTGCAAAAAGAAATAGTTCAGGCAGAAAGAGGAAAGATCTAACAGGGCAAGGAAGTCCAGAAGAATGTGAGAGAGAAAAAGGAGATGTCAGATGGCTAAGAGGTTTTGAAAAAGTTCCATACTTATGGAAACTGAGTTGAGTGAAACTGCTCTGAGCTGGAATGAACCTTAAGAATCACTTCAGCTCTAAACCCTCTGCCATGGGAATCACAAAATTACAGAATCACAGAGTTAAGCAGGCTGGAAAAGACCTCTAAGATCACTGAGGCCAGCCTGTCACCTACCCTTCTAAACTAACTAACCCATGGCTCCAACAGTTCCATGTCCTTCTTGCGTTGGGGGCTCCAGAACTCTACACAGTGCTCCAGTTTGACCTTGCCTGTTTTTGACTGCTACATCTTCCTCTGCTGACTGAGTGCACATTTTAAAATGTGAAGGCAATGAGGGGAAAATGAAATATTGCTTTGGCTTTGGAGACCCACTCAGCTCGATCTTATCCAGCAGAGAAAGAGGAGGAATTTAGCTGACTAAATACTGAAGTTTTCTTATTCAGATATTTTGATAGAGTAGAGTAGAGTAGAGTAGAATAGAATAGAATAGAATAGGAATAGGAATAGGAATAGGAATAGGAATAGGAATAGGAATAGGAATAGGAATAGGAATAGGAATAAGAATAGAATAAGCCAGGTTGGAAGAGACCTCCAAGATCATCCAGTCCAACCTATCACCCAGCTCTATTCAGTGTCACTAAGTGCCCCATCCAGGCTTTGCTTGAACACCTCCAGGGATGGGGACTCCACCACCTCCCTGGGCAGCCCATTCCAATGCCAATCACTCTCCCTAGGAAGAACTTCCTCCTAACATCCAGCCTATACCTCCCGTGGCACAACTTGAGACTGTGTCTCCTTGTTCTGTTGCTGGTTGCCTGGGAGAAGAGCCCAAGCCCACCTGTCTACAGCCTTCCTTCAAGTAGTTGTAGACAAAAAACAGAAACAAAATGAGTGATATCAAATTGCTGAAAAGAAACACAGAGAGAAAAAAAAAAAGAAATAGAAACAGAGATGGTGGAGAAAGAGATGTGGGTTACATATGCTCTGTTGTTTAGAAGTTTCAAGATGACTTTCAGAAGGCTGGGAATGCTTTTCTCCTGATAAGATAAAACTCCAGCATGACCCAGATTAGGGGAAGGCTTCCCTCTGGCTCTACTGGAAAGGAGACTTCATAGTGGTTTGGAGGCTGTTTGACAGCCTGGAGCATGGGGCTTATAATGATGTATTTTTTCTGGCCTCAGTTTTGGAGTTGGAGCCTGCATTGTCCTTGTCAGCAAATTACAGAACATGTTGAGGTCAAAGCTCACTGACCCATGGGCAAGTGAAGCTCCATAGCACTGCCCACAGTGCTCCTTTGGGGTCCAGTGAACTGCACCAAAAACCTATATTGTGCAGAATTTTCAGAGGAAGCCTCAAAGCTCACCCATGTGTCAGTGTGGATTGTGACACAGTTTAAAGTGCACAAAAAAAGAGAGAATACAAAAGTGTTTGTATTAAAGTATTCATGGACTAGGATAGGTTGGGGACTGAGCTCTTGGAGAGCAGCACTGGGGAAAGGGACCTAGAGGTGCTGGTGGGCAGAAGGATGCTCATGAGCCAGCAATGTGCCCTGGTGGCAAAGAAGGCCAAGGGCACCTGGGCTGGGTTAGAAGGGCTGTGGTTAGTAGATGGAGAGAGGTTCCTGCCTCTGTACTCTGCCCTCCTGAGTCTGCATCTGAAATGTGTCCAGTTCTGGGCACTTCATATCAAGAACAAGCTCAGGGAAGTGCTTGAGAGAGTCCAGCCCAGAGGCCCAGAGCTGCTGCAGGAAGGGGAGCATCTCCTGTGAGGCCAGGCTGAGGGAGCTGGGGCTGGGAGCTGGCAGCAGAGGAGCCTGAGGGCTGCCCTCAGTGCTGTGCTCAAGATGTGCAGGGCAGTGTGGGCAGGACGCAGCCAGGCTCTGCTCAGGGGTGCCCAAGGGCAGCACAAGGGGCACTGGGGGCAAGCTGGAGCAGAGGAGGTGCCAGGGGAAGAGGAGGGGAACCTTTTTGCCTGGGAGGCTGCCAGAGGCCTGGAGCAGGCTGCCCAGAGAGGCTGTGGAGTCTCCTTCTCTGCAGGCATTGCAAACCCTCCTGGCTGTGTTCCTGTGTGCCCTGCCCTGGGTGCTGCTGGGTCTGGCAGGGCGAGTGGACTGGGTGCTCTCTGAAGCTCCCTTCCAGCTCCTGACATTCTGTGATTGTGTGAACATTGCTTCAATATAGATATTTGAAATAAGCTGAGCACCCTTAAGTGGCACTGCACTTGTTCTTAAAGTGGAACTTCAATAATGTGTGCCTGTGTGCCCTGCCCTGGCTGCTGCTGCTGCTCTGGCAGGCAGGGTTGGGCTGGATGCTCTCTGGAGGTCTATAGGTACACATGGAGACACAGCATTAACCATTCTTAGCTGTGCTTTTGTCCTAAAACACAGCTGTAGATGTTGTAATATTGCAAGAATGAGTCACTAGCACAGTGGTGCCTGTGCACGGGATTCCAGCTAGCACTGACTGTTTCTCCTCTCTGACGAGGGTTCAGTGAAAATAGTGTTTCAGCTTCTTGTTTTGCTAATGTTCTGCTACTGTGTCTCATGCTCAGCAGGAGCTCTGGCACTCACAGTCTGCATTTCCTCGAGCAAGGGTTTGGTTTTGTTTTCTTTTTCTTTTACTGTTAACTTTTAAAACTGATCTTCTGGGTGCCTATAGTCAAGCTCCAAAATGTGCCCTGAGAGGTGTTTCTGTAACCCGCAGTTTACTACATCTAGTAACTGTATTCAGCTTACAGACAGCTGTAACTGAAAAACAACTCAGAACTGCCACTCCGGTGTGGCAAAATAGTCGAGGGAGAAGCAGGCATGAGGTGGAGCTATTCGACTCTGTGGCAGGTATCTTCACAGCATCACACAATGGGAGGGGTTGGAAGGGAGCTCCAGAGGGCATCCAGCCCAGAGCAGAAGTACCCAGGGCAGGGCACATAGCAACACAGCCAGGGAGGGTTTGCAATGCCTGCAGAGAAGGACACTCCACAGCCTCTCTCGGCAGCCTGCTCCAGGCCTCTGGCACCCTCACCACACAGCAGTGTTGAGGTGGCACCTCCTGGGTCCCAGCTTGTACCAGTTTGTCCCTTGCCCTCTCACTGGGCACCACCACACAGAGTCTGGCACCTCCATCCTGACACCCACCCTCACTTAAGGGTTGGAAGGGAGCTTCAGAGAGCACCCAGTCCACTCGCCCTGCCAGACCCAGCAGCACCCAGGGCAGGGCACACAGGAACACAGCCAGGAGGGTTTGCAATGCCTGCAGAGAAGGAGACTCCACAGCCTCTCTGGGCAGCCTGCTCCAGGCCTCTGGCAGCCTCCCAGGCAAAAAGGTTCCCCTCCTCTTCCCCTGGCACCTCCTCTGCTCCAGCTTGCCCCCAGTGCCCCTTGTGCTGCCCTTGGGCACCCCTGAGCAGAGCCTGGCTGCGTCCTGCCCACACTGCCCTGCACATCTTGAGCACAGCACTGAGGGCAGCCCTCAGGCTCCTCTGCTGCCAGCTCCCAGCCCCAGCTCCCTCAGCCTGGCCTCACAGGAGATGCTCCCCTTCCTGCAGCAGCTCTGGGCCTCTGGGCTGGACTCTCTCAAGCACTTCCCTGAGCTCCTTCTTGACCTGAGGGCTCCAGATCTGGACACAGAATCACAGCACCATGCAGGTTGGCAAAGCCACTCAGGATCACCAAGTCCAACCTAGAACCCTACTCTACAAGATTCACCTTAAACCACATCTCCAAGCACCACATCCAAACCACCCTTAAACACATCCAGGCTGGGTGACTCCACCACCTCCCTGGGCAGCTCATTCCAGTCCCTGACCACTCTCTCCCTGGAAAACTTTTTTCCTAATGTGCAATCTAAACCTCCCTGACCTCAGCTTGAGGCCATTCCCCCTTATTCTGTCTCCAATTCCCTGTGAGCAGAGCCCAGCAGCAGCCTCTCCACAATGTCCTTTCAGGTAGTTGTAGACAGCAATGAGGTTTGCCCTCAGTCTCCTCTTCTTCATACTAACCATCCCCAGCTCCCTTTATTCTCCAGGCCCTACCCCAGCTATGTTGCCCTCCTCTGGACCCATAATATTCCAGACACAATATTCCAGATGTGGCGTCAGAAGGGCAGAGTAGAGAAGGAGGAGAACATCTTTATCAGCATGGATGAGGTCACCCCCTCAGGCTTCTCTTCTCCAAGCTAATGAGCTCCACCTTCCTCATGACCTCAGTGGCCTTTCAGAAGTAACATGCAAAAATTTTGTATGCATGATTTGTGTTCCAAGGACATGGAACTCTTGGAGCCAGTCCAGAGGAGGCCACCAAGATGCTGAGAGGGCTGCAGCACCTCTGCTGTGAGGACAGGCTGAGAGAGTTGGGGCTCTGCAGCCTGGGGAAGAGAAGGCTTCCAGGCGACCTTGGAGTGGCCTTCCTATCTGAAGGGGGCTGCAGGAAGGCTGGGGAGGGACTATTGACAAGGGCTTCTCATGCCAGGACAAGGAGGAATGGGTTTGAACTGGCAGAGGGGAGATTGAAACTGGATGTGAGGAGGAATTTGTTTGCAGTGAGGGTGATGAGACACTGGCACAGGTTGACCAGGGAGGTTGTGGAGCACAGAATCACCTTGGGTGATCACAGATCACATTGTGTGCTTCTGTGTTCCACAACCTTCCTGGAGGTGTCCAAGGCCAGACTGGATGAGGCCTTGAGCGACCTGTTCCAGTGGGAGGTGTCCCTGCCTATGGCAGAGGGGGGTTGGAACTGGCTGAGCTTTGAGGTCCCTTCCAACCTAAACCATTCTGTGATTCGATGATTCTTGTACAAAGTACTGGAATTCATCACTGCTGTTCCTCTCCTGTCACCTACCAGCATTAATTGGGCCCTCAGTCACATTTGCATTACTATTCAGTAGCCATTCTTGCATCCTGCTACCTCCAAGCTACTCATTCTGGTAGGCAAATATTTCCCTGTAAACAGCAAGAGCCATGACAGAAGCTCCTCTATCTCCTCTCTAAACTGCTTCCTGATTTTTGTTGTACAATCCAAACCTTCCAAATCTAAGGATGCCAAAGTGTTGAGGCCCTTCAGCCAGTAAATAATCTTGAAAATTGGCAGCACTCTGGAATGAGAAGTTTGTGCTACCTCAGGCTGCTCTATTCCCTAACCTGTGATTTCAGGCACTGCTGCTTAAGAATTCCCTGAATTCTGCAGGGAAGTGAAATATTCTCTGGGNTCTCTCTTTTCCACAGTGAGTTATGTGCATAGAATTTGACCTTTCTTGGGTTTTTTTGTTTTTTTTTTTTTTTTTTCTGCAAGCAAGCTGTTGCTACAGCAACATCTGATGTGTCAGATGGAACTCCAATGGAGGCAAAAAGGCAAGCTGGAGATTTCAGAACAGAAATCAGCCCAGAATGGGCTGTTCAGTACAGATGAGAGGCTGGAAATGATATTTAATTGCATTTCCCTGTTACTGCAAATCCTCTTGTTTTTTTTTTTTAATGTGGAATCTAACAGGTCATGTTTTCTGTTCTAAAATATTTGCATCCCCTCTTCCAGGAGCAAAACATTTCTGTTTTCTTTCATCGTGTGCTTATAGATGTGCAGCTTAACAGAGGAGGGAGGCTTTGGAGCACACAGGGAAGCTCCTGGCCTTGGGTTTGGCTGGCCTAGGCCAGGCTGGATGAGGTCTTGAGCGACCTGATCTAGTGGGAGGTGTCCCTGCCTATGGCACAGGAGGGTTGGAAGTGGATGATCTTTGGAGTCTCTTCCAACCTAAAACATTCTATGATTCTATGATTTCTTCTTGTGACTCTGGGTCAGCTGCCCCAGACAAGAGAGCTAAGGTAAGGCAAAGGAATGCGTTAGTCTGGAGGTGGCACTCAGCTCCCACCTGCTGGCTGAGCATTGTGGCTCAGACTGCAGTTCCTACAGCAGAAAGTCCCCTGGTACTGGTGCAGAGCTCAGGGGTAGAGGGAGAGGTTGGCCAATATGCTTTACTCTCCACAAAGGCATTTAAGCAGCTGAAAAGAGATCTGTTAGCAGAAAAAAAAAAAAATCATTAGTTTGGCTTTTTGTTTGTTTTGTTGTGGTTTGGGTTCGCTATGTTTGGTTTGGTTGTGGGTTTTTTTGTTTTGTTTTTTAGGGTTTTGGTGGGGTGGCAGGGTTTTTTT
>VWZI01016990.1:0-91604 GCA_013396835.1 Psilopogon haemacephalus | reverse complement strand
TTATTTGTTTTTTGTTTTTTTTTTTTTGGGGGGGGGGTGTGTGTTGTTTGTTTGGTTTGGGTTTGGTGCCAGAATATGGCATTGCAAATATTGCCCTTCATGCCTATGGCTGCCCCTGAGCTGATGGGAAGGTAGTGACAGGACTAGGAGAAATGGAACAAAGCTGGAGTTGGGCAGATTCAGACTGGAGGGGAGGAGGAAGTTGTTGAGCATGAGAGTGGTGAGAGCCTGGAAGGAGTTGCCCAGGGAGGTGTTTGGGGCCACATCCCTGGAGGTGTTTGAGGCCAGGCTGGCAGAAGCTGTGGGCAGCCTGCTCTAGGGTAGGGTGTCCCTGGGCATGGCAGGGGGGTTGGGACTGGCTGATCCTTGTGGTCCCTTCCAACCCTTACTCATTCTATGGTTCTAAAAAGATCTTGGCCCCCTCCACTTGACACTCACCCCTGAGATATTGATGGACATTGATCAGATCCCCTCTCAGCCTTCTCTTCTCCAGCCTAAACAGCCCCAGGCCTCTCATTCTCTCTCCATAAGAGAGATGCTCAAGTCACCCAATCATCCTTGTGGCTCTCCACTGGATTCTTTCCAGCAGGTCCCTGTCTGTTGAACTAAGAAGCCCAACATTAGGCACAATATTCCAGGTGTGGTCTCACTTAACCATTCTATGATTGGTATGCCATTAGCAGCTCAAAATGTATTTTATATAAGCTAAGGGTTGCCTACTCTACATATTTAAAACACAAAACGTGTTACAGGTAGTTAGTATGGAGCCACTTAGAATCATGGAATCAGTCAGGGTTGGAAAGGACCACAAAGATCATCCTGTCCAATCTTTCAGGGGAAGAATACAATTCAATCAAGATGGACCAGCACCCTCTCAAGCTGGGCCTTGCAACTCTCTAAGCTTTCCAAGGATGTTGCTGTTCTTCACATTAAGGTTAGAACATGATCATAGAATCATAGAATGAGTCAGGGTTGGAAGGGAGCACAAGGATCAGCCAGTTCCAACCCCCCTGCCATGCCCAGGGACACCCTACTCTAGATCAGGCTGCCCACAGCTCATCCAGCCTGGCTGCAAACACCTCCAGAGATGTGGCCCCAGCCACTTCCCTGAGCATCCCCTTGCAGGCTCTCACCACTCTCATGCTGAACAGCTTCCTCCTCACCTCCAGGCTGAATCTCCCCACCTCCAGCTTTGCTCCATTCCCCCTAGTCCTGTCACTCCCTGACAGCCTTAAAAGTCCCTCCCCAGTTCTTTTGTAGGCCCCTTTCAGATCCTGGAAGGCCACCAGAAGGTCACCTGGGAGCCTCCTCTTCTCCAGCCTGCACAGCCCCAACTCTTTCAGTCTGTGCTCATAGCAGAGGTGCTGCAGCCCTCTGAGCATCCTCGGGGCCCTTATCAATCTAGGAGTATATTTTGTCTATTTCTGGTAATCAAATGGCTAAAGATAGTTGAAGAGAGCAAAACAATTTAATGCTCAAGTAGCAATAAAGAGCTTTCACAAAGTATTCTACTCCTTTTGGATGAGTCTTAGCCTATCAAGCACTGACTTCTCCTTCACTTGAACATTGTTTTGCTAGCAGTTTGTGTGCCACACAGACACACTGAGGATAGAATCATAGAATCAGAGACTGGTCTGCGTTGGAAGGGACCTCCAAAGTTCATCCAGTCCACCTTCCCCTGCACGCAGCAGGGACATCCTCCACTAGAGCAGGTTGCCCAGAGCCCTGTCCAGCCTCATTTTTAATATGTTCAGGGTTGAGGCCTCAACCACCTCCCTGGGCAACCTGTTGCAGTGTTCCACTACTGTCATGGTGCAGAACTTGTTCCTAACATGCAATCTCAATCTGATCTGCTCTAGTTTGAAGCCATTGCCCTTGTCCTGTCCCTGCAGGCCTTTGCAAACAGTCTCTCTTCATCCTTCTTGTAGTTCCTTCAGGTCCTGGCAGACTGCTTTTAGGTTGCCCCAGAGCCTTCTCTTCTCCAGGCTGCACACCCCCAGCTCCCTTAGCCTGTCCTCACAGCAGAGGTGCTCCAACCCCCTGATCATTTTCATGTTCCTCCTCTGGACCTGCTCCATCAGCTCCATGTCCTTTCTGTGCTGAGGGCTCCAGAGCTGGATGCAGCACTCCGGGTGAAGTCTCACCAGGGCAAAGTAGCAAAACCACCTCACTGGAGCTGCTGGCACTGCCATGGTCCAGCCTCCTCTCCTGAGTCAGGCTCAGCTATTCTTAAACTATTTCTCAGGGCCTGCTTTCAATATATTTGTTACTACCATCTGTGGACTACCTATTCACTTCTTGTTTCCAGTTCTGTTCTTAGCTGACCAAATCATTTTTTCCATGACTTCATACTGTCCTGGGTAGTTTTCACACAAGTAGAGTTAAAATAGAGTTGCCAAGGAAGCAAATAATGACCGTAGTTCAAACAGCCTGAAGTGCTTATGAGTGTTGAGCTCAGGTGCTGGAGTGGGGCAGAGCCTTGCTCAGGAGAATTTTGCTTGCCTGAATCCCAGAATGGATTGCTGAAATGCAGCTGTTCCCTTGGCGTGCCAGAGATGGGGTCTATCCTTCTGGGATCTCACACCAGATTGGGTAGAGCCAGAGGGATAATGCTGCATAGAGCTCATGTGGTTAGAAGAAGAGGAGTTTGTGTTAACAAAACCCAGCTTAAGCACATGCTCAAAATATGTGCAAGGCAATCCCAAGCACAAATCCAGGCTGGGCAGGGACTGGCTGGAGAGCAGCCCTGAGGAGAGGGAGTTGGTGGTGCTGGTAGAGGAGAAGCTGAAGATGAGGCAGCAGTGTGCACTTGCAGCCCAGAAAGCCAAGCAGAGGCTGGGCTGCAGCAGGAGCAGTGTGGGCAGCAGGGCCAGGGAGGTGATTCTCCCCCTCTGCTGTGCTCTGCTGAGAGCCCACCTGGAGTAGTGCATCCAGTGCTGGAGCCTCTGGGACAAGAAGGATGTGGAGATGCTGGAGGTGTACAGAGAAGGGCCAGGAGGATGCTCAGAGGGCTGCAGCACCTCTGCTGTGAGGACAGACTGAGAGAGTGCTTGCTTGGTGTGGAGTGTGGAGTTTCAATCTCCCCTCTGCCAGTTCAAACCCATTCCTCCTCATCCTGTCATTACAAGACCTTGTCTATAGTCCCTCCCCAGCCCTCCTGTAGCCCACTTCAGATTCTGGAAGGCCACTCCAAGGTCTCCTGGAAGCCTTCTCTTCTCCAGGCTGCACAGCCCCGACTGTCTCAGCCTGTCTTCAGAGCAGAGCTGCTGCAGCCCTCCAGAGCTGCAGACAGTGCTGCAGGTGGGGTGTGAGGAGAGAGAGAGCAAAGGGGCAGAATCCCCTCCCTTGCCCTGCTGCCCACAGCTGCTCTTGCTGCAGCCCAGCACACAGTTGCTGTCTGGGCTACACTCACACTGCAGCCTCATCTTGAGCTTTGCATCAGCCCAGACCCCCGGGTCCTGTTCCTCAGGGCTGCTCTCAGCCATTCCCCACCCAGCCTGGAGTTGTGCTTGGGATTGCTCCCACCCAGGTGTAAGACCTTACACTTGGCCTTGTCAACAAACTTCTTGAGGAGACTCTGTCTCTGTCCCCTGGCATCAAGATCATGGAGTCCAAACCCCCTGCCAATGCAGGATCACTTAGGGCAGGTCCCAGTGTTGTTTTTTAGAGACACAGCTGTGTGGCTGATTGCTTTGTGCTATGTAGAAGGTGCATTTGTTTCAGTGTCATGTGGCAGGATATCAAAATTGGATAACCAAGGCAAATGGGAAAATTGAATTTTTTGACTGTTCTAAACTCTGGGAATAGTTAAAAAAAAAAAAAAAAAAATCTCTCATGGCTTTTTCCTCCCTCNAAAATCTCTCCTGGCTTGTTCCTCCCTGATTCCATTCCCTGCCTTCTTTCCTTTTGTCTGGACAGCAGTGGTTTTCCAGGCAGGAGTTATTACATAGCCCAAGAGCCTTTTTTAGCCAGTTAAGCTCTCTTCATAGCCTATATGCAGCCAAAGGAGGTCTCAGGAGTGAATGGGGAATGTTTCCCTCTAGCCCATTGAATATACCCCCAGCTAAAAATAACAATAATGTTACACCCCCCCCTCCCCACCCCTCTTTTTGCACTTCTTTGCAGCCAAGCCCACTCCTTGAGAAGAAGGTTCTGGTGGATGCCATGCTTGAAGTAAGACCCTTCACAATGCTGCTCGTTGTTAAGCTGTGATTAATGTCCCCACTCAGTTGCTGACTCATGTGCAAATATTTAGCTTCTTTCTTTCTCTGGAGGATCTTCTGCAGAGCCCACTGCTGGAGTATCCAAGCAAAATTTCAGTGTCAACAATAATATTACCAGGACAGAGGAGCTTTTGTGACATCTTCCGTGAAGGGTCTCAGGCTGCTCGACTTAACCACCTCATTGTTTGCAGGAGGCAGCTGAGCATTTGCCACTGAATGGGAACAGTGGGATGTGGCCCTAGGAAAGCTCTCACTGCAGGTCTGAAGGGACTGTTTAGACTGGAGAAGAGAAGGCTGAGAGGGACCTGAGCTATGTCTATCAATACTCAAGGGGTGCATCAAGAAAAGTGTGGTCAGCAGAGCTAGGGAGTTTCTTCTGCCCCTCTACTCTGCCCTGCTGAGAGCACACCTGCAAGAGTGTGTCCAGCTTTGGGCTCCCCAGTCCAAGAGAGACAGGGACCTGCTGGAGAGAGTCCAATGGAGAGCCACAAGGATGACTGCAGGGATGAGAAGTCTGAGAGGGGATCTGATCAATGTCTATCAATAGCTGAGGGGTGGGTGTCAAGTGGAAGGGGCCACACTGAGAGAGTTGGGGCTGTGGAGCCTGGAGAAGAAAAGTCTTCCAGGAGACCTTGGAGTGGCCTTCTGGTATCTGAAGGGGGCCGCAGGAAAGCTGTGGAGGGACTATTGACAAGGGCTTGGAATGACAGGATGGGGAGGAATGGGTTTAAAGTGGCAGAGGGGAGATCTAAAGTGGATGTTAGGAGGAAGTTCTTCACAGTGAGGGTGGTGAGACACTGGCACAGGTTGCCCAGGGAGGTTGTGGCTGCTCCCTCCCTGGAGGTGTTCCAGATCAGGTTAGATGAGGCCTTGAGCAACCTGTTTTAGTGGGAGGTGTCCCTGCCTGTGGCACAGGGGGGTTGGAACTGGCTGAGCTTTGAGGTCTCTTCCAACCTAAACCATTCTATTATTCTAAGAAATTCAAATGCAAGCAGAAATATGGCCAAAGTCCCTCAGCAGAGAAAATATTTTCCCCAGAATCAGTGCTTTCTTCAATGATTTTTCCCCCTACTCTGTGTGAATCACAGAATCTCAGAAACATGCAGGTTGGCAAAGCCCCTCAGGATCACCAAGTCCAACCTAGAACCCTACTCTACAGGATTCACCTTAAGCCATAGCCCCAAGCACCACATCCAAACCACCCTTAAACACACCCAGGCTGGGTGACTCCACCACCTCCCTGGGCAGCTCATTCCAGTCCCTGACCACTCTCTCTGTGAAAAAAACTTTTCCTAATGTCTAACTTAAACCTCCCCAGCTTCAGCTTGAGGCCATTCCCCCTTGTTCTGTCTCCAATTACCTGTAAGAGCCCAGCAGCAGCCTCTCCACAATGTCCTTTCAGGTAGTTGTAGACAGCAATGAGCTCTCCCCTCAGCCTCTCCACCATGTCCCTTCAGGCAGTTGTAGACAGCAATGAGGTCTCCTCTCAGCCTCTCCACCACGTCCCTTCAGGCAGCTGTAGACAGCAATGAGCTCTCCCCTCGGCATCTCCTCAGTTTCTCTTCTGGTAAGCTGTTTGAAATGCCCTGTGCCTCATTACTTGGTACACAACTCCCAAATTAAACCAAAACACCACTCCTCAACTCTCTGCCCTCCATGAAACAAGGCTGTCTTTATACCACAGTAACTTCTATTGCTGATGGCAGAGGTAAATCCATTAAGCAGCAACAGCCACAAGTCCTACCTCAGCAGTGCCACTGAAAGAACCTGCTTGAATGGTGCCTGGAATCAACCACAGCTCCCAGTATCCTGCTGCCTGGCAGAGAGCCTTCCTCTTACCTAATGATCTCTAAGCTTTTCTTCCTACCTCAGCACCTGTGAAGAAATCCCTGCTAGTCAGTCTAGAGAAGAGAAGGCTCCCAGGTGACCTTATTGTGTCCTTCAAGTATCTTAATGGGGCTAGAAGAAAGCTGGGGAGGGACTTTTTAGGATATATGGGAGTGATAGGACTGGGGATAATGAAACAAAGCTGGAAATGGGGAGATTCAGAGTGAATGTTAGGAAGAAGTTGTTCAGCAAGAGGGTGGTGAGAGCTTGGCAGGGGTTGCCCAGGGAGATGGTGGAAGCCTCATCCCTGGAGGTGTTTAAGGCCAGGCTGGATGAGGCTGTGCGCAGCCTGATTTAGTGTGAGGTGCCCCTGGGCATGGCAGGGGGGGTTGGAGCTGGCCAATCCTTGTGGTCCCTTCCAACCCTGACTGATTCTATGATTCTATGATTCTCTGATACGACTCCACTGACAGAGGCACAGTTATGGCCCAAAGGCATCCAGAAGCATTGTTAGCAACACTTGCAACAGGTCAGAGCTGCAAGCAAAGCCACAACAGTTCAGCAAGCAAAGCCACAAGGAAGCAGTTGTGGGACAAATTCCATCTCAGATACTAGAATAAAAATGTTATCATAGAATCAAAGAATGATTTAGGCTGGAAGGGTTTCCCATGATTCTTTGAACACCCTTGAGGTGCACATTACAGCACTGTCAGGATGCTGTGGTTGGTGTTTTCACTGAGTATTTGGGTGGGTGATGCTTTGTTGTTACTCAGTCATCTTGAAATCCCTGCTGGTGCCTGCCAAGCTAACCCAAGGTGCAAATGGCAGCCTTCATTCCTCAGAACCAAGCAGACAGTGCAGCTTGAAAGGCTTGCAAAAGACAAAGGGGAAGAAAAGAGCCAAATGGTGAACTTCAGCTCTGTGAAGTGTGGAGTGGCTGAGCTTGATGACCTTGATATCAGTACAGGTTGGGGGATGATGACCTTGAGAGCAGCCCTGTAGAAAAGGCCTTGGGGTGCTGATGGGTGAGAAACTGGACAGGAGCCAACTGTGTGCACTTGCAGCCCAGAAGGCCAGTGGCAGCCTGGGCTGCATCAAAAGCAGCGTGGCCAGAGATGGAGAGAGGAGATCCTGCCCCTCTGCTCTGCTCTGCTCTGCTCTGCTCTGCTCTGCTCTGCTCTGCTCTGCTCTGCTCTAGGGAGACCTCACCTGGAGTACTGCATTCAGCTCTTGAGCCCCCAACATAAGAGAGACATGGACCTGATGAAGAGGGTCCAGAGGAGGGCTACAAAGATGATCAGGGAGGTGGAACACCTCTGCCATGAGGACAGGCTGATAGAGCTGTGGGTGTTCAGACTGGAGAAGAGAAGGCTCCAGGCAGAGCTCAGAGCAGCCTGCCAGGACCTGCAGGGGCTGCAAGCAGGCTGCAGAGGGACTGTTTGCAAAGGTCTGCAGGGACAGGATGAGGGCAATGGTTTGAAGTGAGAGCAGAGCAGATTGAGATTGAATGTGAGGAACAAGTTCTGCACCAGGAGGCTGCTGCAATACTGCAACAGGTTGCCTTAAGGCCACATCCCTGGAGATGTTCAAGGTGAGGCTGGACAAAGCTGTGAGCAAGCTGCTCTAGTGGAGGATGTCCCTGCTAACTGCAGGGAAGTTGGACTCAATGCTCTTTGGAGGTTCCTCCCAAGCCAAAGCTTTCTATGACTCTATGATAACAGTGTCTGTCACAAAGGGACACTGGAAAAGCAAAGGGACATTTGTGAGGCACTCAGAGCCATCCAGGCCAGGCCATTTTGCATGCCACACCTATTTTTAGGAAGCTGAGAGCATGGATTTCAATTGACCATAACAAACCCTTGCCACAGCACAGCTGGGCAGAGGTTATGCAGACTGCCATAACCTCTTGTTCTCAGTGCAACCTCCTGACTTGCTTTTTCAGTATTCCCTAGCAACAGGGATGGCTCCAAGTGACAGGATCCTCACCTGGATCCAAACTCATCTGAAATCTGAGGTAGCTCAGACACATGATTTCTAACTGAGCATTGTCACAGAGCCTGTGTTGCTCTCCTCCAGCATACCTCAAGTGGAGGATGGCTTCAAGAATCAAAATGGAACTCCACTGGCACCATCAGAGGGCTGCATGCTAGTGTTGCGATTCAGCAGACCTAAAGGTACAAACCTGATTCCACTGCTGTCTTCTAATTAAGTGCATGAACTTTTCCAGCTTTGGCCTCTTCCTCAGGCCTGGCTCCTGCTCAGGATGAAGTGTGCCAGGAGCACGAGGCAGTTCTGTAATAGCAATAGCATGTTCTTTCTGCTCCTCACTGCTCCATTTCTAGGAAGCTGAGCTGCATTCTGAGAAGATGAAGCCTATCTGGGCTCTTCATAGGATCATAGAATTATAGAATCAGCCAGGTTGGAAGAGACCTCCAAGATCATCCAGACCAACCTATCACCCAGCCCTAGCCAATCAACCAGACCATAGTACTAAGGCTTTGCTTGAACACCTCCAGGGATGGGGACTCCACCACCCTTCTGGGCAGCCCATTCCAATGCCAATCACTGTCTGTGCACAACTTCCTCCTAACATCCAGTCTGAACCTGCCCTGGCAGAATTTCAGGCTGTGTTCCCTTGTTCTGTCCCTGGGTGCCTGGCAGAAAAGCCCAACCCCACCTGGCTACAACCTCCCTTCAGGTAGCTGCAGAGAGCAATGAGCTCTGCCCTGAGCCTTCTCTTCTGCAGGCTGCACACCCCCAGCTCCCTCAGCCTCTCCTCTTGGGGCTGTGCTCCAGGCCCCTCCTCAGCCTTGCTGCCCTTCTCTGGACACCTTCCAGTACCTCAACATCTCTCTTGAATGGAGGCAACCAGAACTGGACACAGAACTCAAGGTCTGGCCTGATCAGTGCTGAATACAGGGGCAGAAGGACCACCCTAGTCCTGCTGGCCACACTGTTCCTGATCCAAGCCATTGGCTATCCTGCCCACCTGGGCACACTGCTGGCTCATGTTCAGCTGCCAACCAGCACCCCCAGCTCTCTCTCTGCCTGGCTGCTCTCCAGCCACTCTGTCCCCAGCCTGTAGTACTTCCTGGGGTTGTTGTGGCCAAAGTGTAGAACCCTGCACTTAGCCGTGTTCAATCTCATCTCATTGACTGAGATCTAACACACCAAGAAGACACCAAGAGCTTGAGCTGCTGTCTGTAGGTGTGAGCCTGGGGTTTTGTGTGATTTACAGCTGAGAGCCCTTGAGAGCTGCTTTTTCTACTGTCCCCATGCTCTACAGGTGACTTGCACTGCTCTCTAACTGAGGGCTCTGCCCACTTCAGTCCTTTATTCACACCATACCATGGGATACAAAGGAACTGCTGTGCCAGGCACTCCTGAAACTGCCTCTGGTGTGGGTATCCTGTATTGGTTTCCAAAGACACTGTGGCACGAGGAGAACAGGAATATTTTACAATCAGAGAATGCTTTGAGTTGGAAGGGACCTGCAAATGCCATCTAGTCCAACCCTCCTGCAGTCCTCAGGGACATCCTCCACTGGAGCAGGTTGTTCAGAGCCTTTTCCATCCTGACCTTGACCTTTAGAAGCTTATTTGCTGATTATTATAATTCCTTTAGTGTGACCCCAGTGCCACCCTGTAAAGGTTTGTGTCTATAAAGCTAATGCATGGCTAAAATAGAGATTTATGACAACACATTGTTAAGTGCTCAGGAAATGCTGAGCACACAATAACCAGGCCTTACTGACATGTCTTGCATTTGAATCATAGGATGGCTCAGGTTGGAAGGGACCTCACAGCTCATCTGCTCCAACCTCCCCACCATGCCCAGGGACACCTCTCAACCAGACTTGGCTGCTCAAAACTTCATCCAGCCTGGCTGCAAACACCTCCAGGGATGAGGCTTCCACCACCTCCCTGGGCAACCCCTTCCAGGCTCACACCACCCTCATGTTGAACAACTTCTTCCTAATATCCAGTCTGAATCTCCCCATTTCCAGCTTTGTTCCATTCCCCCCAGTCCTATCACTACCTGATATCCTAAAAAGTCCCTCCCCAGCTTTCTTGTGGCCCCCTTCAGATACTGGAAGGTCACTATAAAGTCATCTCAGAGCCTTCTCCTCTCCAGACTGACCAGCCTCATGTATGTGGGGCTGGATCACATAACTAGTGCAGGACAAAATCACGACCTTGCTGGGCAGCCTGTGCCAGTGTCTCACCACCCTCACTCCAAACAACTTCTTCCTCACATCCAGTTTCAATCTCCCCTCTGACAATTCAAACCCATTCCTCCTCATCCTGTCATTCCAAGCCCTTATCAATAGTCCCTCCACAGCCACTCTGCAGCCCCCTTCATATCCTGGAAAGCCACTCCAAGGTCTCCTGGCAGCCTTCTCTTCTCCAGGCTGCAGAGCCACAACTCTCTCAGCCTGTCCTCACAGCAGAGCTGCTGCAGCCCTCTCAGCTGCATCTTGGTGTCCTCCTCTGCACTGGCTCCAACACTTCCATGTCTTGCTTGTGTTGGGGTCTCAGAACTGCACACAGTGCTGCAGGTGGGGTCTCAGGAGAGCAGAGGAAAGGGTAAAGTAGAAGATGAGCACCACACTTGTGCTCTCAGCCTAGCTCTGTGTAGGGATGTGATGAAATTCAGCGAAAGAGAGATGCTGAAACCCAGCAGGACTTAGAGCAGACAGGAGAGAGCACCGAAGAAGAGCCCAGCAGTTGGTTTTTCAGTGATGCAGGCATGCAAGAGGCTGGATGCAGGCAGTGAAGATATTTAACTGCCTTCAACCAGCTCTGAATCAGATCCTACTTTGTTTTTTGGTGGGTGACTTTTAGTACAAAGCTTTTGCTAGTACAAAGCAAACAGGTTTGAGTGTTTCCTGTGACTCGCTACGAAATAAATGAGCTCTTTACCAGAGCTGTCATGTTCACTGCAGCAGAGGTAACCTAGCACTGCAGGGCCACAGTTATGTAAATCACTGCTGGGTGAGGAGCAGCTGATAAGATAACTGCTGAAACACCTTGCCCAGAAGAGCAGTCTGGGTGGGAAGGCAGTGCTGAATGGAAGCTTGTTTAATTGCTGTGGCACTTCACTTCTGAAGCCTTGCTCTTTGTTCTGACCTGCCTGATTTCAACACTGAAGTGCTGTGTGCTGCCCTTGGCCACAGAGGACACTGTAGGATGCTGCCCTCAACTTACAGGGAGGTGCAGTTAACTCTGGTGAACTCCATCAGTAAAGCTAAGTAAATTTTAGGCTACAACACTTAAAACAAGAAAACTCCTCAGTGAAGTCAAATAGCTACTGACACAACTGCACAATAACCAAGGAGGAAGAAAATGTCCCCAGTATTCTGTCAGGCAAACTGCAAAGCCAAAGACTAACAGATCCCAGAAGAGGGCCACAAAGATAAGCCCAGGACTGGAGCATCTCTGCTGTGAGGACAGGATGAGGGAGCTGGGGGGTTGTAGCCTGGAGAGGAGAATACTCAGGGAGGACCTCAGAGCTGCCTGCCAAGAGCTGAAGGCATCCTGCAGGAAGGCTGCAGAGAGACTTTTGCTGCGGGGATCTACAGCCAGGCCAAGGGGGAATGGTTTGGAGCTGAGGCAGAGCAGAGTTAGAGTGGAGCTGAGGAAGAAGTTGTTGAGTGTGAGGATGCTGAGAGTGTGGCACAGGCTGCCCAGGGAGGCTGTGGCTGCCTCCTGCCTGGGGGTGTTCAAGTCCAGGCTGGATAAGACTTTGAGCAGCTGAGTTTGGTTGAAAATTGTCCCTGCCCATGGTGGGGAGGATGGAGCAGATGATTTCTAAGGTCCCTTTGAACCTGAGCCATTCTATGATTCTATGATAATTGCAATGGGAAATTGAAATTATTATTTGGTATCCTGCAGTCTCAGTATATAATTAGATTTTTTACAAGGGCTTGTAGTGATAGGAAGAGAGGGAATGGACTGAAGCTTGAAGAGGACAGATTGAGACTGGAGATGAGGAAGAGAGGGTGGTGAGAAACTGGCATAGGTTGCCCAGGAAGGTCGTGGAGCACAGATTCAAAGATCACATTGGGTGATTCTGTGCTCCATGACCTCCCTGGAGGTGTTCAAGACCATGTTGAATGAGGTCTTGAGTGACCTGTTCTAGTGGGAGGTGTCCCTGCCTATGGCAGGGGGGTTGGCACTGGCTGAGCTTTGAGGTCCCTTCCAATCTAAACCATTCTATGATTCTATATCTGTAAGAAATATTTTTTTTAAATTATATTTGGCTACTATTTGCAATGAAAACAGAAGAGAGGGAGATTTAGCTAGACATTAGGAAGAAGTTCTTCACCATGAGGGTGGTGAGACACTGGAACAGGTTGACCAGGGAGGAGGTGGAAGCCTCATCCCTAGAAGTGATTAAGGCCAGGCTGGATGTGGCTGTGGGCAGCCTGATCTAGGGTAGGGTGTCCCTGCCTATGGCAGGAGGGTTGGAACTGGATGATCCTTGAGGTCCCTTCCGACCCTAACAATTCTGTGTGCTTCTGTGAAGTGCAAAACATTTTAATGTAGGCCTCTCTTTCATATAAAAATGGTAGAATTGCTTCCTGGTGAAATAAAAGCAGAGAAAGCTCTTAACATGTAGGTGAATTTTAAACCCACAAAAACCTCTTCCTCTGCTTGCTAATTTCAGTGAAACCTGAGCCACTAAATACCTGGGGGGAAAAAATGTCAAGGTCATTGCTAATAACTTTGATTAGCACTAAAAAAAGGGACAGGAGAGCAGACTAATGCTATGAGGAGATTAAATATTAAAAGGGAGCTATTGATTTAAAGCTGCTATCACTAAAACTAAGTAGCAGTAGCTACTGACCAAGTGGTGGATTGTACTTTTCTGACAGTGTGTCCAGCAGCCTATTAGTATTGATCAGATTTTCCCAATGGTCTTGCAAATTATAGAATGGTTTAGGTTGGAAGGGACCTCAAAGCTCAGCCAGTTCCAAACACGTGCCATAGGCAGGGACACCTCCCACTAGATCAGGTCACTCAAGGCCTCATCCAGCCTGGCCTTGAGCACCTCCAGGGAGGGAGCAGCCACAACCTTCCTGGGCAACCTGTGCCAGTGTCTCACCACCCTCACTGCGAACAACTTCCTCCTAACATCCAGTTTCAATTTCCTCTCTGCCAGTTTAAACCCATTCCTCCTCATCCTGTCATTCCAAGCCCTTGTCAACAGTCCCTCCCCAGCCTTCCTCCTGAGCCTCCTTGCAGCCAGAAACTCAATCCAGATGACCACTGCCTGGCACAGAGGCACGGTGAGTCATGCTGCAGTGGCACACCTTGCCGTTTATCAGCTGCTCTTACCCTCTAGGGCATGAAATGTTCATTAAAACTGTTGCTTGTTTGGTTTTCATAGAAAACTGTGGTTGAGCAAAGCATCTTGCAGAAAAAAATAATCCACCCATACTATTTGCCACCCTTAAGGAAACCTGAAATGTTTCAGTCTACTACAGCCTAAGCAAGGAATTATTTTGACTGAAAATATTTGGGATTTATGAGCCTGCAGTGATAGGACAAGAGGGCAATAGTTTGAAATTAAAGAAGATCAGGTTGAAATTACAGGATCCAAGGCTCACAGGATGTCAGGGGTTGGAAGTCACCCAAAGAGCTCATCCAGTCCAACACCTCTGCCAGAGTAGGACCAGACAATCTAGCACAGATCACAGAGAACACATCCAGACAGAGTCTGCAAAGGCTCCACACAAGGAGACTCCACAACCTCTCTGGGCAGCCTGTGCCATTGCTCTGGGACCCACACAGGCAAGAAGTTGCCTCTTGTGTTGAGCTGCAACCTCCTGTGCTGCAGCTTCCATCCATTGCTCCTTGGCCTATGGCAGGGAGCAGTGAGCAGAGCCTGTCCCCCCCGTCCTCACCCCCAGTCCTCAGAGATTGATAAACATTAATTAAATCCCCTCTCAGTCTTCTCTTCTGCAGCCTAAGCAGCCCCAGGGCCCTCAGCCTCTCCTCCCCAGGCAGTGCTGCAGTCCCCTCAGCATCCTTGGAGCCTTCTGCTGGACCCTATCCTGCAGATCCCTGTCCCTCTTGGGGGATTGGATGTGAGGAACAACTTCTGCACCAGGAGGATACTACAACACTGCAACAGATTGCACAAAGAGGTGGTTGAGGACCCAGACCTTGAGATATTCAAGATGAGGCTGGACAAGACTTTGAACAATCAGATCCAGTGGAGGATGTCCCTGCTGAGTGCAGGGGGGTTGGACTGGATGAGCTTTGGAGGTCCCTTCCAATCCAACCCATTCTGCAACTCTCAGATTCTCCTTTTAAAAAGCTTTTGGGAATGTTTTTGATACTCTGACTTGCAGACTACCAATTTTCTCTTCCATTACCTACCCAAAATGGCCCTGTCTACAAAAAGCACCTGGGTGAGCTCAATCCCAAGCACAACTCCAGGCTGGGTGGGGAATGGCTGAGAGCAGCCCTGAGGAACAGGACCTGGGGGTCTGGGCTGATGCAAAGCTGAAGATGAGGCTGCAGTGTGAGTGTAGCCCAGACAGCAACTGTGTACTGGGCTGCAGCAAGAGCAGCTGTGGGCAGCAGGGCAAGGGAGGGGATTGTGCCCCTTGGCTCTGCTCTCCTCACACCCCACCTGCAGCACTGTTCTGGAGCCCCCAACACAAGTAGGACATGGAAGTGTTGGAGCCAGTGCAGAGGAGGCCACCAAGATGCTGAGAGGGCTGCAGCAGCTCTGCTATGAGGACAGGCTGAGAGAGTTGGGGCTTTTCAGCCTGGAGAAGAGAAAGTTTCCAAGAGAGTTCCAGGATCTGAAGGGGCCTACAGGAAGGCTGTGGAGGGACTATTGATAAGGGCTTGGAATGACAGGATGAGGAGGAATGGGTTTAAAGTGGCAGAGGGGAGATTGAAAGTGGATGTTAGGAGGAAGTTGTTTGCAGTGAGGGTGGTGAGACACAGGCACAGGTTGCCCAGGGAGATTGTGGAGCACAGAATCACCCAATGTGATCAAAGGTGTAGGTGTTCATGACCAAGGATGAGGCCTTGAGTGACCTGTTCTAGTGGGAGGTGTCCCTGCCTATGGCACAGGGGGGTTGGAACTGGATGAGCTTTGAGGTCCCTTCCAACCTAAGCTGTTCTCTGATTCTCTGATTCTAACCTATTGGTTTTGCTAAAAATGCTGTCAAGTAGAAAGCAAACATGGAAGGAATTGGCATAGAATAAACTCACCCCCCCCAAAACCCAAGAGCATAATCTTTGTGTGTGGACCCACCTCTAACAAACATGAGCCTTTTGGCAGCATCTATATGGGACTGTCCAGGGAATTTGATGTGGTTAATCATTGATTATCTTCCTATGTCAAACTGCAGCTTGCATGACTTGCTGAATAGCATACAGGGGAAGAATGCAAGGAGCAAATATTTAGCCACCAGCTCCTTGTTTCCATTTGTATCCTTTAGGGCAAAGAGTACTGTGTGCAACCTGCCACTTCCTTAATAAGAAACAAGAAGACAGCAGTGCCAATTAAAAGGTGATTTTTTTTTTATTAGCAGCTACAGATTTTAACTTGACTCACTCAATGAGTGATGATTTCCTCACTGCATAGTTTGGGTATTACAGGGTCAGAGGAGGTAGGGGGTTGAAAGGGACCTCCAGAGATCTTTGAGTCCAACTCCCTTGCCAGAGCAGGAGCAGAGAATCCAGCATAGGTGGCACAGGAACATGTCCAGACAGGGCTGGAAAGGCTCCAGAGAAGGAGGCTCCACAACCTCTCTGGGCAGCCTGTGTCAGGGCTCTGGCACCCTTACACTCAAGTAGTTCTTCATCGTGTTGAAATGAAACTTCTTGTGCAGCGGCTTCCATCCCTTGCCCCTTGTGCTATGCCAGGGCACAAGTGAGCAGAGCCTGTCCCTGTCCCTCCCTTCCTGACCCCCAGCCCCCAGCTATTGATAGACATTGCTCAGATCCCCTCTCAGCCTTCTCCTCTCCAGACTAAGCAGCCTCAGGGCTCTC
Source organism: Psilopogon haemacephalus (assembly GCA_013396835.1). Classification (NCBI taxonomy): domain Eukaryota; kingdom Metazoa; phylum Chordata; class Aves; order Piciformes; family Megalaimidae; genus Psilopogon; species Psilopogon haemacephalus. Next base: position 75,535 of record VWZI01016990.1, on the reverse strand, counting down.
AGCCTCTCCTCACCAGGCAGTGCTGCAGTCCCTTCAGCATCCTTGGACTCTCTCCAGCAGATCTCTGTCCCTCTGCAACTGGGAAGCCCAGAACTGGATGCAATATTCCAGGTGGGGCCTCACTAGGGCAGAGTACAGGGGGAGGGGAACCTCCCTGGATCAGCTGCCCACACTGCTCTTAGTGCACCCCAATATTGCCTTTGTTTGTAGTCCAAGTTGAAAAGGATTGAAAGGAGTAAAAGAGGTGAGAGGACTTTCAAACCACCTCCAAGTAGGTAAAAATTAGTGCTTCAGAAATCACAGAGTGTCACAGAATCACAGAGTGTTAGGGGCTGGAAGGGTCCTCCGAAGATCATCCAGAGCAGGAGCACCCAGGGCAGGGCAAACAGGAACACATCCAAGTGGGTTTTGAATATCTCCTGAGAAGGAGGCTCCACAACCTGCCCTGGGCAGCCTGTTCCGGGGCCTGTTCTGGGCACTGTTTGCTGTGAACTGCTTTTTCCCTGTGCTTTAAAATGTCCCATGCTGTTTTTATTGAAACAGAGGCTGGGGATGACCTCACCGCACACTTTATAATTATAAAATGTAATCCCAGATGCTTCGTTTTCTGAAGATCCTCCTGAGAATCCCAAGTCCAGGAAGCTGCTCTTAAGCACCTGCACCCAAGCACAGCTTTGGAAGGATGTGTCACTGCAGAATCAACATCAGCAAGGCAGGGAGCCGAAATTGGGAACACCCAAAGTGGGCTGTGCCTGCCCAGATGGAAAGACAAAGAGAGCAGCTATTAGCATCACAATTTAAGTAGCTTCATCTGGAAGTTAGGGTTGGAAGGAACCACAAGGATCAGCCAGTCCTAACCCCACTGCCATGCCCAGGGACACCCTACCCTAGATCAGGCTGCCCACAGCCTCATCCAGACTGGCTGCAAACACCTCCAGGGATGAGGCTTCCGCCACCCCCTGGGCAACCCCTTCCAGGCTCTCACCACCCTCATGCTGAACAACTTCCTAACATCCAGGCTGAATCTACCCATTTCCAGCTTTGTTCCATTCTCCCCAGCCCTATCACTACCTGACACCCTAAAGCTTTGTTCAGTTGCCCCCAGTCCTATCACTTCCTGACAGCCTAAAAAGTCCCTCCCTAGCTTTCTTGTAGCTCACCTCAGATCCTGCGAGGCCACCTGGGAGCCTTCTCCTCTCCAGCCTGCACAGCCCCAACTCCCTCAGTCTCTCCTCATAGCAGAGGTGCTGCAGCCCTCTGCTCATCCTTGTGGCCCTTCTCTGGACACCTTCCAGCACCTCTACATCCTTCTTGGCCCAGGGGCTCCAGAACTGGCTGCAGTTCCAGATGTGGTCTCAGTGTTCAGGAGCAGACCTCCTCGCCCTGCTGCCCACACTGCTCTTGCTGCAGCCCACAACTTCCTTGTGTTTGCCTGAAAACATAGAGAAGAGATGATTCTTCTCTTTCAATTTGTCAGCTGAATGCAGGTCTTTAATGCAATGAAAGTGCTGGAGGCTTGAGATATATTTAGGCTGGACTATTGGCTTCCCTACAGTATTTCTTCCTGGTCTGTCACATTTAGGTAGGCTCTTGAAGAACCACTGGAAGGATTTGTTTATCCAACATTTTCATGGGCCACCCTGTTCCATATTTGGTTGATCAGGTGAAGAGAAAAAAAAAACCACCAACAAAACTTCTGGAAGGACTTTCTCTCAGACACCTCCTCCCTTGGGGTGTTCAAGACCAGGTTGGATGAGGCACTTTGAGACTAGCTGAGAGGTGTCCCTGTCTGTGGTGGGGAAGTTGGAGTAGATCACAGGATCCCAGGCTCACAGGATGTCAGGGATTGGAAGTGACCCAAAGAGCTCACCAAGTCCAACCCCCCTGCCAAAGCAGGACCAGACAATCTAGCTCAGGGCACACAGCAACACATCCAGACAGAGTCTGCAAAGGCTCCACGCAAGGAGACTCCACAACCTCTCTGGGCAGCCTGTGCCACTGCTCTGGGACCCACACAGGCAAGAAGTTGCCTCTTGTGATGAGCTGCAACCTCCTGTGCTGCAGCTTCCATCCATTGCTCCTTGGCCTATGGCAGGGAGCAGTGAGCAGAGCCTGTCCCCCCCTTCCTCCCCCCCAGTCCTCAGAGATTGATAAACATTAATTAAATCCCCTCTCAGTCTTCTCTTCTGCAGATTGAGCAGCCCCAGGTCCCTCAGCCTCTCCTCCCCAGGCAATGCTGCAATCCCCTCAGCACCCTCATAGCCCTCTGCTGGACCCTCTGCAGCAGATCCCTGTCCCTCTTCAACTGGGGAGCCCCAAACTGAAGGCAGTGCTCAAGATGAGTCTCAGCAGGGCAGAGCAGAGGGGGAGGAGAACCTCCCTGGCTCTGCTGGACACACTCTTCTTAATACACTCTTTGCTGTTACCAAGAGCTGCAGCTACCAGGTTGCTCGCATCTATCTCTTCAGTGCACATTCCCAGAGCAGCTGCTCAGCTTCTCCTTCACCTCCTGTGCTGCAGCTTCCATCCATTGCTCCTTGGCCTAGGAGGTCCCTTCCAGCCTAAGCCATTCTGTGGTTCTATAATTCCATGATTCTATGACCTTGGCACAAATGATTTCCTTTAGAACAGCTTTCCCAGCACTCATTTTCTCCTCCATAATGCATTTGAAACTCCTCTGACCGTGGTTAGCTTGAGCCTTGTTATTGGTTTCTTATTATAAGTAATTTTTGGGTACAGTAATTTATTGTTGCTGTCTATTTAGCTACAGGATATCTCATTACTTAAATGTTTATGCCAAGCTGCTGACCAGGCTGTGTCAGGCAATATAGCAATAAAATAAATTTAAAAAATTAAATAGCCAAGAAACCAGTCTGGATTTCTTCAGCCAGACAAATCCTCTCGGTGCTTTGTTACACACTTATCTCAGTGGACTTATTAAAACTGATTTTCACAGTTAGTGCAGACAGAATTACCCTGAGGTTGTCTGAGTGAGGCTGGAGAAGCTGGGATGAGAGACCTCACAGGCTGAGTCTCCTCACTGAGCCTTCCTGTGGCCATGTTGTGGCTGGTGGGGATGGTTCCTCCCTTCCCCTTCACCCCTGCTATGATTTCCTGCTGTAACAGCAGTGCAGGCAAGGGCCACTGGCTCTGAGAGCTCTGTGCTTATGTCTCACAGGATCACAGCACCATGCAGGCTGGCAAAGTCTCTCAGAATCACCAAGCCCAACCTAGAACCCTGCTCTACAAGATTCACCTTAAACCATAGCCCCAAGCACCACATCCAAACCACCCTTAAACACACCCAGGCTGGGTGACTCCACCACCTCCCTGGGCAGCTCATTCCAGTCCCTGACTACTCTCTCCCTGGAAAACTTTTTCCTGATACCCAATCTAAACCTCCACAGCCTCAGCTTGAAACCATCCCTGCCCACCCTCCCAAGAGAGGCTGTGGAGTCTCCTTCTCTGGAGCTTTTTAAGGCCTGCCTGGATGTGTTCCTCTGTGATCTGAGCTAGATTGCCTGGACCTGCTCTGGCAGGGGAGTTGGACTGGATGAGCTCTTTGGGTCCCTTCCAACCCCTGACACCCTGTGAATCTGGGATCCCCTTCTTTGTCTCCAGTTAACCTGTGAGCAGAGCCCAGCAGCAGCCTCTCCACAATGTCCCTGCAGGTAGCTGTAGACAGAAATGAGCTCTGCTCTCAGCCTCTTCTTCCTCACACTAACCATCCCCAGCTCCCCCAGTCACCCCTCAGCAGATTTATTCTCCAGGCCCTTCCCCAGCTCCATTGCCCTCCCCTGGACCTGCTTCAGCACCTTCACATCGCTCTTGTATTGCAGTGCCCAAAACTGAACACAACACTCAAGGTGTGGCCTCACCAGAGCCAAGTCCAAGGAGACAATCACCTCCCTGCTCCTGCTGGCCACAGCATTTTTAATGCCAGCCAGGTATGGCTTGTTTGTGCTTTCTGCTGGGCTCACTTTGAGCTCTGCCCATCAGCCTCTCCAGCTGCGCCTGGATGTTGCCTGCTGCATCTCTTCAGACACTCCCCAAACAGAAGCCAAGCCCAGACTCTGAGGTGAGCACTCAGGATCCTGGTTGAGAGGCCACCAGGGAGGGCTCCAGCTGACTCTAAGTAGGTGTTGAAAAGGCCTCCTTTGGTTGGGCCAGCCCCAATTTCCAGTGTCTGGGACACCACACCCTTGGGTTCACTCCTGTGAAGGCAGCAGCTGTGCAGCCCAGGGAAGAGGGAATGAGATGCAGCTGCTGAGGCCAGCAGCAAGCTCTGCTCTGCCACTCCCTAATAATGCATCCCAGAGGCCACCCCAGCTCCTGAGGCTTTCCAAAACATGTCCCTAACCCAGATATGATGCCACTGGCTCTGGGCTGTTGTCTGATGTTGGTTCACTTCGAATCGTTGATACATGTTGAGTAAATTAATTCATTGGTTTGTTACAGATGTAGAAAATCACCACCTAGCACAAAAGCAATTGCCTTTTCATCTTCTCTTCATCCTCTTCTGTTGCCTGCAGCTCTTAGATGTCTCAGCACACGTGAGAGACCAAAAAGAAGAGTCCTTTGCAAGGCAGTTACCTTGGAGAAGGTAGGGACCACAGATTTAATTCCTATTCCTGTGTCCTGTAACATAGCACAGCCACATCATTTGGGGACTGTTGATCTGCTTGGGGGTGGAGAGGCTCTACAGAGAGACTCAGACAGATTGGATCCGTGGGCTGAGGTCAGTGGGATGTGCTTCAGCAAGGCTAAGTGCCAGGTCCTGCCTTTGGGCCACAACAACCCCAGGCAGCACTCCAGGCTTGGGGCAGTGTGGCTGGAAAGTTGTCCAGCAGACAGGGTCCTGTGGGCTCTAATGGGCAAGCAGCTGAACAGGAGCCAGCAGTGTGCCCAGGTGGCCAAGCAAGTCAATGGCATCTTGGCTTGGATCAGCAGTGGTGTGACCAGCAGGAGGAGGGCAGGGATTGTTCCCCTGTACTGGGTACTGCTGAGGCCACACCTCGAGTGTTCAGTTTTGGGCCCCTCACTACAAGAAGGATGTTGAGGGCCTGGAGTGGGTGCAGAGAAGAGCAACTAAGCTGCTGAAGGGCCTAGAGAAGGAGTCTGATGAAGAGCAGCTGAGGGAACTGGGACTGGTTAGTGTGAGGAAGAGGAGGCTGAGGGGAGACTTTAACACCCTCCACAACTACCTGAAAGGACAATGTAAAGAGGTTGGTGCTGGGCTCCTCTTAAAGGGAATTAGGGATGGAACAAGAGGGAACAGCCTCAAGCTGCACCAGGGCAGGTTTAGGCTGGACACGAAGAAACAGTTTTTTCCCAGAGTGGTCAGGCATTGGCAGAGGCTGCCCAGGGAGGAGGTGAAGTCACCATCCCTGGAGGTGTTTAAAGGTGGTTTAGATGTGGTGCGTGGGGATATGGCTTAGTGGTGAACTACTTAGAGCAGAGTTAATGATCAGAGGGCTGCAGCACCTCTGCTATGAGGACAGGCTGAGAGAGTTGGGGCTCTGCAGCCTGGAGAAGAGAAGGCTGCCAGGAGACCTTAGAGTAGCCTTCCAGTATCTGAAGGGGGCTACAGGAGGGCTGGGGAGGGACTATTCACAAGGGCTTGTAATGAAAGGACAAGGAGGAATGGGTTTGAACTGGCAGAGGGGAGATTTAAATGGGATGTTAGGAGGAAGTTGTTTGCAGTGAGGGTGGTGAGACACTAGCACAGGTTGCCCAGGGAGGTTGTGGCTGCTCCCTCCCTGGAGGGGTTGAAGGCCAGGCTGGATTAAGGCCTTGAGTGACCTGATCTAGTGGGAGGTGTCCCTGCCTATGGCACAAGGGGGTTGGAACTGGCTGAGCTTTGAGGTCCCTTCCAACTTAAACCTTTCTATGATTCAATAATGGTTGGACCTGATGATCTCAAGGCTCTTGCCCAACCTGAATGATTCTATGAATTTACTTTAAATCTCCCCAGTGCTAGAAGCTTCTCTGACAAATGTTAAGAGTACACTGAAAACCACCTCAAAGTAAGGATTTAGAACAGAAAGACACTGAAAATGTCAGAGGCTCTGCTCCTCACCTCATTATCTCATCCAGCTCTTTCCAAACGAAATGGCCTCGTCGAGATCACTAAAGCTGAACGTTGGCTGTGCATTTGATTTCCAAATTTTGGAGTGAAATACCCAGCTCAGCAGAGCAAGGGGACTCTCCCTCTCCTGAAATCACTGAAGGGCTGCAGCTTTGCAGCTGTGCCTGTGACACATTTTTAACAGCCTCAGAGAAACAAGAAGTGGAGCTGACACGTTCAGACTGCAACTACAATTTGATGATTACAGCGTCTGTCATCTCGTGTCACAGTTTTTTCCCCTTCACATTGCAACATTTGTGGTTCAATATTTTCGTCTGTTGGCTCCCAGCTTTTGTTTACATATTCTGGTGAAACCAGAACACCCTCCAGAGTCTCTCAAAACATCTTCCCGCGGTGATTCTGGTGATGCTTCACTGCTTTAACTTGGTCGCAAAATTAATTTGTCTAGTTTTAGAAATAGAAAATTATTCTCACAAGATCACAGAGTGTGAGGGGTTGGAAGTGACCTACAGAGAGTATCCAGCCCAACCCCCCTGCCAGAGGAGCAGCATCTGGGGCAGGGCACACAGCAACACAGCCAGGAGGGTTTGCAATGCCTGCAGAGAAGGAGACTCCACAGCCTCTCTGGGCAGCCTGCTCCAGGCCTCTGCCACCCTCACAGGAAAAAAAGGTTTTCCCTCCTGTTCCTATGGCACCTCCTCTGCTCCAGCTTGCCCCCAGTGCCCCTTGTGCTGCCCTTGGGCACCCCTGAGCAGAGCCTGGCTGCGTCCTGCCCACACTGCCCTGCACATCTTGAGCACAGCACTGAGGGCAGCCCTCAGACTCCTCTGCTGCCAGCTCCCAGCCCCAGCTCCCTCAGCCTGGCCCCACAGGAGATCTTCCCCTGCCTGCAGCAGCTCTGGGCCTCTGGCCTGGACTCTCCCCAGCAGTTCCTAGGTCCTTCTTGACTTGAGGTGCCCACAACTTGACACAATACTCCAGATGTGGTCTCAGCAGAGCAGAGGGGCAGGAGAACCTCTCTGGACCTAGTCACCACATCCTTCTAACCCAGCCCAGGATGCCTTTGGCCTTCTTGGCCCCAAGGACACATTGCTGGCTCATGAGCATCCTTCTGCCCACCAGCACCCCCAGGTCCCTTTTCCCTACACTGCTCTCCAACATCTCAGTCCCTAACCTATCTTGGTCCATGAGGTTGTTCTTTCCTAGTTGCAGGACTCTCCCTTTGGCCTTGTTGCATTTCATTCCATTCCTCCCCACCTAACTCTCAGCTTGTCCAGGTCAGGCTCTACGGCAGCCCAGCCTGGTGGGACCTGTCAGGCTCTGCTCCCAGTTTGGTATCACCAGCATACTTGACTCCTACACAGTAGATGAGAGATGCTGCTGGTAACTTGCTACAAAATCAGCAGCTAGAAAGAGCCAGTTCAAAATGCAGAGCATTTTAGCAGCTGCTTTGCTTAGCAAAAAGCTGCAGCACTCACAATTCCAGCCCTAGGTTAGATCATATGGATGTTTGAATCTTCAAATCAGACAACCACTTTCTCTAATGTGATCATAATCAGCCACCAAATGTTTTTTCTCTCTGTCTGAGCTTGGGAGCTTTGGCAGAGCTCACTAAAGAAGTTGTGTGTGTAATGTTTCTGCAGGAAGCCTGCAATCTGCTCCCTTCACCAAAGTGTGAATTACAGAAGATGATTCACAGAATCATAGAACACCAGGTTGGAAGGGACCCCAAGGCTCATCCTCTCCAACCTTTCAGGGTTCTCCACCAGCACTCCCAGGTCCCTCTCCACAGGGCTGCTCTCCAGCAGGTCACCTCCCAGCCTGTACTTGGGCAGTTTATTCTTCCTCCCCAGGTGCAGGACTCTGCACTTGTCCTTACTGAACCTCATTTGGTTCCTCTGTGCCCAGCTCTGTCTGTCCAGGTCTCACTAGATGGCCTCACAGCCTGCAGCTGGATCAGCCAAGCCTTCCAGTTTGGTATATAGGGGAAGAAAGACTTATCTGGGCATTCCTATATCTGAAATTATCTCCAAGGCCATCCCATGTCTCCAAACTGCAAGGTTCTGAATGCAATTGGCAATTCTGAATGCTTGGCAATGACCCCAAGCTGTGTGGTACAGCAGACAGGCTGGAGGGCAGGGATGCCATCCAGAGGCTGAAAGTCCAGAGGGACCTGGACATGCTGGAGAGGTAGGCACAAGCCAACATCATGAAGTTCAACAAGACCAAGTGCAAGGTCCTGCAGCTGGGTCGAGGCAATCCCAAGCATCAATGCAGGCTGGGCAGGGACTGGCTGGAGAGAAGTCCTGAGGAGAGGGACTTGGGGGTGATGGTGGAGGAGAAGCTCAACATGAGCCCTCGATGTGCACTTGCAGCCCAGAAAGGCAAGCAGAGGCTGGGCTGCAGCAGGAGCAGTGTGGGCAGCAGGGCCAGGGAGAAGATTCTGCCCCTCTGCTGTGCTCTGCTGAGAGCCCACCTGGAGTAGTGCATCCAGTGCTGGAGCCCCTGGGACAAGAGGGATGTGGAGATGCTGGAGGTGTCCAGAGAAGGGCCAGGAGGATGCTCAGAGGGCTGCAGCACCTCTGCTGTGAGCACAGCCTGAAAGAGTTGGGGCTGTGCAGGCTGGAGAAGAGGAGAAGGCTCCTAGGTGAGCTTCTTGTGGCCTTCCAGGATCTGAAGGGGGCTACAGGAAAGCTGGGGAGGGACTTTTTAGGCTGTCAGGGAGTGACAGGACTAGGGGGGATGGAGCAAAGCTGGAGGTGGGGAGATTCAGCCTGGAGGTGAGGAAGAAGTTGTTGAGCATGAGAGTGGTGAGAGCCTGGAATAGGTTGCGCAGGGAGGTGTTTGGGGCCAGATCCCTGGAGATGTTTGCAGCCAGGCTGGCAGAGGCTGTGGGCAGCCTGCTCTAGGGTAGGGTGTCCCTGGGCATGGCAGGGGGGTTGGAACTGGCTGATCCTTGTGGTCCCTTCCAACCCTGACTGATTCTAGGATTCTATGAATTGCTTAGCAGGCAACATACATCACATCTGCAGTGAGGTCACTCTGCTGTCCCTTGGAGAAGCTTGGGCAGCCAGCCGAGAAGAATCAGATTCCTTTAGCTGTGATTATGAAATCAGCCAATTATTCAAAAAATGTTAGAAGCTAAGATCTCCCCTGAGCCAAGAAGATGTCATAATTGGAATACACTGGAAAAAAACCCAAAACCAAACAAAAAGTAACTTGTGTCTTGTGCAGGCCTCATGGCAGTTTCACAACACCCCCTGGAATTGTCACTGGCTCTTGAGACAAAAGCTTGCAAAATCCACTTGTTAAAAAAACCCTCTCAAGAGGAGGAAGTCATCAAAACATAAATGTATAATTATTTATGAGAATTAAAAAAAAAAAAAAAAAAGAGGCCAGTTGATACTGCTTGGAGGTCTCCTGAGTAGGAATTCCAAGTGTTTACCCAGCCTGCGGCTGAAGTCTGCTGTGAGTTTTGTAAAGCTTTAGTGACTATTCCAGGCCTTAAGGCAAAATTTGCTTTACTGACTACTTGTTTGGCTGCTGTGCTCATTCCTGCCACTCTGGGCCACGCTCTTAAGCCCTTTGCTTCAGCAAGCACCTCTCTGTCTGCCTGCAGCAGGTAGGACTTGGCTATGTTCTGGTGTTTGGCGTGGATCTGTGTGCTGAGTGCCTGGGCTGGGAAGTGCACTGCTCCTTGCAGGGGGCCCACAGGCTTCCTACTGCTGTGTTTCTACTTAAACAGCCACAAAGCTGAGGCATAGCAAGTGTCATTTGAACATCAAGAGGAATTTTTTCCCTGTGAGAGTCCAGAGGAGGGCCACGAAGATGCTCAGAGGGCTGGAGCACCTCTGCTCACCTGTGTCCTGGGCTGCAGCACGAGCAGCTGTGGGCAGCAGAGCAAGGGAGGGGATTCTGCCCCTTGGCTCTGCTCTCCTCATACCCCACCTGCAGCACTTTCTGCAGCTCTGCAGCCCCCAACACAAGCAGGACATGGAAGTGTTGGAGCCAGTGCAGAGGAGGACACCAAGATGCAGCTGAGAGGGCTGCAGCAGCTCTGCTCTGAGGACAGGCTGAGAGAGTTAGGGCTGTGCAGCCTGGAGAAGAGAAGGCTTCCAGGAGACCTTGGAGTGGCCTTCCAGGATCTGAAGGTGGCTACAGGAATGCTGGGGAGGGACTATTGACAAGGGCTTGGAATGAGAAGAGGAGGAGGAGGTTTGAACTGGCAGAGGGGAGATGTTAGGAGGAAGTTGTTTGCAGTGAGGGTGGTGAGACACTGGCACAGGTTGCCCAGGGAGGTTGTGGAGCACAGAATCACTCAGTGTGATCTCTGATCATGTTGGGTGATTCTGTGCTCTGCAACCTCCCTGGAGGTGTTCAAGGCCAGGTTGGATGAGTCCTTGAGTGACCTGATCTAGTGAGAGGTGTGCCTGCCTATGGCACAGGGGGGTTGGAACTGGCTGAGCTTCGAGGTCCCTTCCAGCCTAAACCATTCTCTGATTCTGTGATTCTCTCCCTGCTTCTGTGGCTGAGCCCTGGGCATAATCTGCAGATCTAACAACGAACGCCTCAGTGGCTGCACATTTGTTGCTCATTACTTCAAACAGGAGGAGTTTGCTAGCAGTTACCACACAGACCTATCTGCCATTACCACTTTCACTAAATTTAGAACAGGAAATGACTGCATCAACTGACACAGCAGTCCCAGGAGCTCTTCAGGCAGAGAGTGCCACTGAAAGTAGTGGCCCTGCCTCGCCCCTACCCCTGCTGCTCCCTGCTCCTGCCCCAGAGCCATCCTGCCCACTTCATGCATGAGCATTTCTTATAGTCTGGAATGGTGCAGGAGTGGGTCCAGAGGAGGGCAATCAAGATGGGAAAGGGCCTGGAGAATAAATCTGATGAAGAGCAACTGAGGGAGCTGGGGATGGTTAGTGTGAGGAAGAGGAGGCTGAGGGCAGAGCTCATTGCTGTCTACAACTACCTGCCAGAACATTGTGGAAAGGCTGCTGCTGGGCTCTGCTTACAAGGAATTTGATCCAGAACAAAAGGAAATGGCCTCAATCTGAGGCTGGCAGGTTAGATTCATAGATTGGACATGAGGAAAAAGTTTTCCAGGGAGAGATTGGTCAGGGACTGGAATGAGCTGCCCAGGGAGGTGGTGGAGTCACCCAGCCTGGATGTGTTTAAGGGTGGTTTGAATGTGGTGCTTGAGGAATTTATGGTTTAAGGTGAATCTTGTAAGTTGGACTTGGTGACCCTGAGGGGCTTTGCCATCCTGGATGTTGCTGTGATTCTGTGATCCTCTGGGCCAAGGCACAAAGCCCATGTGGAAGCTACCACTCACAAGCAACCTTACTTCACTGGGTGGGTATGGAAGCAGCTGTGCTGGTATAAAGCAGGACACAAAGTGAAAAGGGGAGAAGGATTCATTGAGATGAGCCAATTGTATATCTTTAAAGGTCATTTTGATGTGGTGCTTGTGGCTATGGTTTGTAGAGTAGGGTTAAGGGTTGGGCTCAATGATCCCAAGGGTCTTTTCCAGCCAGAATGTTTCTGCGTTCTGTGTGTGAGGTTTGACAAGGCCAAGGACCAGGTCCTGCACTTGGCTCACAACAACCCCAGGCAATGCTACAGGCTTGGGGACAGTGTCTGGAAAGCTGCCCAGCAGAGAAGAACCTGGGGGTGTTGTTTGACAGGTGGCTGACCATGAGCCAGCAGTGTGTTCAGGTGGCCAGGAAGACCAACAGCATCCTGGCTTGGATCAAAGCCAGTGTGGCCAGCAGGAGAAGGGAAGTGACTGTGCCCCTGTGATTGGTGCTGGTGAGGCCACACCTCAAATGCTGGCTTCAGTTTTGGGCACCTCACTACAAGAAAGACATTGAGGCTGGAGCACCTCTCCCATGGAGACAGAGTGAGAGAGTTGGGGTTATTCAGACTGGAAAAGAGAAGGCTCCAAGAACCAAGGTCCCAGACCACTGGCACAGGCTCCCCAGAGAGGTTGTGGAGTCTCTTTCTCTGGAGCCTTTCAAGGCCTGTTTGGATGTGTTCCTCTGTGATCTGTGCTAGATTGTCTGGTCCTGCCCGGCAGGGGGGTTGGGCTCAATGATCTCCTTTGGGTGCCTTCCATCCCCTAACATCCTGTGAGCCTGTGTGATCCTGTGGTCCTGTCAAGGAGACCTTATTGTGGCCTTCCACTATCTGAACAGGGCTACAAGAAAGCTGGGGAGGGACTTTTTAAGGTGTCAGGTAGTGATAGGACTGGGGGGAATGGATCCAAGCAAGAGGAGGGGAGATTTAGATTGGACACAAGGGTGGTGAGACATTGCAACAGGTTGCCCAGGGAGGTGGTGGAAGCCTCATCCCTGGAAATTCTTAAGGCCAGGCTGGATGTGGCTCTGANGGCTACAAGAAAGCTGGGGAGGGACTTTTTAAGGTGTCAGGTAGTGATAGGACTGGGGGGAATGGATCCAAGCAAGAGGAGGGGAGATTTAGATTGGACACAAGGGTGGTGAGACATTGCAACAGGTTGCCCAGGGAGGTGGTGGAAGCCTCATCCCTGGAAATTCTTAAGGCCAGGCTGGATGTGGCTCTGAGCAGCCTCATCTAGTGTGAAGAGTCCCTGGGCATGGCAGGGGGTTTGGAACTGGCTTATTCTATTCTATTCTATTCTATTCTATTCTATTCTATTCTATTCTATTCTATTCTATTCTATTCTATTCTATTCTATTCTATTCTATTCTATTCTATTCTATTCTATTCTGTTCTATTCTATTCTATTCCTATTCTGTTCTACTGTATTCTATCCTTGGGGTCCCTTCCAACCCTGACTGATTCTGTGATTCTGCAGTTCTGTGATCCTGTCCTGGGGTGTGTCCAGAGAGGAGCAATGATGCTGGGAAGAATTTAGAGAGCAAGTGTGAAGAGAAGCAGCTGAAGGGACTGGGATTGTTTAGTCTGGAGAAGCAAGGCTGAGGGGAGACCTTCTTACTCTCTACAACTGCCTGAAAGGAGGTTGTGGTGAGGTGGGCATTGGTCTCCCAAGTAAGAAGAGACAGAACAAGAGGGAGGAGCCTTAGAGGGACAAATCAGTGAAAACTGACAAGCTTCTGCTTCAGTAAATGTCTGATTTTGTCACAGAGTGGCAGGAGATGTTTAATCAGCAAAGAGCAAAGCAGTATTTCTTCTTCTTTTTTAATGGAGAAGGCACAGTTGGTTGCCTCAGCAGAGTGCTTTGTAAGATAGGGAAGAACACCCTTGCACCCAGACCTCAGGAGAGATGAAGGATGCCTGGGTCCCTTTGTCCCCACCACATATTTCCTCTGCACCAGGCTTCCTTGTAGCTCATTGTCTGCACACTCAGAATTGACCTTCCCATATTTGCTCTGATGAGATTGGGACATAGTTTACTTCCTTTTCTCCTCCCAAACCAAAATGAGCTCACACTTTGATCACAGGGGTTGGAAGAGACCCAAAGAGCTCATCCAGTCCAACCCCCCTGCCACAGCAGGACTAGACAGTCTAGCTCAGATCACAGAGGAACACATCCAGACAGGCCTTGAAAGGCTCCAGAGAAGAAGACTCCACAACCTCTCTGGGCAGCCTGTGCCAGTACTCTGGGACCCACACAGGCAAGAAGTTGCCCTTTGTGTTGAGCTGCAACCTGCTGTGCTGCAGCTTAAACCCATTGCTTCTTGTCCTATCCCAGGGAGCAAGTGAGCAGAGCCTGTCCCCCCTTCCTGACCAGCCCTCAGATATTTATAATCATTAATTAAATCCCCTCTCAGTCTTCTCTTTTGCAGACTAAGCAGCCCCAGGTCCTTCAGCCTCTCCTCCAGTCCCCTCAGCATCCTTGGAGCCCTCCACTGGACCCTCTCCAGCAGATCCCTGTCCCTCTTCAACTGGGGAGCCCCAAACTGAAGGCAGTGCTCAAGATGAGGTCTGAGCAGGGCAGAGTAGAGGAAGAGGAGAACCTCCCTGCTGGACACACTCTGCCTAATACACTCTTTGCTGTTACCAAGAGCTGCAGCTACCAGGTTGCTCACATCTGCCTCTTTAGTGCACATTCCCAGAGCAGCTGCTCAGCTTCTCCTTCACCTTTTCACTCTTTCATGCCTCTAGTACAAGATTTTGCCTTGGATGTGCCAGAACCTTAAAGAGATTTTCTCTCTTTGAATGAGGACAATATATATTCATCTACCCTTAGCAGATCACTGGAAAGAAACCAGCTCGTTCTTATTGCTCTCCCAGCACATCCAGGATCATTTCCATTTGAATGGACCCTTCTGACTTAAGAGGACTAAAGGGAACTCCACCTGAGAACTTACTGATTTTTTTTTTAAACCAAATAGATTAATATAAAGTGTTATCAAGGAGTCTCTGCTCAATACAGCTCCCTGAAAGGAGGTTGGAGTGAGGAGGAAGCAGCCTCTGCTCTTTGGTGGCAAGCCACAGGAGCAGAAGAAATGGTTCTGAGCTGCAGCAGGGGAGGTTCAGGCTGGATGCTAGGAAATATTTCTTCTCAGAGAGGGTTCTCAGCCACTGGAATGGGCTGCCCAGGGAGGTGGTGGAGTCACCAGAGGTGTTTGCTGGACTCCCTGGAGGTGTTCAAGCAAAGCCTGGATGGGGCACTGAGTGCCATTGGACAGGGCTGGGGGATAGGTTGGGCTGGATGAGCTTAGAGGTCTCTTCCAACCTGGCTGATTCTCTGATTCTATTCTGTGATTCAATATTGGCCTGTATTGGGCCTTTTCTAGAAGACACAACAAAGCTCTGCCCAACATTCCTGAGGAGTATGTTCATCTTTATAAAAATTAATCTCTGATCAGTACAGTCTACAAAGAACGAGACAGAGAAAATAATTTACCATACAGGAAAGGTCCTAGAAATAAAGTCAGGCATAAATTGGTTTTCTCTGGGGGGGTCACATATTTGTTCATGAAGGAGAATCAGAAAGTTCCTCACTTTTTCCTGTATACCTCAGGTTAAAAGGCAGATTCAGAGTCTATGGAATGTGAAAAGTATCCAAGGAGGTTATCCAATACCTTGCCCAAAGTAATGTGCACCTCCTGTCCAAAAGAGAAGGCCTGGTCCAATTCTACATCCCATATCCTGGGATGCATCAAAACAAGTGTGACAGGCAGGATAGGGAGGTGATGCTGCCCTGCTGCTCTGCTCTTCTGAGACCCAGCCTGAAACATTGCATCCAGTTCTGGTGCCCCCAGCAGGAGAGGGATGTGGAGTGGGAACAGAGAAGGCCATGAAGACTATCAGGAGGCTGGAGGACCTCCCTTATGCAGACAGGCTGAGGGAACTAGGGGTGTGCCTGGAGAAGAGAAGGCTCCAGGCAGACCTAAGAGCAGCCTGCCAGGACCTGCAGGGGCTGCAGGCTGGCTGCAGAGGGACTGTTGGCAAAGGTCTACAGGGACAGGACGAGGGCAACGGTTTGAAGCGAGAGCAGAGCAGATTGAGATTGGATGTGAGGAACAAGTTCTGCACCAATTTCTGCCCCTCTGTGTGATGGTTTGGGAGTTACTTGCCTCCCCCAGCTCTGTCCGCCCCCCCCCCTCTCCCCCCTTTTAATTCACCTAGACTACACTAAGCAGGCTGGAAGTTAAGGACTGATGCTTTCTATTCATAGCTTAGCACAATACAGAAGCAGATATTTACAATATGTCACAGATATTTACAGCTATATACAGAAATAGACAAGTTAAAAGAAATACAGAAACACAAGACCCCTGCCAGTAAGTCAGAGTCCCCAGGAGGGGGCTCCCAGCCACTCTTCCACCTTCTCTCCACCCCCCCAGTCTTATCCCAGATTCTGCCTTACATGCAAGGTGAGCAGGAAAGATCAGCGAGGGGGGTTAGAGGCAGAATTGATTAGTTGGGTTACACAGATCCAGCTAGAAGCCAGGGAGAGAGAGAGATACCAACAGACAGACCCAGACTGTCTTACCTTTGTTTGTGTCCTTGCTTTTATACATCTCAGCAAGCCTATGAGTGAAGTTAACATCAGCACTGTTCTCATTTCACAGCCTAGCATCTCATTTCTCTCATTAAAATATTCCAATTAGCCTCAAACCAGCACATGGACCTTGCTAAACTACTCCTTGAAAAATACACTCTAATTTCCCAATTTCTGCTGAAGGTCTCTCTCTGCTGGCAGCAGATAATTGTTAGTTCCTTCATATCAAGTTTTAGCCAGAGCAGGTCCTTGGTACCAATGTGTGAAATGTTGGCAACAGAAACTTATGCGGAAAACATGACCCAAAGTAATCATTCCCCTACTTCTAACCATGCTGTCTGCTGCTGCACTCCAATATCTTTTGTTCAAGTCATATTTCCTTAATCTATACTCCTGGTGCTCATTCTGCCTACTTTTGTAGTTACCCTCAATTAAAATTGTGGCTGTAAATACACAGACTGGTTTGGGTTGGAAGGGACCTTAAAGATCACCTAGTTCCAAACCCCCTGCAATAGGTTGGGACATATCTTCCTACACCAGTGTGGCGGTTTAGCAGTTACCTGCTCCCCCCACACCCTTTGATATAACCCCACCTAGGACTCAGAAGGGCTGGAAGTTGATAAATGAAGCTTTCTATTTACAGCAATGCTCAATATCCAAGCAGATATTTACAATGTATAACAGATATTTACAGATATATACAGTGAAAAGGTAATACAGAAACACCACAGCCCTCCCAGAGATCAAAATCCCTAAGAGGGATTTTTAACCACTCCCACCACCTTTCTTTCCTCCCCCAATCTTATATCACCACTTGTTGATGCAGCAGATAGGTGAAGGTAGATCGACCGGGGGGGTTAGCAGTAGAAAAGAAGTTAGTGGAATTATTAAGAATCAGCTGCAAAAGGCAGGGGAAATGAGCCATGCAAGAGAGCAGCCACAGCCCAGAGAGGCCTGAAGCAGTCTCCCGTATCTATATTTGGGTTACAACTCTTAAAACATTTTTTTTTTCTTTCTCAGTAAAGCTGTGAGTGAAGTGACATCATGTCTTTTCCTCTCTCAGCCTATAGTCTAATTTCTAATCCAAATCATCCAATTAGCTCAAACCAGCACAACCAGATTGCTCAAGGCCCCATCCAGCCCAGCCTTGAACACTTCCAGCCTTGGGTGTAAATACACAGACTGGGTTGGAAGGGACCTTAGAGATTACCTAGTTCCAATCGCCCACGGGGGTGAGAAGCAGAATTGATTAGTTGGGTTACACAGATCCAGCTGGAAGCCAGGGAGAAAGAGAGCTCAGAGTCCACAGACAGAGAGTGACTCACTCACCTATGTTTGTGCCCTTGATTTTGTATATCTCAGCAAGCCTATGAGTTGTGGACATCACCACTGTTTTCTTTTCACAGCCTAGCATCTCATTTTTCCTCATTAAAATATTCCAATTAGCCTCAAACCAGCACACATTGCATGCCCAGGGAGGCAGTTGAGGCCCCATCCCTGGACATGTTCAAGGTGAGGCTGGACAAGGTTGTGAGTGACCTGATGTAGTGGAGGATGTCCCTGCTGAGTGCAGGGGAGGGGTTTGGACCTTCAGAGGTCCCTTCCAAGCCAAACAATTCTCTGATTCTATTTGAGGAGGCAGCTAGGGGTAAACGAAAACACTGATTTCCCAGCACTTGAGGCTTTATGTGCTTCCTTTTTCATCTCAGTCACTGAGTATTGAAGGGTTGTTTAATATTTAATGTGGCAAATTGTTTGACCTGGGTGGAAAGGAGAGGTGGATGTTGTGCACAGAGCATCCAGAACATCAGTCAAATCACAACTAATGGCAGTGCTGAGGTTTATTAAAGCCCCTGTGGTTCACTTAGCCAAAGAGCTTTCTGGTAGCAGCAAGAAGGACACATCAGCATCACTGTTAACATCTGAAGACAGTAAATAAGAATATGTTTAGTTAAAAAAAACAACTGAGGTATATGGAAAAAGATTGAAATATAGGCTTTGGTCTATAAATGAACAACCAAATTGCTCTATCATTTTATTATGCTTTTTCATCACACAGAGATTCATAGAATGCTTAAAGGTCACCCAGTTCCAACCCCCCTTGCCATGGGCAGAGACACCTTCCACTAGATGAGGTTGCTCAAGGCCTCATCCTACCTGGCCTTGAACAGCCCTAGGGAGGAGGCATCCACAACCTTAATGGGTAGACTGTGCCAGTGTCTCATTACCCTCACTGCAAAGAATTTCTTCCTAATCTCCAGTCTAAATCTGCCTCCCTCAAGCTTCTTCAATGCATCCCCTCCAATCATTTCACACAGGAACACAGCCAGGGGGGTTTGCAATGTCTGCAGAATGTTAGGAGTTGGAAGGGAGCTCCAAAGAGCATCCAGTCCACTCACCCTGCCAGAGCAGCAGCACCCAAGGCAGGGCACACAGGAACACAACTGTGGGCCCTTGTAATGTCTGCAGAACTGCTTCAGGCCTCTGGCACCCTCACAGGCAAAAAGTTTCCCCTCCTGTTCCCCTGGCATCTTCTCTACTCCAGCTTGCCCCCAGTGCCCCTTGTGCTGCCCTTGGGCACCCCTGAGCAGAGCCTGGCTGCGTCCTGCCCACACTGCCCTGCACATCTTGAGCACAGCACTGAGGGCAGCCCTCAGGCTCCTCTGCTGCCAGCTCCCAGCCACAGCTCCCTCAGCCTGGCCCCACAGGAGATGTTTCACTGCCTGCAGCAGCCGTGGGGCTCTGCACTGGACTGTACCAGTATCTGAGGGGGGCCTACAGGAGGGCTGGGGAGGGGCTGTTCACAAGGTCTTCTAATGACAGGACGAGGGGGAATGGGTTCAAACTGGCAGAGGGGAGATTTGAACAGAATGTTAGGTAGAAATTCTTCACAGTGAGGGTGGTGAGACACTGGAACAGGTTGCTCAGGGAGGTTGTGTCTGCTCCCTCCCTGGATGTGTTCAAGGCCAGACTCATGAGGTCTAGAGTGTCCTGATCTAGTGGGAGGTGTCCCTGCCTGTGGCAGGGGGTTGGAACTGGATGATCTTTGAGGTCTCTTCCAACTTAGACCATTCTATGATTCTATGATTCTATGAAGCAGTTCCCTGAGGTCTTTCTTGACCTGAGGTGCCCAGAACAGGACACAAGATTCCAAATGTGACATCCTGATAAGAAAACAACATCACAGTTTTCCCTATTCTTATGGCCTTGGATACCTCACAAATTGCCTCCCAGCTTTATCCCATTTTTGGAATGTAAATGCTGTGGGGACATTGGGTGTTGTGCTTAGTACATGACAACATGTGTAAATTCCCAGCTGGAGGGACTAAACCTCCTTATTTAATGATTACATATCTAAGAGATTTCTTTCCCCTGTTGGTTCAGTTCACATTCAGCAAACACTACACTGATGGTCTCCACACCTACATGCCACTTTCTGACCAAAGAACATGAACAAGTAGTTCACAGAATGGTTTAGGTTGGAAGGGACCTCAAAGCTCAGCTGATTCCAACCCCCCTGTGCCATAGGCAAGGACACCTCCCACTAGAACAGGTCGATCAAGGCCTCATCCAACCTGGCCTTCAACACCTCCAGGGAGGTTGTGGAGCACAGAATGACCCAATCTTTGATCACATTGGGTGATTCTGTGCTCCACAACCTCCCTGGGCAACCTGTGCTAGTATCTCGCCACCCTCACTGCAAACAACTTCCTCCTCACATCCAGTTTCAGTCTCCCCTCTGCCAGTCTAAACCCATTCCTCCTCCTCCTCCTGTCATTCCAAGCCCTTATCAATAGTCCCTCCCCAGCATTCCTGGAGTCCCCTTTCAGATCCTGGAAGGCCACTCCAAGGTCTCCTGGAAGCCTTCTCTTCTCCAGGCTGCACAGCCCCAACTCTCTCTGCCTGTCCTCAGAGCAGAGCTGCTGCAGCCCTCTCAGCTGCATCTTGGTGTCCTCCTCTGCACTGGCTCCAACACTTCCATGCCCTGCTTGTGCTGGGGCTGCAGAACTGCAGACAGTGCTGCAGGTGGGGTGTGAGGAGAGCAGAGCCAAGGGGCAGCATCCCCTCCCTTGCCCTGCTGCCCACAGCTGCTCTTGCTGCAGCCCAGCACACAGTTGCTGTCTGGGCTGCACTCACACTGCAGACTCACGTTGAGCTTTGCATCAACCAAGACCCCCAATTCTCAGAGATTATTTTATTTGATCTTCAGTGCTACCATCGCTTTAAAAAAAAAACAAAACCCAAAATTACAAACCTCTAAGCTATTTTTTCCCCTAGTAATCAGCAATTTACATGACTCATAAGTAGTATAGGAGATTACAGAACACAAGGTGAGTGATTTGGGGGGAGGGCTGTGCTTCCACATTCAACAGAGCAGTGTAAACACCTTAACTGCCTCTTTGTACTTCCAGGTGGTTTCTGGTGTTCACAGCAACCTGTAACACGGCACAGAAGATGACAAAATCCCCCCAAAATCCAGAGCTGTGGAAATCAACAGAAGGTATTTTTGGCTTTGCTTTTAAACTAAGTTGGACAGAAATGGTGTTGGGTTAACACAGTTCACTGTAAGAGTTGTTCCCCTACATTCATGCTCAGTTCTTTTTAAGAGCATAATCTGCTTAAGATCTCTGGGATTAGAATCATAGAATCACAGAACCAGTCAGGGTTGGAAGGAACCACAAGGATCAGCCAGTTCCAACCCCCCTGCCATGCCCAGGGACACCCTACCCTAGATCAGGCTGCCCATAGCCTCTGCCAGCCTGGCCCTAAACACCTCCAGGGATGTGGCCACCACCACCTCCCTGGGCAACCCATTCCAGGCTCTAACCACTCTCATGCTCAACAATTTCCTTCTCACATGTCCAGTCTGAATTTCCCCACCTCCAGCTTTGCTCCATTCCCCCTAGTCCTGTCACTCCCTGATAGCTTAAAAAGTCCCTCCCCAGCTTTTTTGTAGCCCCCTTCAGATCCTGGAAGGCCACAAGAAGGTCACCTGGGAGCCTCCTCCAGCCTGCACAGCCCCAACTCTTTCAGGCTGTGCTCACAGCAGAGGTGTTGTAGCCCTCTGAGCATGCTCCTGGCCCTTCTCTGGACACCTCCAGCATGTCCACAACTCTCTTGTCTCAGGGGCTTTGGAACTGGATGCAGTACTCCAGGTGGGGTCTCACCAGGGTGGAGTAGAGGGGGGAATCACCATATCATGTCCACACCACAAGGCAAAGCAACCTGCAGTCTTGTGCTTTGGGAATGGAGAAGGAGTACCCAGAAGCAGGCACAGGACAAGTTTGTCCTGTCCAGCACCTTCATGTTCCACTACGTAACTGCTTCAGAACATCCAAAGACACCTTTGATCTGAGCAAGGCTCTTCATCTGAATTAAATTTAGTGTGCAGGATTTAGCCCCTAGAGGTAAACTTCTCAGCTGCCCAGGGAGGTGGTGGAGTCATCTACCCCGGATGTGTTTAAGGGTGGTTTGGATGTGGTGCTTAGGGATATGGTTTAAGGTGAATCTTGTAAAGCAGGGTTCTAGGTTGGATGTGGTGATCCTGAGGGGCTTTGCCAACCTGCATGGTGCTGTGGTTCTGTGATCTAACTCCAGCTCTTCTTTGCCAGTATTGCTCTTATGAAACCCTGCTTATCACAGAATCACAGAACATTAGGGCTTGAAAGGGACCTCAAAAGGTCATCCAGTCCAACCCCCTGCCAGNGGGGGGGGTGGGGGTTGGAATGTCCCCAGAGAAGGAGACTCCACAACCTCTCTGGGCAGCCTGCTCCAGTGTTTTTTCACCCTTGCAAGGAAAATGTTTTTCTTTCTGTTCCTGTGGCACCTCCTCTGCTCCAGCCTGCACCCAGTGTCCCTTGTCCTGTTATTTGGCATCCCAGAGCAGAGCCTGGCTCCATCCTCTTGGCGCTGCCCTGCACATCTTCATCGCCGGGAATGAAGGCATCCCTCAGGCTCTGCTGCTGCAAGCTTCAAGCCCCAGCTCCCTTAGCCTGGCCTCACAGGAAGATGTTCCACTCCGTTATCACCTTGACTCCTCACACTGTGCATCCTCAGAAGACCTCCTGCCTTCAAGGTTTGTAGAATTTGCCCCTGTCTTATCTTGAATAGCATGGAGAAGAGTTGTTGCCTAAAGCTCCATCCTTTCCTT
Source organism: Psilopogon haemacephalus (assembly GCA_013396835.1). NCBI lineage: Eukaryota > Metazoa > Chordata > Aves > Piciformes > Megalaimidae > Psilopogon > Psilopogon haemacephalus. Next base: position 53,332 of record VWZI01016990.1, on the reverse strand, counting down.
CAGGATGTGTGCAGTAGGAATTGCTTTCCTCAGCTATGCCCTGGGGCCAGGTTCCTCTCAGCAGTGCTCCAGCCTGCACACTCACACAGAGCAGTTCCTACATATTTTGGTACATGAATCAATTAACAAAGAGAAAAAAAAGTCCTTGACAATGCTGCAGGTACAGAATATGCTTGCTCTGAAGCAATTAAAGAGAGGGAGGGCTACAGCTGCAGCTCACTGCTGGCCTGGTGGCTAAAGTGAAGTTCTTCACAGAGAGAGTGATTTGCCATTGGAATGAGCTGCCCAGGGAGGTGGTGGAGTCACTGTCCCTAGAGGTGTTCAAGAAAGGACTGGATGGAGCATTTAGTGCCATGCTCTAGTTGATTGGATAGGGCTGGGTGTTAGGTTGGACTGGGTGATCTTGGAGGTCTCTTCCAACCTGGCCTATTCTATTCTATTCTATTCTATTCTATTCTATTCTATTCTATTCTATTCTATTCTATTCTATTCTATTCTATTCTATTCTATTCTATTCTATTCTATTCTATTCTATTCTATTCTATTCTATTCTATTCTATTCTATTCTATTCTATTCTATTCTATTCTATTCTACTCTATTCTTAGTCTATTCTATTCCATTCTATTAATCAGTAACCTGAACTGGATGAAGGTTCAGGTATGAACCTCAAGTGAAATCAAATGAAGGGATGTAAACCCTCTGCACGCATCATAGAATCATAGAATCAGTCAGGGTTGGAAGGGACCACAAGGATCAGCCAGTTCCAATGCCCCTGCCATGGGCAGGGACACCCTAACCCTAGATTAGGCTGGACAGAACCTCATATCCAGTCTTGCCTTAAACACCTCCAGGGAAGTGGCTTAATGCTATGAAGTCTGTTCGGAGGGTGCAGCCAGCTACGCGAGAAAACAGCTCGGTGTAAGCCTGAGCACATCGCACACCAAGGAATTCGAACCAGTCAAATCTGAGTGGCAGTTCCTCCCCTCGAGTCTGTTGCAGGCAGCTACAAAGTGCCCTCCACCTTTTCTCTCCACCTCGCCGGTACCGCTTGCTGCTTTCACCCTGCCTCTGGCCAGCCACAAGTCTCGGCAGCTGCCCTGCTCGGCCGGGGCTNAGCCGGAGCCGCAGCCTCAGCCGGGCCCGCCTTGCCGGGGGGGGCCGCTCCCGGGCGGCCCCGCCGGCCGCTGCCGTGCCGAGTTCCCTTTCGGCCTCTCGCAGCACCTCCCTCGTTTGCCTCCGCCTACCCGGCTGCCTCCAGCCGCTGCCCCAGCTGCCGGGGCCGGCGGCCGCGTCTCCTCGCACCGAGCAGGCAGAGGGCAGGGAGCGGGACGGGACGGGACGGGCGGTCCTGCGGGGCCAGGTGAGCGCCTGCTCGGCTGGCAGGGGCAGAGGCGGCGGAGCTCTCGAGTGCGAGGAGTGACCGGCACCGCCTCCACCTACGACGGTGAGGATCGCCCTGCGCTGCCGATCTTGAGGTGAGCGACTCGCCGGGGCCGGGCGGCAGAGGTGCGCGGCAACCTGGGAATGGACTTTCCCGCCCGATCCTCCCCAGAGGGGCCACAGGGGTGAGGGCGGGAAGGGCCAGCCCAAAGCTGCCTGTGAGGCTGAGGGCAGCGGGCGGAGGAGGGCAGGTGAAGGAGCTTGGAGCTCCCGCTCGGTCGCGGAGCGGCGCTTGTGGCTTTCGCTTGGCGAAGGGAAGCGCAGTCCCGAGTGGGGAAGCTGAGGGGGGAGCCCGCCCAAGGCGCGCCCTGGGACCGGGGCGGGGTCCGTCTGCGCCCAGGGCCGTTGGGGGCGGCTGGGGCTGGCGGCGGGGCCGGTGCTGGGCGTCAGGCGGCGGTGAGGGGCTGCGGGGAACAGGTCTGCGAGGTCGTCCGGAGGGAGGACTGCTCTTAACAGGTAACGTTTCTCGATGCTGCTGGCAGAAAGGTTTCCTTGCGCTTTACAGGCTTGTTTTAAGCGCTGATAGAAGACCAGTGAGGTGTTTTAAATGGGTTTGAGGAGTGACTGGGTTTGAGTGAGGCGTCGGTAGGGGTTGAATGCGGTCTGCAAGGGCAGCAGCCCGGCGGGAGGGTGTTTTCTAGGCTGGCTCAGGTTTCGCTCCGACACACGTTTTTTTCTGTGTGGCAATGAGTGTTGAGGAGATGTTCAGCCCCGGAGTTTTCGGTGCTTGTTTCTCGCCGAGTCTTGCAAAGCGCTGCCGTTCGAGCTGGGTTTCTTGCTCAGGCGTAGAAAATAATGGGAACAGAGAACACTCAGAAGTGGAAGCTCTGAGCGGAGAGGTGAACATTCTAGGGATAGGTCATATAATGGCAACGATGGATAAGTTAACATAATTTCGTTGGAGCATCAAAAGCTTCTGTCTGGAAGCACAGCTTGGACCTTCCCCTTGCTGCTTCTGCCGCGCCCGCTGCTGCCTTACCCCCGCCGCTCTTTTGGCTGCTGCTGCTGCCGCTGCTTTTGCCGCTTCGCCGTCGCTTCACCCCTTCCCCATCTTCCTTAAGGCTTTTCTGTAGTAGTTTATTCTCCTTATACTGTTTTATTTATTTTAAACCACAAGAAATACAATTGAATTTTCCCCGACGTTCCAAAAATCCGTGTGGTAGTGAGTTTACCGTGGGAGGGATCCGCTCTAACCCTCCACAGCAAAGTAACCTGTAAAAGGTCTTCAGTCGCCTGTTGTGCACAATCATTGTTTTGGGGTTGGGTTTTTTTTTGGGGGGGGGTCTTTTTTTTGTCACGCCCCTTTACAGTGGCAAAGTGTACTTGGGAGCATCCTTTCCCTGCCGTATTTGCTTTTCATTTGCTTTGCAAATTAGGTAGGTTTTGTCATCCCCGGGTTGCGTTTATAACTGAGCTCCGTTGCTTTTGCTGCGTGATTGCCTTGCATTGATTTACCTTGAAGAAATGTTTGTAAAATAACTCCCTAACCCTTCTAACGAAATGCCTGCCCAGCAAATTAAACATGTGCAAGCCCGGGCTGGTTCAGGCTGACGTGAAATCAGTTCTGGTGATGCTTAAGACGTGGTAGAATGAGCTTCAACATGAGCTAGGCAGGCAGGTATAGATGCTACTCAGTCCCAAAGCAGATCAGTTACTGAGTGTTGAGCTCTGTCACTTGCAGTGGAAGGGTAGAGCTGGTGTTTTGTGCCTCTGCTCCAAACAGTGTTTCTTCCTTTTGCTAAGTGTACATCAGCGTTAGTTCTGTGCAAGCTGATGTTCCTGACCTTTACCTTTAAGCTTACTGTTTTAGCCCTTGCTTCCCAAGCTGGAAAGGACACCGAGTGGGGGAAAGAAGCAGGACTTGGTCCTCTGCCCTGTGACCAGATAACTGCTTGCTGAATGGAACTAAACAACCTGGCTTGGGTAGGCTCTCCCAAGTGCTTGTCTTGACAGGGGAAGCACATTGAGTGGTAAAGACTTTGAAAGGAGCCACAGGGAAGAAGTTGCCTGTAAGCAAAGTTTGATCAGATCTGAATTGGGACCACAAGATTTCCTACTTACACTGCAGGCTAGTACTAGGCTACTTCTGCTGTGGCAGTCAGGCAGCAAGTGGACTAATGCTTGTAGTATCTCTATTAATATTACTCTAGTATCTTAATATTACTTTACTGACTAATGTTAGTGGCATGTATTAGTATTGCTTTAGTACCTTAATATTACTTTACTGACTGATGTCAGTAGTATCTGCCTTGGTGTTGCTTTGGTATCTGCCTTGGTGTTGCTTTAATGATGTTAGTAGTATCTTTATTAATATTGCCTTAGTAGATTAATATTTCTTGACTAACTAGTGTTAGTATCTTTATTAACATCAATTTAGTATCTTAAGGTAATTCTACAGATCAGATGGAGCTTGTGAGCAGGTTTTCTTCTCTCCAGTGCCTTCCAAAAGTAGTGTTAAACTTCTGTCTCTAATGCACCTACAGAAATTGGCTCAAATGAGAGTTAGATGAAGTAAAGTACTGAGTCCCCATTCTCAGGTTACAAAGTTCTTGTGTTGTGATTGCTTTTAGTCAGGTCTTCCACTAGTAATTAGGATGCTGGCAGGCTGAGGAACTTTTGGGCTTCATGAGAAAATAGCTGTTGTTAAATTTGGGCAATTTTCTGTTCCTAGCAAGTAACATGAGTAGTGGCCTTGGCTAGCAGTAGAACTTGTAAAAGTGATGGCTATGCTTGAGGTTGGAATTGGATGTTTTCAGTGAAATGGTCAATTAGATTAGAAGGCCAAAATGAGGGTAGCTGATACAATTAATCTCATTGACTTCAATGGAAGAATTGGCCTGAATAAGGCATGCTGAAAGGATCAATGTTCAGCTTAGTACCATTATTGTTATGTCTAGGTTTTTAAGAAAACACCTTTGCCCTTTTTTTTCCTCCTGTCTGTGGATTTAGAGAACATTAATTTTCTTGCAGGTAGGTGCAACTGAGCTTGTGAACAGGGAAGGAGCAGAGTGAATCATTTTGTGTTTCTTAGATGCTCTTAATTACCAAGGCCATATCTTTTTCCATTCATAAATTCCTGGTGAAATAACAACTTGGCAAACGATGGGCTGATAGGTTTATGTAACTATTGGGTAATTAATAGGACTCAGATATTTGGGAGTCTCAAATTGTTTTGGGGCCAAAAGATCTTCGAAATGTATTGTTGTTCAGGGTGGACAAAAGAGCCTTTGTAGCTGACACAAAATCAAAAGACACACAAAAAAATGGATCTCAAACCCCTCCCTGCATGAGTCACATGGATTTGTTTCCAGCTGTGAGCTGAACATCTTACATACCACAGGTGCTCAACATGTGTCACTTACACCGACTTGGGGACAGCTTTACTGCAGGTGTTGGGTAGTGGAACCCATACAAGACTTTAGAAGTGCATTCGGTAGGGGAAGTCCCAGCCTGAGCCTTTTCTGTTTTGCTTTTATGGATGAGTATAGTCCAGAAATCTAATTATTGTTTGACACAACAGCCACTTTTCAACCAGTGTCTTTTTAAAAGAGTGATGCTTCTTCTTCTGCTCCAGGTCCTCCTGTAGTGGTTACTGAAACAAAATTGTTCTGTTCTCAACATCTCAGACCAACAAAATGTAGTTTGCAACATGAGCGACTTCTTTTGGTTTGCTTTAGAAGAAGGCTGTAGAATGTCAGTCTCATCCCCTAGATGAGAAAGTGGATGGAAAAGAAATAGAATCAGAGAATTGTTTTGGTTGTGAAAGACCTCCAAGATCATAGAGTCCAACACCTCCATGTCTGCTAAAACATGCAACATGAGTGACTTCTTTTTGTTTGCTTTGAAAGAAGACTGCAGAAGGTCAGTTCTAGAGGAATAAAGAAATAGAATCAGAGAATTGTTTTAGCTGGGAAAGACCTCCAAGATCATAGAGTCTAACACCTCCATGACTGCTAAACCATGTCTCAAAGTGTCCTGTCCACTGCTTTTGTTAATGCCTCCAAGCATGGTGACTCCACCACCTCCCTGGGCAGCCTGTTCCAATGCCTGACCACTCTTGCAGGGACAAAATTGTTCTTCATGTCCAAACTAAACCTCCTCTGCCACAGCTTGGGACCATTTGCTCTTGTCCCATCACTTCTTCTTTGGGAGAAGAGACCAACCCCCACCTAGCTCTAACCTCTTTCCAAGGTCAGGCTGGATGAGGCCTTGAGGGACCTGTTGTAGTGAGAGGTGTCCCTGCCTATTGGAAGAGTGTTGGAACTGGCTGATGTTTGAGGTCCCTTCCAACCTAAACCATTCTCTGAGTCTACATAAAATGTGTTTGCACTCTGTAGAATGTAGAGGGAATAACTATGATTGATTTATTTCTGTTTGCATTTTGTATGGTTTATGTTTTCTGAAATTGGCATGAGATGAGAGGCCTCCTCCCTGGGGATATTCAAGGTGAGGCTGGACAGGGCTCTGGGCACCCTGATCTAGTGGAGGATATCCCTGCTGAGTGCAGAAGGGGTTGGACTGGATGCTCTTTGGAGATCCCTCCCAACCCATCCCATTCTGTAATTCTCAGATTCTCCTTTTAAACAGTTTTTGTGAATGTTTTTGATGCTCTAACATGCAGACTGCTAATTTTCTTTTCCATTGTCTACCAAGTGCTGTCGAGTAGAAAGAAAACGCTGAAGAAAATAATAGATTTGGCATAAAAGAAGTTCACACCCTCCCCCAAAACCATTCCAACCCAGACCATTCTATGATTCTATGAGTACCTCAAGTGGGATGCCTTGGTTGCCAAAAAAAGATCAACCTCTCACAATTTAAGCACCCTGAATTTCTTCATTTTAAGGAATCCCTGAAGAGTTAAGTCCTAAGAGCTCCATCAGTTGGTTTGCCATAAGCTGTCACATTTGACAGGATGTGACACATTTGGGAATGGCAGAGCCAGCAAGAAAATTGAGAATGCTGATCACAGAAACATTATTGTGCACATGCACAAAAACACTCACTAAAAAACAAAATCCCTTTTATATTCTTTAGAGGAAAAAAAAAAATATTGTGGCTTTTTGCCTGGGTTTAATAGACATCTGGACATGCCTGGCTGTGAAGGTTGACGAGTTCCACATTGAATGTCTGACTTGAAGCCTGCAGAGGGAGTGTTTGCAAAGGCCTGCAGGGACAGGAATGGTTTGAAATGAGAGCACAGCAGCTTGAGATTGGATGTGAGGAACAAGTTCTGCACAAGGAGGCTGCTGCAACACTGCAGCAGGCTGCCCAGGGAGGGAGTTGAGGCCCCATCCCTGGAGATCTTGAAGGTGAGGCTGGACAAGGCTGTGAGCAACTTGCTCTAGTGGAGGATGTCCTTGCTGACTGCAGAGGCTTGGCCTGGATGACCTTTGGAGCTCCCTTCCAACCCATACCATTCTATGAGTATCTTTTGTTTCTCTTGCACCAAATAAATTATAGGCATAAGCTGACTGAATGGGTTTCTGCTAATACCTCTCACTTCAGATTTTGAAGTCTGGGGGACTTTATCATGTACTTGTCTTTATCATAGCATAATCCAAGTGTTCATCTAATTTGAATTAAAAGCTCTTTTCTGTAAAGTTTTTGGCCTTATCTGTGTTTCACCAAGTCAGCATTCTGGTTAGAATCACAGAATGGGCTGGGTTGGAAAGCACCTCCAAAAGTCATCCAGTCCAACCCCCTCTGCAGTCAGCAGGAACACCTCCACTAGAGCAGGTTGTCCAGAGCCCTGTCGAACCTGACCTTGAATATCTCCACAGATGGGGCCCAAACCACCTCCCTGGCCAACCTGTTGAAGTGTTGCAGCACCCTCCTGGTGCAGAACTTGTTCCTATCATAGAATGGTTTAGGTTGGAAGAGACCTCAAAGTTCAGCCAGTTCCAAAAACTCTGCTGTAGGCAGGGTCACCTCCCACTAGACCAGGATGCTCAAGGCCTCATCTGGCCTGGTCTTGAACACTTCCAGGGAGGGAGCAGCTACAACCTCCCTGGGCAACCTGTTCCAGTGTCTCACCACCCTCACCACAAAGAACTTCCTCCTAACATCCCGTTCAAATCTCCCCTCTGCCAGTTTGAACCCATTCCCCCTCGTCCTGTCATTACAAGACTTTGTGAATAGTCCCTCCCCAGCCTTCCTGTAGCCCCCTTCAGATACTAGAAGGCTACTCTAAGGTCTCCTGGAAGCCTTCTCTTCTCCAGGCTGAAAAGCCCCAACTCCCTCAGCCTGTCCTCATAGCAGAGCTGCTCCAGCCCTCTGATCATCTTTGTGGCCCTCCTCTGGACTCTCTCCAGCAGTTCCACGTCTTGTGCTGGGGGCTCCAGAACTGCACACAGTACTCCAGGTACTGGAGACTGGACATCCAGTCTAAATCTGCTCTTCTCAAGTTTGAAGCCATTGCCCTCATCCTGTCCCCGCAGGCCTTTGCTAAACAGTCTCTTTCCATCCTTCCTTTAGACCCCTTCAGATCCTGGCAGCCTGCTCTTAGGTCTCCCTGGAGCTTTCTCTATTCCAGGCTGCATACCCCCAGCTCCCTCAGCCTGTCCTTGTAGCAGAGGTGTGCCAACCCCCTGATCAATTTTGTGGCCTTCCTCTGGACCTGCTCCATCAGGTCCATTTCCTTCCTGTTTTGAGGGCTCCAGAACTGGATGCAGTACTCTAGGTGAAGTCTCAGCAGAGCAGAGTGGCAGAATCACCTCTCTCCATCTTCTGGCCACGCTGCTTTTCATGCAGCCCAGAGTGTGATTTGCCTTCTGGGTAGCCTTCTGGTTTATTTGTAGGAAAGGTCATCACTTTTTTACAAAGTTGGTGATGGTGAAAGAAACCATTTGGAGTGTAGTTGTACACAGGGAATTTTCTAAGCTGGAGCTGCACACAGAATAGATGCTGCTTCAAACAAATGATTCAGAAGTTCCTTTCATGTCATCTGTTCTCTTGCTTTCAGGTATTTAAGAATGACTGCTATGGACTAACTTGTTTCAGGTCTGTTAGTCTGGTGTGGACTCCAGGCAGAAATTTGCACCTCCTTCTTTCCCTAACAACTGGTTATGGGGCTTGTCCTGGCAATGGTACCATCTCCCCTGTGCTCCACAGATATGGAATGGAATGGAATGGAGTAGAATGGAATGGAGTGGAGTAGAATGGAATGGAATAGAATGGAATGGAATGGAGTAGAATGGAATGGAGTGGAGTAGAATGGAATGGAATGGAACGGAGTAGAATGGAATAGAATGGAACGGAGTAGAATGGAATAGAATAGAATGGAATAGAATGGAATAGAATAGAATAGAATAGAATAGAATAGAATAGAATAGAATAGAATAGAATAGAATAGAATAGAATAGAATAGAATAGAATAGAATAGAATAGAATAGAATAGAATAGAATAAGCCAGGTTGGAAGAGACCTCCAAGCTCATCCAGTCCACCCTATCACCCGGCCTTGTCCGATGGCACTAAGTATTGTAAGGAGAAGCAGTGCTGAAAGCAGCCCAGGAAGTTGTTCTGGCATACCCCCATTCTCTACAATAGAGGACTTAGAATATCTTAGAAGAGAAGAGAAGGCTCTGAGGAGACCTTGGTGTGGCCTTCCAGTATCCAAAGGGGGCCTACAAGAAAGCCGATGAGGACTTTTTAGGGTGTCAGGTAGTGATAGGACTGGGGGGAATGGATCCAAGCTAAAGGAGGGGAGAGTTAGGTAAGACATTAGGAAGAAGTTCTTCAGCATGAGGGTGGTGAGGCACTGGAACAGGTTGCCCAGGGAGGTGGTGGAAGCCTCATCCCTGGAGGTATTTAAGACCGGGCTGGATGAGGCTGTGGGCAGCCTGCTCTAGTGTGAGGTGTCCCTGCCCATGGCAGGGGGGTTGGGAACTGGCTGATCCTTGAGGTCCCTTCCAAGCCTGACAATTCTGTGACACCTAAATCTGTATCTGGTGTGAAGGCTGAGGTGCCCAAGTGCTTCTGTGGGGTAGTGATGCCTTATTCTAAGCAGAGTTGCAGTGGGACTTCACCAGGTGATTGCTCAGTGCAGCCATCTTTCAGAACTGCTGGGCTTTAACTTCTTTGGTACAAACTTAATTTTCCTCAGTGGGCTGTTGATTAGAACAATGTGAGACATTAAAAGAGGGGGGGGGGAAACCCCAAACCTCCAGCAAACAAAAAACCTCACCACATACTCTGCTTCTTAGCTTGCAGACAAACGTTAACTGCTCCAACTGCAAGATCCAAGAGGCCTGTGAAGTCCATAAAGTGAAGCCTTGGATGAAATCCCAATTTGATTTCTTTTTTAGGGTGCTGCTGTTCTAGCCAAGAGAGCATGGGAAGGAAAGTGTAAACTGAGCAGAAGCAGACATTTGTTGCCCCCTCCCCTCCTTACAGTAAAATGAAGGTCTCATTTCTATATTTTTTTTTTTACAAGTAGGAAAATTGCAATCATGACCTGAACAGTTGTGGTTCTGGCATGCCTGCCTGTGGAGGGTTTGTCCTGGCCCTCACTTGATTCCTTTCAGTCTGCTTACATTATTCACTGCTTTGGATATCCCAGCTGGAGGAAAGGTTTTTTTTTTTCCCTTCCTTTTCTCTTTGCCTCCAATTCGGGTCCTGTTACTGAGCACAAAGGCTTTGCAAAGCTTCAGATGTGTCTGATGTTCTGTGCGTGTATCTTGCACCCCCTTCCTCCTCCCTTTCACAGAGCTCAAGGTACATGTCTAGACAGATGCAGTCGTTGTTGTGCTTTGCCTTCTGTTTTGCAGAACACTTCTCTCAGTTCCCTCCCAAGGATCCTCTGCACCTCTCTACCCAAAAATATTCCTTAATGAAAATGTAAACAGCCTGCTTATAGTTGAAGTAACCAGACTGGTGGCAAACACAACCACTTCATGGCATCTCTGCTGCTTCTGGAACACCTCTGCTCTGAGGACAGGCTGAGAGAGTTGGGGCTCTGCAGAAGAGAAGGCTTCCAGGAGACCTTGAAGTGGCCTTCCAGTATCTGAAAGGGGCCTGCAGGAAGGCTGGGGAAGGACTATTGACAAGGGTTTGGAATGACAGGACAAGGAGGAATGGGTTTAAAGTAGGAGAGGGGAGATTGAAACTGGGTATTAGGAGGAAGTTTTTTGCAGTGAGGGTGGTGAGGCACTGGCACAGGTTGTCCAGGGAGGTTTTGGAGCACAGAAGCACAGAGTGTGATCCTCGATCACACTCCTTTCCCATTCTATGATCCTTGAGTCACACTCTGTGCTTCTGTGCTCCACAACCTCCCTGGAGGTGTTCAAGGCCAGGTTGGATGAGGCTTTGATCGACCTATTCTAGTGGAAGGTGTCCCTGCCTATGGCACAGGGGGGTTGGAACTGGTTGAGCTTTATGGTCTCTTCCAACCTAGACCATTCTAGGACACAATATTTCAGGTATCCATTCATATTGTCCACATTGAATATTCATACTCCGAGCATTCTATGATTCTCTGATTCTTAGGCATCAGCAGCAGTGTGTAAACTCTTTGCAGATTAGTCCTGGGAGCAGCCTCTTTGTCTGCTGAGGTGTTGGCACTGAAGGGCTTTGTAGTTTGCTCTGGAAGATTTAAAAGAGATAATGCTGCTCCCCTGAGGGAACACACAAAGCAGAAGAGGATATCCTGGGTAGTGTAGCACTTTCATCAGGAGCTAGAAAGAGGCTTCTTGCACATCTCCTAGGTGACTTTTGGATGGGAGGAGGTGAAACGCTGCCATCCTGGCTGAGAGGGGACAAAGACTTGCTTGAAGTTGCCATTTGTGTGCTGTATCCAACGACACAAGTTGCCATAAGAGAGTTAAGTACCAAAAGTAGTTTTTTGGCAGAGAGGTCAGAAGGGAAGAGCCATGCAGCAGCACATTACACTCACACAAACAGAAAGGTGAAAGGTTGGAAGGAACCTCTAGAGATCATCTAGTAAGATTCCATCTGACATTCTCCAAACACCTTCTCTTCTCCCTGTGTCTCACAGAATGAGAGAATCAGAATGGTAAGGATTGGAAGGGACCTCTGGAAATTAATCCGGTCCAACCCTGCTGCTAAAGCAAGGCCACACAGAGCAGGGTGTTCAGAATCACAATGTCTCTCCAGAGAAGGAGACTCCACAACCTCTCTGAGCAGCTTGCTCCAGGGTTCCAGCAGCTTCACAGCAAAGGAGTCTCATAAGTCAACGTTAATGATTAAGTTTGCACTTGGGCATGGATCTAAGGGGAGCAATATGAGTTGAACTGAGGGCAGACCTTGGCTTGCACAGGTTGGTATTTGTAAAATAAAATGAGACTTAAAACCACCTTTCTAATACCAATATCCTGCAGCCACCTACAAAGAGGATCCAGGGGTTGGAGTGCCTCTGCTGTGAGGACAAGCTGAGGGAGCTGGGGGTGTTTGGCCTGGAGGAGGCTCTGGGGGCACCTCAGAGCTGCCTGTCAATAGCTGAAGGCATCCTGCAGGAAGGCTGCAGAGGAACTTTTCATGAGGATTTCTAGCAATAGGATAAGAGGGGATGGTTTGAAGCTGAGAGAGAGCAGGGTTAGACTGGAGCTGAGGAAGAAGTTCTTCAGCAAGAGGGTGCTGAGAGTCTGGAATAGGCTGTCCAGGGAGGCTGTGGCTGCCTCCTGCCTGGGGGTGTTGCAGGCCAGGCTGGATGAAGCTTTGAGCAGCCAAGTCTGATTGAGAGGTGTCCCTGGGCATGGTAGGAAGGTTGGAGCAGGTGAGCTGTGAGGTCCCTTCCAACCTGAGCCATTCTGTGACAGGAATGGCTTTCTTGAAGAAGTTTTCCTCCCTTTCATTTCTGTGGAGGACTGAAACAGTGAGCTGGGAGTTTTGCAGATTTGTGGTAGTTTGGGAGTTAACCACCCCCCAGACTCAGCCAGACTGGAAGTTAATAAATGAAGCTTTATATTTACAGCTTTGCATAATAATACAAGCAGATATTTACAACAGATTACAGATATTTACAGCTATGGACAGTACAAAGGTAATACAGAAACACCACAGCCCTCCCAGAGACCAGAGTCCACAAGAGGGGTTCCCAACCACCCTTCCGTCTTGCCCCCACCACCCAATCTTATAGAATCATAGAATCAGTCAGGGTTGGAAGGGACCACAAGGATTAGCCAGTTCCAACCCCCCTGCCATGCCCAGGGACACCCTACCCTAGGTCAGGCTGCCACAGCCTCTGCCAGCCTGGCTGCAAACATCTCCAAGGATGTGGCCACAAACACCTCCCTGGGCAACCCCTGCCAGTCTCTAACCTCTCTCATGCTGAACAATTTCCTCCTCACACATCCAGGCTCAATCTCCTCACCTCCAGCTTTGCTCCATCCCCCCTAGTCCTGTCACTCCCTGACACCCTCAAAAGTCCCTCTCCATCTTTTTTTAGCCCCCTTCAGATGCTGGAAGGCCACCAGAAGGTCCCCTGGGAGCCTCTTCTTCTCCAGCCTGCGCAGCCCCAACTCTTTCCGTTTGTGCTCACAGCAGAGGTGCTGCAGCCCTCTGAGCATCCTTGTGGCCCTTCTCTGGACACCTCCAGCATCTCCACATCCCTCTAGTCCCAGGGGCTCCAGAACTGGATGCAGTACTGCAGGTGAGGTCTCACCAAGGTGGAGTAGAGGGGGAGGGCGGAGTAGAGGGGGAGAACAGTAAAGATTTATGCCAGGACAACGTATCTGGAAGGTCCTTAGACTGACTCCACCACTGCAGTTGGAGAAGAAGTCGAAGTTCTGCATAAAGTGGCAGCCTTTGATACACTGGAGAAACTTAATGAAACCCAAGCTGTTACCAGACAGCAGTAACCTTATTACTGCCTGCAGGAAAAATGTATTAAAAAAAAAAAAAATCCAAACCCAATCCAACCCAGTGGAACAACATTTTATTTTTCATATCAGTGGTGTTACTTCTGCTGTTAAGTCAGTGAATCCTCTGTGTGCCAGAATTCACAGTGACATAAGACTTTCCAACATAAATGTCCTCCCTATTACATCTGGCTTGCTGCAGCCAACATTTAAAAATAACATTTAAACAAAAACACACACAAAAAAAAAAAAAAAAAAAAAAAAAAACTTNNNNTCTGGGGAAAAAAAAAAAAAAAAAAAAAAAAAAAAGCTTTACTACATTTTCGCTTCCACTCTGGAAAAATACAAAGGGGTTGATGGAAGAAGTTTACAGTCATAACGTTTCTGAAGGCCTCAAGGAGTTCTTGTAGCTGGCAGTGCAGTGTTTCTCCTGCTCTTTCCTGCCTCTTCTCACCTGATTGGAATAGTGCAGACTGCCACAGAACCAACAGCCAAGATCTTCAAGGTCCCTTCCAGCTCAACCCATGCTATGAGTCTCTTCATTATATGTGTGCTGGGCTGCAGCAAGAGCAGCTGTGGGCAGCAGGGCGAGGGAGGGGATTCTGCCCCTTGGCTCTGCTCTCCTCACATCCCACCTGCAGCACTGTCTGCAGCTCTGCAGCCCCCAGCACAAGGAGCACATGGAAGTGTTTGAGCCAGTGCAGGGGAGGCCACCAAGATGCAGCTGAGAGAGCTGCAGCAGCTCTGCTCTGAGCACAGGCTGAGAGAGTTTGGGCTCTGCAGCCTGGAAAGGAGGAGAAGGCTGCCAGGAGACCTTGGAGTGGCCTTGCAGGGTCTGCAGGGGGCTGCAGGAGGGCTGTGGAGGGACTATTGACAAGGGCTTGGAATGACAGGATGAGGAGGAATGGGTTTGAAGTGGCAGAGGGGAGATTGAAAGTGGATGTTAGGAGGAAGTTGTTTGCAGTGAGGGTGGTGAGACACTGGCACAGATTGCCTAGGGAGTTTGGAGCTGGCTTTTAACTTGTATATAACTCTAAATATTTGTAATCTATTGTAAATATCTTCTTGTACATTGTGCTGAGCTGTGAGTAGAATCATAGAATCATAGAATGGTTTAGGTTGGAAGAGACCTCAAAGATCATCCAGTTCCAACCCCCCCACCACAGGCAGGGACACCTCCCACTAGATCAGGTCACTCAAGACCTCATGCAGCCTGGCCTTGAACACCTCCAGGGAGGGAGCAGCCACAACCTCCCTGGGCAACCTGTTCCAGTGCCTCACCACCCTCACTGTGAAGAATTTCTACCTAACATCCCGTTCAAATCTCCCCTCTGCCAGTTTGAACCCATTCCCCCTCGTCCTGTCATTAGAAGACCTTGTGAACAGTCCCTCCCCAGCCCTCCTGTAGCCCCCTTCAGATACTGTTAGGCTGCTATAAGGTCTCCCCAAAGCCTTCTCTTCTCCAGGCTGAAAAGGCTTCAGTCCTTAACTTCCAGCCTGGCTGAGTCTAGGCTGAGTGAATTCATTGCATGTGAGGGGGCAGGTAACTCCCAAACCATCACAGTCCACTAAAGACAAATGTGTTTGTGGTTTGCACTTTCTATGGCTTTAATCCTGTTGCTAATCACAGCTGCTGTTAGGTAAGGCAAGCAGCAGCTCAAGAGGAGTCCTTGTACCTCCTGATACAGTGCACCATGCAGTCCTCCTTGTGCCTGCTTGCAGAGGAACAGACTCCATCTGCTCTGCTCCAGTTGTGTTTGTAACACAAGCCCAGTTTCCCCAGGCACCTCAAAGGCTTTTAGCTGTGTCTAACTGCTAGCCGAAAGGCTTTAAAAGCAGGCAGGGGAAGGTCTCCTGTGGGGCCAGGCTGAGGGAGCTGTGGCTGGGAGCTGGCAGCAGAGGAGCCTGAGGGCTGCCCTCAGTGCTGTGCTCAAGATGTGCAGGGCAGTGTGGGCAGGACGCAGCCAGGCTCTGCTCAGGGGTGCCCAAGGGCAGCACAAGGGGCACTGGGGGCAAGCTGGAGCAGAGGAGGTGCCAGGGGAACAGGAGGGGAACCTTTTTGCCTGTGAAGGTGCCAGAGGCCTGGAGTAGGCTGCCCAGAGAGGCTGTGGAGTCTCCTCTGCAGACATTCCAACCCTCTCCCCCCACCCCCGGTGGTGTTCCTGTGTGCCCTGCTTCTAGGTCTGCCGCTCTGGCAGGGGGGTTGGACTGAATGATCTGTGGAGGTCCTTTGCAACCCTTCACCTTCTGTGATTCTGTGTGACTCTGATTTCTGCAATTCCATTTTACCCACTGACCACAGCATAATTGATTGTAAACCATTTCAGGCAGGTAACTCTTGTTATTGGAGCATAATAAGTGAGAGAGTAAAGGCAATCCACAGGCTGTGCTCAGAATGTTTTCACACACTTGAGTGGCTCAGTAGTTGGGCCCAATAGCTGTGGTACTTGGTTAGATTTGCTTGTGAAGGTTTTTCAGCCTATTGCACAAATTATGGAGATTTGAGAGCAGCCTGGAGGAGAAGGCCTTGAGGGTGTCAGTTGATGCCAAAACTCTGCAGGAGCCAGCACTGGTGCCTGCAGCCCAGGGGCAGCTGTGTGCTGGCTGCAGCCAGAGCAGCACAGGGAGGGGATTCTGAACCTCCAATCTGCTCTGCTCAGACCTCACCTGGAAACATTTGCACTGATTTCTGGTGCCCCTAGCAGAAGAGGAACATGGAGATGCAAGAGAAGGGCCATGGAGGGCTGGAGAACTTCTCCCATGGGGACAGGCTGAGAGAGTTGGGGCTGTTCAGCCTGGAGAAGAGAAGGGTCTGGGGAGACCTTAGAGCAGCCTTCCAGTACCTGAAGGGAGCTACAAGAGAGCTGGGGAGCAACTTTGTCCAAGGACTTGTGGTGCTAGGATGAGAGGGAATGGATTGAAGCTTGAGGAGGGCAGATTGAGACTGGAGAGCAGGAAGAAATTCTTTGTAATGAGGGTGGTGAGACACTGGCACAGGTTGCCCAGGGAGGCTTTTGATGCTGCCTCCCTGGAGGTGTTCAAAGTGAGCTGGGCTAGTGGAAGGTGTCCCTGCCCATGGCAGGGGGTTTGGAACTGGTTGATCTTTATGCTGCTTTCCAACTTAAACAGTTCTATAAATCTCTGAATTATGCTGCAGGTATCAGATCCTTGAAGTTGTCAGGTTTGGTTGAGCAAGACAGCTCTCACTGTTGGGGTCTTGGAATAATTGATGGAATTGTGCCCCTTACCTTGCTGACTGAATAACTTCATGGGTGCATTATTTGTATTAATGAAGACAAGTTAGGATGTGCAGAAAGCCTTTGACATTTCATGCCAGATGTTGGGACCTGTAGGTTGAGGACTGCAGAAAATCCTTTCTGTTTACTTGCTGAGGTTCATAAAGCTTTTGGATAAGCTCTCTGAGCTTGCACTCTGGCTGGATTTGGTGTGATTGGAGTTTTTTTGGGTGAGTTTGGTTTTTTTTTTTGTGTATTTGGAGTTGTTTTGGTGTGTGTATTTGTTTTTGTGGGGTTTTTTTGTTGGTTGAGGTTTTATCGTGTATTTGAGGGTTTTTTGGTGGGGTTTTTTTTTGTTTGTATGTTTGGGGTTTTTTTAATGTGCATTTTTGTTGTTTTGTATTTGGTTGTTTTTCCAACTGTTGAAAGCCTTCTTCACTTTGAGGCTGGTAGAGCCCTGGAACAGGCTGCCCAGAGATGCTGTATAGTCTCTTTCTCTGGAGTGATTCAAAACCTGCTTGTACACCATCCTGGGCAACCTTCTCTAGATGAACCTGCTCTGGCAGAGGGACTGGACTAGATGATCTCCAGAGATCCCTTCCAGCCTCTAACACTCTGTGCTTTGTGGAAGGGCTTTTGGCTATGCTCTGGTGTATTTTAAAGTGTTTTTAGGGGGTTGGGTTTTTTTCCCTTTCAGCAAGCAGCTCTTTCTTTCTTGACGCCTTCACAGCGCACAGAGTGTTTGTGAATTTCTGTATGATGCATGCAACTGAAAAGGCTGAAAAGGGTTGCAAAGGTTTTACACTCTTGTGCTGGAAACACTTTGTCATAATATCTACACACCTGCACTTTTGTGTTGGTTTGGTTGGTTTTTTTTTTTTCTGGTCACTCTGGTTTATTTATTTTTTCCTTCTAGAATGGTTGCCTGGGGAAAACAGCACTGCTGTGTTGGCAGAATACAGGAGGCTGTCTCGAGATTCAGGGTTGTTCTAGCAGCCCTTTTACTTCATTTGTTCCTGGCTGCAGCAAGCAAAGGTAAGACAACTTTTTTCCCTGATTTTTCTGGTGTTGACTTTCCAAATCAACAGGATTAGCCTTGGTGAATAAAGCTTTAGAATAGATCCAGAAGAGGCAAGTTGCTGCCCTCATGAAATCAGGAGGAAAAAACAACCATTGGCAAGAAACAAAACTGCCCTTAGCACTTTACAGACCTTGTGTTTAGGGTATTTGTTTTCACAAACAAAGAATCAGTAGTAATTTTTTGGCTGTGGACAAGGAGGGAATGTAGTCACAACAGGACAAATTATTTTCTTGCTCTTTTTTTTTTTTGTAACTGGAAGTGTTGCTGTTTGCAGAATGTGCTGTTAAGCCTTTTCCACTACTCTTAACCAGACCCCACGGGATCCTTTGAACTGCAGTTAGACTTTGAAACTGGGGGAGAGCAATGTTAGAGTGGAACTGAGGAAGAAGTTCTTCAGTAGGAGGGTGCTGAGGCTCTGGAATAGGCTGCCCAGGGATGCCTGCCTGGGGCTGTTGAAGGCTGGGTTAGATGAGGCTTTGAGCAGCTGAGTCTAGTTGAGAGGTGTCCCGTGGTGAGAGGTTTGAGTAGGTGAGCTCTGAGGTCCCTTCCAACCTGAGCCATTCTGTGATCCACTCTACTTAGTGCATGTATGGGCATAGAACATCTCCTGTATTGCTCTTGGCTCTCTCTTTGCCAGCGCTTCTTAGTTACATATTTATAGAATCAGTCAGGGTTGGAAGGCACCACAAGGATCAGCCAGTTCCAGCTCTCCTGCCATGCCCAGGGACACTCTAACCTAGATCAGACTGTCCACACCACAGCCTCTGCCAGCCTGGCCTTAAATACCTCCAGGGATATGGCCCCAACCACCTCCCTGGGCAACCCATCCCAGGCTCTCACCACTCTCATGCTCAACAACTTCCTCCTCCTATCCAATCTGAATCTGCCCACCTCCAGCTTTGCTCCATTCCCCGTAGTCCTGTGACTCCCTGATACCCTCAAAAGTCCCTCCCCAGCTTTTCTTTAGTCCCCATTCAGATTCTGGAAGGCTACAAGAAGGTCCCCTGGGAGCCTCCTCTTCTGCAGCCTGCACAGCCCCAACTCTTTCAGTCTGTGCTCACAGCAGAGGTGCTGCAGCCCTCTGAACATCCGTGTGGCCCTTCTCTGCACACCTCCAGCATGTCCACATCCCTCTTGTCCCAGGGATTCCAGCACTGGATGGAGTACTCCAGGTGGGCTCTCAGCAGAGTGGAGAGGGGGAGAATCACCTCCCTGGCCCTGCTGGCCACACTGCTCCTGCTGCAGCCTAACCTCTGCTTGGCTTTGTGGGCTGCAAGTGCACACTTACAGGGACCTTAAAGATCATCTAGTTCCAACCTCACTACCCATGGGTAGGGACACCTTCCACTAGACCAGGTTGCTAAAGGCCTTATCTAGCATGGCCTTGAACTGCTCCAGGGAGGGGAGCCTGGGCAACCTCCCTGGGCAACCTGTTCGTGTCTCACAGCCTCATTGTAAAGATTTTCTTTCAAATCTTGAGTCTAAATCTGCTCTCCTCATCTTCAAAGCTGTTCCCTCTCATCCTGTCACTACAAGCCCTTGTTAGAAGTCCTTCCCCAGCCTTCTTATAGCCCCCTTCAGGCACTGGCAGGCTGCTCTAAGGTCTCCCTAGAGCCTTTTCTTCTCCAGGCTGAACAGCCCAAAGCTCTCAGCCTGCCCTGAATTTCTCAGCCTGTCTTGAATTTGGGGCACGCAAAACTGGACACATTCCAGGTGTGGTCTCAGCAGGGCAGAGTAAAGGGGAAGCAGAACCTCCTTAGTCCTTCTAGACACACTTTTCCTGATGCACCCCAGGATGCTATTGACCCTCTGGGCCACGAGGGCACATATGGAAGAGTTAACATTCTTGCAGGAGATCCTTTTAAAAACAGAAATGATTTTACAAATCAACTTTTTTTTTTTTTCCTCAGATCAGGAAGGTTTCCTAGGAAATTACAAAGCTGTTTTTAAGACTGCGTGTGAAAATCCTTGGATTATGTCCCCAAGAATTTCCCTGCGCCCCTTGAAAGAGTTCATTGTCTGTGTGCACGTCAAGCTGTATTCCTCAGATAGGCCCTGGGCAGCCTATATATACTATCAGGAAACACCTCACACCAGCCTTTCTGAAGAGAAGTATGAGCTTGGACTCACAGGAGATGGTGATAAAGTGAGGATATGGTTGTTTGGAAACCAAATAAATACAAGAGAGAGGCTTCATCAGAACATTTGGTACGAAATATGCGTCCAGTGGAAAAGCGAAGACGAGGAGATGAAGCTCTTCATCAATGGAGCCAACAGAGCAAAGAGAAAGCTACCTGGGAAAGTCAGTTTGCCTGGAAAAGGGAAGTTCTTACTTGGCTGTTCGAAGCTGCCAGGTTCAGCTGCCTCCCCTGGCCTGGGCATGGCAGGGGAGTTGTACATGTTCAGGATGTGGGATAAAGCAGACATAAAGCAGTCTCACGGCTGCAAAGACAGTGGTGTGATACGCTGGAGAAAAGAGGACTGGCTCTACAACTTCACAGTGCAAGAGGACAACTCCCTGCCCTGTGGTAAGTAACCACTGCAGCCTTGTTGCTGAACTACTTGTGTCCAAAGTTGATCTGGTATCTTGTCAGTGACACGGACAGAGGAATCAGTGCACCCTCGGCAAATGTGCAGATGGCACCAAGCTGTGTGGCACAGTCAACTTACTAGAGGGCAGGATCCATCCAGAGGGACCTGCACAGACTGCAGAAGTGTGCCCAGGCCAATCTCAGGGCATTCAACAAGGCCAAGTGTAAAGTCCTGCATCTGGGTGGGTGCAATCCCAAGCACAGCTCCAGTCTGGATGGGGAATGGCTGAGAGCAGCCCTGAGGAACAGGACCTAGGGGTCTGGGCTGATGCAAAGCTGAAGATGAGGCTGCAGTGTGAGTGCAGCCCAGACAGCAACTGTGTGCTGGGCTGCAGCAAGAGCATCTGTGGGCAGCAGGGCGAGGGAGGGGATTCTGCCCTTTTGCTCTGCTCCTCCTCACACCCCACCTGCAGCACTGTCTGCAGCTCTGCAGCCCCCAGCACAAGCAGCACATGGAAGTGTTGGAGCCAGTGCAGAGGAGGCCACCAAGCTGCTGAGAGGGCTGCAGCCTGGAGAAGAGAAGGTTTTGAGGAGACTTTGGAGTAGCCTTCTGGTATCTGAAGTGGCCTACAAGAAGGCTGTGGAGGGACTATTGACAAGGTCTTGTAATGAGAGGATGAGGAGGAATGGGTTTAAAAGTGTCAGAGGGGAGATTGAAACTGGATGTTAGGAGGAAGTTGTTTGCAGTGAGGGTGGTGAGAAAGTGGCACAGGTTGCCCAGGGAGGTCATGGATCACAGAATCCTGTGCTCCACAACCTCCCTGGAAGTGTTCAAGGCCAGGTTGGATGAGGCCTTGAGCAACCTGTTCTAGTGGGAGATGTCTCTGCCTACGGCACATTGGGGTTGGAACAGGCTGAGCTTTGAGCTCCCTTCCAACCTACACCATTCTATGATTCTATATTATTATTATGTAACATTTCTAGTCCAGATTTTTTAAAAGTCTTTGTTAGTCATTTCTAGCCAGATGCTTCCTGAGGTGCTGTGAGGATCTGCAGCTGTCACCAGCTTTGATCCCCGCACAAAGAGCACAGCAACAATCCCTTAAAGGCTCTGTGAACTCTTGTGTCTGTCTGCTGCCCATGCAATGCCAGTGACAGCAGGATGGATCCAGGCAAAAACTCTTAGAAGTACCCAGGGCTTTCTGTCTTAATTTACACAGCTTCCATTTAGCAAATAACTGTAGAGGAAGGCATTTACTGGTCCTCATTCTCCACATTTGCTGGTCCAGATCTTAGAATCGTAGAATGGGTTGGGTTGGAAGGGACCTCCAAAAGTCATAGAATTATAGAATGGTTTAGGTTGGAAGAGACCTTAAAGCTCAGCCAGTTCCAACCCCGCTGTGCCATAGGCAGGGACACCTCCCACTAGAACAGGTCGCTCAAGACCTCACCCAGCCTGGCCTTGAACACATCCAGGGAGGGAGCAGCCACAACCTCCCTGGGCAAGTCATCAAGTCCAACCCCCTGTGCGGTCAGCAGGGACGCAGATAAGGGTGAAAACTTTTCAGAAAAGAGCTTTTAATTGAAATTAGATGAACACTTGGATTATGCTATGAACGAGTCATGATGAAGTCCCCCAGACTTCAAAACCTGAAGTGAGAGGTATTAGCAGAAACCTTTTCAATCAGCTTATGCCTTTAATTCATTTGATGCAAGAGAAACAAAAGATTTTCATAGTATCTTAGAATGGTCTGGATTGGAAGGGACCTCCAGAGTTCATCTAGGCCAACCCCCTGCAGTCAGCAGGGACATCCTCTACTGGAACAGGTTGCTCACAGCCTTGCCAAGACTCACTTTGGACATCTCCAAGGATGCAGCCTCAACTCCCTTCCTGGGCAACCTGTTGCAGTGTTGCAGCAGCCTCCTGGTGCAGAACTTGTTCCTCACATCCAGTCTCAATCTGCTCTGCTCTGCTCTGCTCTCATTTCAAACCATTGCCCTGGTCCTGTCCCTGCAGATCTTTGCAAAGAGTCCCTCTGCAGCCTGCTTGGAGCCCCTTCAGGTCCTGGCAGGCTGCTCTGAGTTCTGCCTGGAAAAGTGGAGGCTCAAGGCAGAACTCTCCCATCTCTCTCAGCCTGTCCTTGTAGCTGAGATGCTCCAACCCCCTGATCATTTGAGGTCCCTTCCAGCCCCTGACATTCTTTGATTATTTTTGTGGCCCTCCTCTGGACCCAGTCCATCAGGTCCATGTCCTTCCTGTGTTGAGAGCACCTGAGCTGGATGCAGAATGTTGATTCTGGTAAGATTTACACACATGCTTAGCACTTAGAGCATGCTCACCTGTAACCAAGTAGTTCCCTTTCCAGAAGCCAATGGTGGTAGCTACGTATCTTCTGCACATCTGCTGGGAAGGACATCTCTGACCACTTCCCAGGTCATCATGTTGGCTGATCACATTTCTTGGGCTAAGAGAACTCAGCAATAATGAACTTTCATGTTGGAGTTAAGAATGCAACTCTTGCTTCTTCCAGTCCCCCAGTCTTGTGGCTGCCCTCTGCTCGATGTAGCTGTTGCTTGCTGAGCAGGGCTAAACACTGCAGGTAGGCAGGAGAGAGGAGGAGGTCCCACACATTGTACGTCACAAACCTGCCACTTGCATTCCTCAGCTTCCTTTGATAATTCCCTTTGGTTTTTTTTTTGCTGGGAATGAGAAGTAGCATAACAGCCATGGACAAAGGGTGCACAGACTGAGTGTATCCCACATCAACAGTCATCTCCTGGGATTTAGAAGTGTGTAAGTGAAGCAAGATGTGCTCCCTCTTCCAGGTGCCAGCACTGGCAAAGCTCTTCATCTTGTTCTGTGAAGAATGGTTCCTGTTCAGCTACATATTTAATGTGGAACCTTTGATTGAGTGCCTGGAGTGTGAATGTTTTATATGGGTGGATACCTGGAATATTGTGTCCAGTTCTGGGTTCCCCAGTTCAAAAGAGACAGGGGTCTGCTGGAGAGAGTTCAGTGGAGAGCTATGTGGATGGCTGGAGGACTTGAGCATCTCCCCTGTGAAGAGAGACTGAGAGCCCTGGGGCTGTTTAGTCTGGAGAAGAGAAGGCTGAGAGGAAATCTGATCAATGTCCATGGGTATGTGAGGGGTGAGTGTCAAGATGAAGATGCCAGGCTCTTTTCATAGAATAGAATCATAGAATGGTTTAAGTTGGAAGGGAGCTCAAAGCTCATCCAGTTCCAACCGCCCTGTGCCCTAGGCAGGGACACCTCCCACTAGAACAGGTCGCTCAAGGCCACCACCTTTTGGGTGGTACCCATTGATAGGATAAGGAACATGTACAAGCTGGAAGTGAGGAGGTTCCACCTCAAAATGAGGAGACATGGCTGTAATGTGAGGGTGCCAGACCCTGGAACAGGCTGCCCAGAGAGGTTGTGGAGTCTCCTTCTCTGCAGACATTCCAAACCCATTTGTATGTATTCCTGTGCAGCCTGCCCTGGCTGCTCCTGCTCTGAGAGGGGTCTTGGACTTGATGGTCTCTGGAGGTCCCTTCCAACCTCAAACATTCTGTGATGTCACTCCTAACTCTGCATAATTTTATTGTAGCCTCCTAGTATCTGAAGGGGGCTACAAGAAAGCTGGGCAGGGACTCTTTAGGGTGTCAGGTAGTGATAGGACTGGGGTGGGGGATGGATACAAGCAAGAGAAGGGAAGAGTTAGATTAGATGTGAGAAGAAGTTGTTCAGCATGAGGGTTGTGAGAGCCCAGAAGGGGTTGCCCAGGGAGGTGGTGGAAGCCTCACAGAATGGTTTAGGTTGGAAGAGACCTCAGAGATCATCCTGTTCCAACCCCCCTGTGCCATAGGCAGGGACACCTCCCACTAGATCAGGTCGCTCAAACCCTCATCCAGCCTGGCCTTGAGCACCTCCAGGGAGGGAGCAGCCACAACCTCCCTGGGCAACCTGTTCCAGTGTCTCACCCCCCTCACTGCGAACAACTTCCTCCTAACATCCCATTTAAATCTCCCCTCTGCCAGTTTGAACCCGTTCCCCCTCATCCTGTCATTAGAAGCCCTTGTGAACAGTCCCTCCCCAGCCTTCCTGTAGGCCCCTTCAGATACTGGAAGGTTGCTATAAGGTCTCCTGGAAGCCTTCTCTTCTCCAGGCTGAAAAGCCCCAACTCTCTCCAGCCTGTCCTCATAGCAGAGGTTCTCCACCTCATCCCTGGAGGTGTTTGCAGCCAGGCTGGCAGAGGCTGTGGGCAGCCTGATCTAGGGCAGGGTGTCCCTGCCCATGGCAGGAGGGTTGGAACTGGATGATCCTCGAGGTCACTTCCAACTCTTATAATTCTACTATTTGATTCTATGATAATCTGGGGTGTGGGGGAGAAAATACAGTAAGGACTACAAAGCTGTGAGTGATTTAGAAGAGTACAAACCCAGCAGAAAACACTTGAGTTAAATGCTTGAAAAGGAATGGCAGTGATGTGTGAGCAGCAGCTCTTCACTTGGCATTTTCATGTGGGCTGTTTGCAAGTTGCCTTTAATACCAACTTGACAGCTGGAAGAAATGTTCTGTTTAAACATTAGTCATTGGAGTTACACATTAAACAGTAACATTCTTAATCCAGATATAAATGTCCAGACTGTTGCACTGCATTTATGCAAAAGAGCACAGAGCTGCCTGGATATCTTGTACAGATTTCAGTGAATAAATAACAAGAGATGATTTAAGCTATGACTGGAAATAGCATCAGTGACAGGGAAGCACTGCCAGCACTATCAGTGCCCTACCTTGGAGCAGCAGCAGGCCAGGCTCTGTTGCTTTGGGTGCATTTTGTTCACAGAAATACCATTTAGTGTTTGTATTCTGGGAATTTATATTTTAAAAAAGGTCTTGAACTGTCAAACCTTCAGGATTAACTTCTTGCTCCCTCTGCTGCCTGTATCCTACTGGGTGATCATTGAGGTTCTTTCCAATCTAGTGCTCTTCTCCCTGTATCCTACTGGACAATCCTTGAGGTCCTTTCCAGTCTAGTGCTCTTCTCCCTGTATCCTACTGGGTGATCCTTGAGGTCCTTTCCAACCTGGAGTTCTGTGAACCTATGAATCCTTTTAGAATGATGGAACTGTCAGGGCTGGGAAGGACCTCAAGGATCATCCAGTTCCAACCCCCCCTGGCATGGGCAGGGACACCTCACACTAGATCAGGCTGCTCAGAGCCACATCCAGCCTGGCCTTAAAGACCTCCAGGGATGAGGCTTCCACCACCTCCCTGGGCAACCTGTTCCCAGGTTCACCACCCTCATGCTGAAGAACTTCTTCCTAACATCCAATCTAAACTTATCCTTCTCTAGCTTGGATCCATTCCCCCCAGTCCTATCACTACCTGGCAGCCTAAAATGTCCCTGCCCAGCACTCCTGTAGCCCCCTTCAGATACTGGAAGGCCACAACAAGGTCTCCACAGAGCCTTCTCTTCTCCAGACTGAACAACCCCAACAGTCTCAGCCTGTGCTCATAAACAGCAGCTCCAGCCCTCTGAGCATCCTCACAGAATCACCATTTTTTCAAAAGTTCCATACTTCTGGAAACTGAGCTGAGTGAAACTGCTCAGACTTGGAAGGAACCTTAAGAATCATTTCAGCTCCAAACCCTCTGCCATGGGAATAACAGAATGACAGAATCACAGAATCAAGCAGGTTGGAAAAGATCTCTAGGATCATTGAGTCCACCCTATCACCTAACCCTTCTAATTAACTAACCCATAGCACTAAGTGCTTCATGCAGCCTCCTCTTAAACACCTCCAGGGATGGGGACTCCACCACCTCCCCTGCAGCCCATTCCAATGCCAATCTCTCTCTGTGCACAACTTCCTCCTAACATCCAGCCTGACCCTGCCCTGGCACAGCTTGAGCCTGTGACCTCTTTTTCTCTCCCTGGGTGCCTGGGAGAAGAGGCCCAACCCCAGCTGGCTACAACCTCCCTTCAGGTAGCTGCAGAGAGCAATGAGCTGTGCCCTGAGCCTCCTCTTCTGCAGGCTTCACACCCCCAGCTCCCTCAGCCTCTCCTCTTGGGGCTGTGCTCCAGGCCCCTCCCCAGCCTTGCTGCCCTTCTCTCAGCACCTTCCAGCACCTCAACACCTCCTCATCACCTCCTCATGACCCTTCTCTGGACACATTCCAGCAGTAACTCCCAATATTGCTAGGCCTGCTCCTGCTGTTTCTGGAGGAGGTTTCCAGGCTTGTGGGTCCACAGCAGTGTGATGCTTATGGGTAAAATGGGAAGGAACTGGTGCCCTGGGTGACTCCTTTGCCTTTGCACGCTTGAGGAAGAAGAAGAGTTTGGGCTGTTGTTCTAGCTTGCAGGTGTGGTCAACAGGAGGTATGATGTAGACTCATGTTAAAGATTTCCCCAGCTGTGTGCACTTCTGATGACAGGATCAGCCTTCCTGGAAGGGAGGGTGGAGTCCCAGGGCTTTACCATCTCCAGCAGAAAGTGGAAACGTAGCTGCCACTTACCCATTCATCCAGTCTGTTGGGTGGGTCAGATCCTTAACTGAGTGGATCATGAAAGCTGGAGATGAAAAAAAAAAATTATTTCTGCCCCAATACGACTTTCTTTCTAAAACTGTGAGGACAGAAAACCATAGAAACCTCTAGAAGCTCTTAAAGGAAGTAAATGTGATGGGGGAAAGAAAATACCCACCTCTGGAGTGCCTATTTGGTGAGTCATTTCTTGCTCCACTTTGTACCTATTAACAGGAGGCAATGTTTGACCTTCTCTTGCCTTGCTCTTGTTGCCTCCTTCTCTTCTGCTGTCAAAGGAAGGAGCTTTTTGGAAATCAGCCTGCCAGAAAAGAGGTGATTGGGTTCACCTCAGTATCAAATGTGCTGCTGTATACAAACAGATAAAAGAGAGCAGCCGGGAGGAGAAGGGCTTGGAAGTGACAAACTCCCTAGGAGCCTGTGCTGGCTCCCTGCTGCAACCAGAGCAGGGAGAGCAGCAGCACAGGGAGGGGATTCTGCCCTGCTCTGCTCTGCTCAGACCTCACCTGCGCACTGCCTCCAGTTCTGGGGCCCCCAGCAGAAAAGGAACATGGAGCTGGTGGAGAGGGTCCTCCTGATGTCCAGCCAAAATCTCCCCTGCTCCAGTGTCAAACCACTGTCTCTTGTCCTGTAACTCCAAGCCCTTCTAAACAGTCCCTCCCCAGCCTTCCTGTTAGGTCCTCTTCAGATATTGAAATGTAGCTCTCAGGTCTTCCCAATGACCTGAATCTCTCTTGTGTTATCAATAACTTGAAAGCAGGAGGAAAGTTTGGTCACCAAACTGGAAAAACAGGGACTTGATGGGTGGACAACTCGCTGGATAAGGAATTGGCTGGATGGTGGCACAAAGAGAGTGGTGATCAATGGCACAATGTCCACCTGCAGACCAGTGCCAAGTGGTGTCCTTCAGGGGGCAGTGCTGGCACCAGTGCTGTTTAACATCTTTGTCAGTGACATGGACAGAGGAATCAGTGCAGCCTCAGCAAGGCTGCAGCTGGCACCAAGCTGTGTGGCACAGTCAACTTGCTAGAGGGCAGGGATCCATCCAGAGGGACCTGGACAGGCTGCAGAGCTGTGCCCAGCCCAACCTCATGAAATTCAACAAGGCCAAGTGTAAGGTCCTGCACCTGGGTGGGTGCAATCCCAAGCACAACTCCAGGTTGCATGGTGAGTGGCTGAGAGCAGCCCTGAGGAACAGGACCTGAGGGTCTGGGTGGATGAGAAGCTCAACATGAGCCAACAGTGTGCACACACAGCCCAGACAGCAACTGTGTGCTGGACTGCATTAAGAGAGGCATTACCAGCAGGGCAAGGGAGGGGATTCTGCCCCTTTAGTCTGCTCTCATCAGACCCCACCTGGAGTACTGTGTGAAGTTCTGGAGCCCCCAGCACAAGAAGGACGTGGAACTGCTGGAGAGAGTTCAGAGGAGGGCCACAAAGATGATCAGAGGCCTACAGCAGCTCTGCTATGAGGACAGGCTGAGCGACTTGGGGCTTTTCAGCCTGGAGAAGGCTGCCAGGAGACCTTAGAGCAACCTTCCAATATCTGAAGGGGGCTACAGGAAGTCTGGGGAGGGACTGTTCACAAGGTCCTGTAATGACAGGACAAGGGGGAATGGGTTCAAACTGGCGGAGGGGAGATTTGAATGGGATGTTAGGAGAGAGTTCTTCATAGTGAGGGTGGTGAGACACTGGCACAGGTTGCCCAGGGAGGTGGTGGCTGCTCTTTCCCTGGAGGTGTTCAAGGCCAGGCTGGATGAGGTCTTGAGCATCCTGATCTAGTGGGAGGTTTCCCTGCCTATGGCACAGGGGAGTTGGAACTGGATGATCCTTGAGGTCCTTTCCAAACTAAACCATTCTGTGATCTCAGTAAAACTAAGTGAAGTAGCCATCACCATTGTTTCCTTTTCCACAGCCTATAACCTTTCTGATACTAAAATATTCCAGTTAACCTGAAGCCAGCACAGTAACCATTCTATTTTCTGGCTCAGGCTTACTCAAAGGATGCTTTCTACCCAAATTTGCAGGTGACTGTGATAAAGCAGCCCTAGTCAGCAGCAATGTCATTCCCCTGAGCCTGGAGCAAACAGCAGCTGCCTGTAACTCAGCTCTTGCACTCTGTTCCTATCTGCAGCCAGGTTCTAGCTGCTTCTTACTCCTCCACCCTGGAAAATCTGACCTGCTTCTGGCACAGTGGCCTGCCACAAGACAGGTTGCTTGCAGAAAGGATGTTGCCTTTCCAAAGCTGTTAATAAAGAGTGTACTGACCATGAGTTAGGTTAGAAGTAGGGAAAAGAAAAGGAGGTTTTTTATTCTCCCAGCTGGCAACAGAATGTTGTGTGCTGTTTGTGCCTTGAGGGCTTTTTCTGTACCCTAGGCTCAGTTCCTGAGCAAAAGGCAGGCCACAAGTGACAGTACAGGGACCAGGCTTGCCCATTCTATCTTGGCCACTGTGTTACACAGGCTGCTTCTCTTTTTTTTTTTTTCTCTTTGGCTGAGCTAATTTATTTTAATTCTCCTTTTCTTGGTGGAACAGCTTCATCAGGGCTTGTGGAGACCATCCCATCCTCAAAGAGAGAGCAGAAGACTTCAGGGTGACCTTAGAGCTGCCTTCCTCCAGGGATCCTACAGGAAGGCTGCAGAGGGATTTTTCATAATGGTGTCTAGAGACAGGCCAAGGGGGAATGGTTTGAAGCTGAGGCAGGGCAGGGTTAGACTGAAGCTGGGGAAGAAGTTGTTGAATGTGAGGGTGCTGAGAGCCTGGCACAGGCTGCCCAGGGAGGCTGTGGCTGCCTCCTTGCTGGGGGTGTTGCAAGCCAGGCTGAACCTGGCTTGAGCATCTGACTCTAGTTCTGAGGTATCCCTCCCCGTGGCAGGGAGGTTGGAGTAGATGAGCTCTAAGGTCCCTTCCAACCTGAGCTATTCTATGATGATGATGATGATGATGATGATGATGATGATGATGATGATGATGTGCTAGTGGACTGATAGTTAAGATCTGTCTACTAAGGAATGCTAAGAAATGCTGCCTGTACCAGGCTGGTTTGTAGACAGGGCCAAGCATTGGTCTTTCTCAGAGCTGCATCAGTTTGTGGACCTAGCCTTAAGTTCTGACTAATGGATTTGGTGTCCTACCAGACTGGAGCTGTTATTCTGGTTCCCACTGTCCTGTAAAGTCACTATGGGAAGCAGTGGATGTCACGGTGCAAATCTGGGTCCCCAGGTAGGTTTTTGTCAGCTGTGGTGTGGAGTCATGGCAAGAGCTGCTGAAGAGCTTCCATACCAGTGGAACAGTTCCCTCTGCCTACACAGATCATAGAATGGTGTAGGTTGGAAGGGACCTCAAAGCTCAGCCAGTTCCAACCCCCCTGTGCCATAGGCAGGGACACCTTCCACTAGAACAGGTCGCTCAAGGCCTCATCCAAGCTGGCCTTGAACACCTCCAGGGAAGGAGCTGCCACAACCTCCCTGGGCAACCCATTCCAGTGTCTCACTGCAAACAACTTCCTCCTACATCCCTTTTAAATCTCTCCTCTTCCATTTTAAACCCATGGGACTCTCAGGTCTTGGCTGAGCAAATTATTTGTGTCAGAGCAGCACAAAGTGCTGTGAAGAGAGTGAGGGACTTGCTGCTTTGATGCATACTGCTAACAGAAGCTACTCTGGTATCTTCTTTCGTGGAGTTGCCTTTTCCCTCGCGGAAAATAAAACCCCCACACCAGTTCTTTTGGGGACCTGTTCTGGCTCCTTCACAGCAAAAGCAAAGAACACCACTGAGTAATCCTCTTTGCCTATTTATTTGCTGCTTGGTTCCTCAGGAATGTTCTCTCTGGGAGAGAATCATCACACCATTTAGAATGTCTTGTTTTGGAATAGGAAATTAGAGTCAGTAATGTGACGATCCTGAACCCAACAGTGTTGCAACTGAAAATTAATGGAGCAAACGAAAAGGAGATCTCACATAGGTAAGGCTTTTCTTGCCCTCTCTTGAGAGTAAACAACCTCAGTGACATAAATTTTCTGTGAGCTTGTAAGTAGCACATCTTGAGTTATTTGACTTTCCTTTTTACGTGTCAGCTTCAGGCATATGTGAGACTGCACTTCAGTTCTGCTCCAGAGAAACTCTCTACACTGTTTCTTTCTGGTTCTTAAGAAGGGCAGTGGAGGGGAGCTGGCAGAGGCAGGGCAGTGGAGGGGGCTGGCAGAGGCAGGCCAGTGGAGGGGAGCTGGCAGAGGCAGGGCAGTGGAGGGGAGCTGGCAGAAGCAAGTGAAATGAAATGGAGTATGACAGCCTCTCCTCCTTCCTCCTTTCTGTGTGCAAGGCTGATTGCTCAGTAAACTTAATGCTGCCCCTTGATCAGTGACACATTTCATTCTGTTAGATCACTTCTAGCAGCTGGAGGCAGGTGAATGTTGTGCTGTGAGAGCAGGTATGGTGAGATTGGTGTCCAGAAGGAAGTGCTCCTCAGAGCATGCCAGCACCATTTGCTGCATTAGCCAGCTCCATGGTCACAGCTTCCATGCAGCTGATTTGGCTCCTGTGCTGCTGCAATTGTCACTGAAAACATTTCATGGAATAGTTTAAGTTGGAAGGGACCTCAAAGGTCATCTGCCATAGGCAGGTACAACTCCCACTAGAACAGATTGCTCAAGGCTTCATCCAACCTGGCCTTGAACACCTCCAGGGAGGGAGCAGCCACAACCTCCCTGGGCAACCTGTTCCCATTTAGCATTTTTAGAGTTCATTGTTTTCATACAGTCATACAATCAGAGTGGCTTAGGTTGGAAGGGACCTTAGAAATCAGCTACTCCAACCTCCCTCCCATGGACAGGGGACTCCCCTGAATGGGCAGCTCAAGGCCTCATCCAGCCTGGCCTTCAACATCCCCCAGGCAGGAAGCAGCCACAGCCAACCTGGGCAGCCTGTGCCACACTCTCCGCACCCTCACACTCAGCAACTTCTTCCTGCTCCACTCTAACTCTGCTCTGCCTCAGCTTCAAAACATTCCCCCTTGGGCTGTCTGCAGCCCCCCTCAGCACAAGTCCCTCTGCAGCCTTCCTGCAGGATGCCTTCAGCTCTTTGCAGGCAGCTCTGAAGCCCTGGAGCCTTCTCTTCTCCAGGCTGAACAAGCCCAGCTCCATCAGCCTGTCCTCACAGCATGTTTCATGTGCCCAATGAGCTAGAAGAAAATAGCTCTGCTTTTTCATCTCAGTCCAGGTCCACCTAAGCCACTTCATACCTGCCAGCTTGATCATCTGCTCATTGTTCACATTCATGCACTCACAGATTGGTTTATGTTGGAAGGGACTTTAAAGCTATGGGCAGGGGACACCTTCCACTAGCCCAGGCTGCTCAAGGCCTCATCCACCCTGGCCTTGAACACCTCCAGGGAGGGGACATTCACAACCTCCCTGGGCATCCTGTGCCAGTGTCTCCCCACCCTCACTCTGAAGTATTTCTTCCTAGTCTCCAGTCTCAAATCTGCCCTCCTCAAGCTTCTATCCATTCCTTCTCATCCTGTCACTACAAGCCCTTGTAAAATGTCCCTGTCCAGATTTCTTGTAGGACCCCTTCAGGTACTGGCAGGCTGCTGCAAGGTCTCCTCAGAGCCTTCTCTTCTCCAGGCTGAACAGCCCCAACTCTCTCAGCCTGTCCCCAAAGGGGAGCTTCTCCAGCCCTCTGAGTATCTTTGTGGCCTCCTCTGGACCCTCTCCAGCAGCTCCATGTCCTTCTTCTGCTGGGGAGACTCAGAGCTGGAGGCAGTGCTGCAGATGAGATCTGAGCAGATTGGAGGGGCAGAATTCCCTCCCTGTGATGCTGCTCTCCCTGCTCTGCCTGCAGCCAGCACACAGCTGCCTGCTGGGCTGCAGCCACCACTGCTGATTCTTGGGCACTGTGGCACCAACTGACACCCTCAAGGCCTTCTCCTCCAGGCTGCTCTCAGCCACTCCTCACCCAGCCTGGATTTGTGCTTGGGATTGTCCTGACCCAGGGTGTAGGAGCTTGCACTTGGCCTTGTTGAACTTCCTGAGGTCTCCAGCCTGTCCAAGTCTCTCTTGGGGATATTGTGTGGTGTGCAGATGCCTCAGTGATGTATGTGCATGTTAGCATGTAGATGTTGTCTCAGAGTACCTCTTGTGTAATTTGTAAGTATATGTGGAATAAAGCATCCCTCTCTGACCAAATTTATGCTGAAAAACACTTAATTACTCAAATTCCTGAATTCATCAGCATTTCTTTAGCACAGTTTTGCAAAGCAGAGTTGTTGGTACCTGTTGCATTTATGGTTGTGGCTACTCAGTCTGCTTCACCTTCACTCAAACAAACAATCCTGGAAGTGTTCCTGGAGGTGCTGGCTGTGGCAGTGCAATGGGAAAGCTCTCAGCCTAATCTCTATCTTCTATAAACTTGAAATTGGTAAATGGAGGGGGGAAAAAAACCCCAAACCCAAAAGAGTTGAGCTTCCAACTTCCACAGAACCCTCAGTGGCTGCAAAGCAGTTTTGCAAAGCTCTTGAATGAAGGTGAGCAGCACATCTGAAACCACGGTGTTCAAAAGCAGTGTTTGTGTGGAGGTCTGCATGTGTCCAAATATACATCAAAACCCTCTGCTCTCCCAAAAAACTAACTAAATGTCTTCTTCCTTTGTAGTTAAAACCACTGCAACACTGCCTGGCAGAAGACAAGTAACAGGTAAATTTGGGGGCCTGTGGAAATTCTTCCCTCCCCCCCCCCAATATTTCTCTTTGTGTTTTGGAAGTGTGTGAGTGGATTGCTGCTGCTGTTTCCTCTCTGCTTCGGGGAGGTGATGAGCAGGATGGAAATATTTGCAAGTTGATTGCCCCAAACCGTCCATCGTGGCTTGTTAGCATATTCCATGGTGGAAACAGCAGTGGCAATTTTCCAGAGATGATAAAATTCACTATAGACCTGTTGGAGAGCAGTGAAGGGGGAAAGGTCCTGAGGGTCCTAGTGGGCAGAAGGATGCCCATGAGCCAGCTATGTGCTCTGGTGGACAAGAAGGCCAAGGGCATCCTGGGTGTCGTTAGTAAGTTGAGAGGGGTTCTCCTCCCACTCCACTCTGCCCTGGTGAAGCTACATCTGGAATATTGTGGCCAGTTCTGGACCCCTTGGGTCAAGAAGGACCTCAGGGAACTGCTTGAGAGAGTCCGTCCCAGAGGCAGTAGAGCTGCTGCAGGCAGGGGAACATCTTCCTTGTGAGGAGAGACTGAGGGAGTTGGGGTTGGGAGCTTGGAGCAGAGGAGCCTGAGGGCTGCCCTCAGTGCTGGTGCAATGGTTGAGTGGCAGGAGGCTGGAGCCAGGCTCTGCTCAGGGATACCCAATCCAGGACATGGGGCAAGGGGTGGAAGTTAAAGCCTAGGAAGTTCCATGCAGACATGAGGAATTTTTTTTTTCCCCTGTGAGGGTGACAGAGCCCTGGAGCAGGCTTCCCAGGGGGTTGTGGAATCTCCCTCTCTTGAAGATATTCCAAACCCACCTGGATGTATTCCTGAGTGATCTGCTCTAGGTGCTCCTGCTCTGGCAGGGGGCTTGGACTGGATGATCTTCAGAGGTCCCTTCCTACCCCTGACATTCTGTGTCATTCAGGTCACTGAGGTGACTCCTGTTCTCCTTACCTTGTACCAATTAGATTTACATTTATCCTTGGGAAAGAAGCTACTCCTAGTTTTCAGGAAGGCAAGGAAGGTGTCCCACGAGTGATTAGCACTTCAGAATCTCCTTGTGTACTCTGCTTAACCAAAACACTCTGGGGCTCTGCAGAACCTTTGCCATCCCTGGCTTAATTCTTATACAGCAGTAGGAGAGGCTTTACAGCATCATTAGTGTGCTGTAAGTAACATTATTGGATAACTTTTGAATTCTGGGAGAATCACAGAACCTTAGAGGCTGGAAGGGACCTCCAGAGACCATCCAGTCCAACCCCACTGCTAAAGCAGGATCCCCTAGGGCAGTCCACACAGAAATGCATACAGGTGGGTTTGGAGAACCCAGAGAAGGAGACTCCACAGCCTCTCTGGGCAGCCTGCTCCAGGGCTCTGTCATCCTCACTGGAAAGAAGTTTCAGTTTGTATCCATTGCTCCTTGGCTTATTGTTGCTGACCACCCAAAAGAGCTTGGCCCCCTCTGCTTGGCACCCACCCCTCAGCTATTGATAGACGTTGCTCCTTGGCTTATTGTTGCTGACCACCCAAAAGAGCTTGGCCCCCTCTGCTTGGCACCCACCCCTCAGCTATTGATAGACATTGCTCAGATCCCCTCTCACCCTTCTCTTCTGCAGTCTTAAACAGCCCCAGGGCTCTCAGTCTCTCTCCATAGGGGAGATGCTCAAGTGCCCCAATCATCCTCGTGGCTCTCCACTGGACTCTTTCCAGCAGGTCTCTGTCTCTCCTGAATTGGAGAGCCCAAAACTGGACACAGTATTGCAGATGTGGTCTCAGCAGGGCAGAGCAGAGGGACAGAAGAACCTCCCTAGCCGTGCTGGCCACACTTTACCCCTTCCCACACTTAAGCAGACACTCAAGGTAGTGTGACATGTATCTTAGAATCATAGAAGCAGTCAAGGTTGGAAGAGACCACAGGGCTCACTCACTCCAACCTCCCCACCATGAGCAGGGACACCTCTCAACTGGGCTGGGTTGCTCAAGGCCTCATCCAAGCTGGCCTCGCAGCCAGCTGCTTTTTAGGTTGCATTTGTGTGGTAAGCTGTTGGGTGACCCTGTCAAAATCCACTCCATGAACAGAAGGGCTGGCTTTGAAGTGCCTGATGTGAAGCAGGTATCAAATTTCCTGATTCCTTTTTGATCAAAATGCTGACCATAAGCTACATCAAAGGATTTTTAGTGGCTGGTGTTTGCAGTGTGAAGAGTTGGCTGGCTCCTAGCCAGATCACAGTTTCAGACTTGGAATAAATTAACTTGTAGTAATGCTGCTTTGTCCTTTGCAGGCTAGAAAAGAGAGCAGCTATGTGTGGGATACATTTGAAATGGCAAACCTCACTGTTAATTACACTGAGAAGAGTTCTTCAGACCCATAGTCTCCTTCAAAAGCCACCTGGATGCGTTCCTGTGCAGCCTGTTCTGCTCTGGCAGGGGGGTTGGACTCAATAATCCTCAGAGGTCTCTCCCAGCCCCTACTATTCTGTGATACCCAGCCCTAGAAGAGCTCTGACTTGGAGTCTCCTATTCTGGAGAGTTTCAAAACCAACCTGGATGCATTCTTGTGCAGCCTGCTCTAGCTGACCGTGCTCTGGCATGAGGGGTTGGACTCAATAATCTTTGGAGGCCACTTCCAACCCCTACCATTTTGTGATACCCAGCCCTAGAAGAGTTCTTACTCAGAGTCTCCTATTCTGGAGAGTTTCAAAAGCATCCTGGATGTGTTCCTGTGCAGCCCGCTCTAGGTGATCCTGCTCTGGCATGAAGGTTGGACAGAACGATATCAGGAGGTCCCTTCCAACCTCCACCATTCTCTGACACTCAGCTACACTTCCTTTGTTGTATTCACTTATTTCCCCTTCCCACACTTAACAAGACATTCAGGGCAGTGAGATATGTATCTTAGAATCATAGAATCAGTCAGGGTTGGAAGGGACCACAAGGATCAGCCAGTTCCAACCCCTCTGCCATGGGCAAGGACACCTCACACTAGATCAGGCTGCCCACAGCCTCTGCCAGCCTGGCTGCAAACACCTCCAAGGATGAGGCTTCCACCACCTCCCTGGGCAACCCATTCTGGGCTCTCACCAGCCTCATGCTGAACAACTTCTTCCTAACATCTAGTCTGAATCTACCCATTTCTAGTTTTGTTTCATTCCCCCCAGTCCTGTCACTCCCTGACAGCCTAAAAAAGTTCCTCCCCAGCTTTCTTGTAGCCCCCTTCAGATGCTGCAAGGCCACAATAAGGTCACCTGGGAGCCTTCTCCTCTCCAGCCTGCACAGCCCCAACTCCCTCAGTTTCTCCTCATAAGCTGAAGAATTAATTTTGTTTTCTTGATTTTATTTTTTTGGCGTTTGTTGCCTTGATCTTGGTTCAACGATTTTTGTTTTCTTAACGTTATACACTGCAAACCGCCCAATACTTGTTGTAAAGAGATCATCTCCGGGTGAATTCTCTTTGAATTTATAAAAGTAGTCACTTTTTCAGGTCAGAAATTGAAATTGCTGCCTGCCTTTTTGGGGCAGTGTTGCCCTCTTCTGGGGAGTGCAGGAAATGCAGGAGCAAAGGCTGCCGAGCGTGGTTCTGTGTGCGTGTGTGTGTGAAACTTCATTAATTCTCCTTTTTTTCCCTCCCCCTTCTTTTCTTTCGGTCTGTCTGAAACAAAAGCTGAAAATTCAGGAGAATCGTCTGCAACGACCATTTCTGGTAAGAAAATCAGGGGTTTGCTGGTGATTGCAATGTTTTGCTGTTTCCTGTTAAATAAATCTGCCTTTTTCTTTTGTCTTTCCTCAGGTAATGTAGCTAAGTTGTCATGCAAAGGAGTCCCAACGTTTAATTGTTTTCACTGTCTATGTTTTGAAGCTAACATTTTGATGTGTAATAAAATAGTTTACTGTTGAGGATGAAATAGTTGCTTGATCAGGAAGCCTTTTGTCTACTGAAGTTTATAGTCTTGTATCTGGGAAAGAGCAACTTTGTGAACCAGTACAGGCTGGGGAGTGACCTGTTGGAGAGCAGCATAGGGGAAGAGGACCTGAGGGTGCTGGTGGGCAGAAGGATGCTCATGAGCCAGCAATGTGCCCTTGTGGCCAAGAAGGCCAAGGGCATCCTAGGCTGGATTAGAAGGGCTGTGGTGAGTAGGTTCAGAAGAGTTCTCCTTGCCCTGGGGAGGCCACATCTAGAATATTGTGTCCAGTTCTGGGTCCCACAGCTCAAGAAGGACCTCAGGGAACTGCTTCATAGAGTCCAGGCCAGAGGCCCAGAGCTGCTGCAGGCAGGGGAAGATCTCCTGTGGGGCCAGGCTGAGGGAGCTGGGGCTGGGAGCTGGCAGCAGAGGAGCCTGAGGGCTGCCCTCAGTGCTGTGCTCAAGATGTGCAGGGCAGTGTGGGCAGGATGCAGCCAGGCTCTGCTCAGGGGTGCCCAAGGGCAGCACAAGGGGCACTGGGGGCAAGCTGGAGCAGAGGAGGTGCCAGGGGAACAGGAGGGAAAACCTTTTTTTCCTGTGAGGGTGGCAGAGGCCTGGAGCAGGCTGCCCAGAGAGGCTGTGGAGTCTCCTTCTCTGCAGGCATTGCAAACCCTCCTGGCTGTGTTGCTGTGTGCCCTGCCCTGGGTGCTGCTGCTCTGGCAGGGGGGGTTGGGCTGGATGATCATGGAGCTCCCTTCCAACTCTTAACATTCTGTGATTGTGTGAACATTGCTTCAATATAAATATTTGAAATAAAGTGACCACCCTTAAGCAGCACTGCACTTGTTCTTGAAGTGGAACTTCAATAATGTGTTTCTGTGTGCCCTACCCTGGGTGCTGCTGCTCTGGCAGGGGGTGTTGGGCTGGATGCTCTCTGGAGCTCCCTTCCAACTCTTAACATTCTATGATTGTGTGAAAGTTGCTTCAATATAAATATTTTAAATAAACTGACAACCTTTAAGCAGCACTGCACTTGGTCTTGAAGTGGAACTTAAATAATGCTGAGTTCCTGTTGCAAATCTTTAATGCTTGATTTTTGCTCTCTAAAATCTATAGGCATAAACCATTATGCTCACACAGTTTTTACCTCTTTGCTCTCTCTCTTTTTTTTTTTTCCAGAATCCTCTCTTGTTACTTTTATCACCTATCCTATAAACTCTTCAGGCAAGATTTTTATTAATGTTTCTCTTATTTAGATTTAGTAAGATGCTGCTTGTTTGGATTTTTGTTTTTAATTGAGTTCATTGTTACTCACTGTTGTTCTCTAGATACAACTTCAGAGGAGACCACACGATCTGCAGGTGAGAATTAATATGGTGAGAGGTAAGGGCTGAGGGGTGAGGTTTGTTGCACTGATGAAAATTTGCCTTGGTTTAATAATAATGATAAGTCCAAATTACATCTTAGATGGTCTTTCATTTAATAATCATCTATAGTCTGTATTGGAAGTCCACATGGTCAGGATTATGAAGTGCATTTAACTGCCACTGAGCTGATAACTTTTCTATTTTCATTCAGAATACCACAAAGCCCAGACTGGGCCTATTTATTTTTAGAGAACTTGTAGGTTTTGGTATCTACAGAGAGAATTTCTGTCTCCTATACCTTCTGATGCTGTTTTAAACACTTTACATAATGGAAAGGTGCACCCCACTCCTGAAAGACACTTCAGACAATGTGTACTCTTGCAGTGAGTGGCCAAATAGAATCAGTACAGAGCACAGTATAGAATCATGGAATCAGTCAGGGTTGGAAGGGACCACAAGGATCATCTAATTCCAGACCCCCTGCCCTGATGCTTGCATTTGAAAACAAGCAGCAGAGTCACAAATCCATGGATTCATAGAATGGTTTAGCTTGAAAGGGACCCCAAAAGATCATCCAGTTCCAAACACCCTACCATGGGCAGGGACACCTTCCCCTAGCCCAGGTTGCTCAAGGCCTCATCTAGCTTGGCCTTGAACACCTCCAGGGAGCTTGAGGATCACAGAATTCTGTGGTTCTGCGATCCACAACCTCCCTGGGCAACCTGTGCCAGTGTCTTCCCACCCTCACTGCAAAGAACTTCTTCCTAATCTCCAGTCTCAATCTGCCCTCCTCAAGCTTAAGTTCAAAACTGGACACAGCATTCCAGGTGTAGTCTCACCAGGGCATAACAGAGAAGAAGCAGAACCTCTTCAGACCTGCTAGATAAACTTTGTTTAATGTACCCCGGGATGCTGTTTGCCCTCTTGGGTCTCCCTGGGCTACTTGTTGCAGTGTTGCAGCACCCTGATGATGCAGAACCTGTTTCTAATACCCAATCTAAGTCTGCTCTGCTCTAATTTCATACCATTGCCTCTTGTCCTTTGCAACCCTTAATGTGTGTGATTCTGTGTGACACTAACTGAATTCCCTTAGCAACAGTCCTGTGTTTCCACTTCTCCTAGGGAGTCTGTCTAAAGCAGAAACTTATTTTTGTCCCATGTGTTTCATAGGCGTTTAAAGTTACAATAGAAAACCTGAATTTTAAATTTTGCCCTTCTCTTTTTTTTTTTCCTTTCAACAGAAACTCTTCCCAGCACTGATTATTACCCCACTACGACACCAGGTAGGATTCATGTGCCGCTGCTGACCTTCTTTTCTCCTTCTCAGAAGTGAAGTGTGTGTGAGGTCAGGAGGTCTGTTTCCAAACTGTTTTAATGGGATTTTTTTTTTTTTCATGGTATTACAGTGTCTCATGTTAACAGTCTGCTTTACTGCTCATTGAGCTCCAGTATGGCTGAAGGTGGAGCTGTGCCACTCTTGTCTGCAGAGCTGCGTGCAAAGACCTTTTCTTAAGTCACAGCCAAAAGTTATCATAAAGATTCATAGAATGGATTAGGTTGGAAAGGACCCCAAAGATCACTCAATTCCAATCCTCCTGCCGTGGGCATGGACACCTCCCACTTACCCAATTCATAGAATCATAGAACTAACCAGGTTGGAAGAGAGCTCATCCACTCCAACCTATCACCCAGCCCTATCCAATGGCACTAAGTGCCCCATCCAGGCTTTTCTTGAACACTTCCAGGGATGGGGACTCCACCATCTCCCTGGGCAGCCCATTCCAATGCCAGTCACTCTCCCTGTGCACAACTTCCTCCTAACATCCACCCTAAACCTCCCCTGGCACAACTTGAGGCTGTGTCTCCTTGTTCTGTCCCTGGGTGCCTGGCAGAAGAGCCCAACCCGAGCTGGCCACAACCTCCCTTCAGGTAGCTGCAGAGAGCAATGAGCTCTGCCCTGAGCCTCCTCTTCTGCAGGCTGCACACCCCCAGCTCCTTCAGCCTCTCCTCTTGGGACTGTGCTCCAGGCCCCTCTCCAGCCTTGCTGCCCTTCTCTGGACACCTTCCAGCACCTCAACATCTCTCTTGAATGGAAGGGCCCAGAACTGGACACAGCACTCAAGGTATGTGCTGAGCAGTGCTGAGCACAGGGGCAGAATAACCTCCCTGCTCCTGCTGCCCACACTGTTGCTGATCCAGGCCAGGATGCCATTGGCTCTCCTGGCACACACATTTGTGGCCTTGGAACACAATCTCAGGGATTGTACTGAAATAGGAAAATCCACAGCCAAATCTTCCTGCTTTTTAGTAGATAAAGCAGACTGAATCCAATAATCATGTTCTCAGGGTAGGTCCAATCTGTAAGAATAGGCTGAATTTAAGTTTTTTATCCATCAATTTAAATTTGGTATCAATCAATTGAATTTTTGTCAATCAATTTTTAATCAATTTAATTTATAGAAATTAATTTAATTTGTATCAACTGGTTTAAGTTTGTACCAATTATTTTTGGTCAATCAGTTTAATTTGTTATCAATTTAATTTTTATCAGTTTGTATGAATCAGCTTAAGTTTGATATCAGTCAGTTTAAGTTTGTATCAATTCATTTTTATCAATTTAAGTTTTGTATTGATCAATTTAATTTTTGTATCAATCAATTTAATTTCTGTCAATTTAATTTCTATCAATTTAATTTCTATCAACCAGTTTAAATTAGTATCAATTTATTTTGGTCAATCAATTTAAGTTTTATCCATTTAATTTGTATGAATCATTTTAAGTTTGGTATCATAGAATCATAGAATGGTCTAGGTTGGAAGAGACCTCAAAGATCATCCAGTTTAAGTTTGTATCAATTCATTAATTAACGTTTTTGTCAATCAGTTTAAGTTTTTTATCTATTTTTTTTTCAATTTACTTTTTTCTTTATTTTTCTCAATGAATTGAATTTTTATCAGTTTAATTTTATCAATTTAATTGGTATGAGTCTGTTTACATTTGTATCAATTTTTATCAATCGATTTAATTGTTGTATTGATCAATGTAATCTTTGTCAATCAATTTAATTTTTTATCAATTTAATTTATATCAACCAGTTTAAATTAGTATCAATTAATTTTGGTCAATCATTTTTAAAAATCAATTTAATTTATATCAATCAGTTTAATTTTGGTATCAATCAGTTTAAGTTTGTGTCAGTTATTTTTTATCGACCAATTAAAGTTTTTATCAATCAGTTTAGGGTTTTTATCTATCTTTTTCTCAACCAATTTAAATTTTATCAGTTTAATTTGTATCAGATTGTATAAATTATTTTTTGTCAATGTATTTTTTGTCAATTGAATTTATATTAATCAATTTAATTTGTATCAGTCAGTTTGGTGTCAATCAGTTTAAGTTTGGTACCAATTCTATAATTTTTTTTTTCCTATTTTTTTCTCAACTTAATTTTTAGCAGTTTGATTTTTATCAATTTAATTTGTATCAGTTTAAGTTTCTACCAATNAATCAGTTTAAGTCTGGTACCAATTAATTTCTATCAATTTAATTTTTTTCTATTTTTTTAAATTTAATTTTTATCAGTTTAATTTTTATCAATTTAATTTGTATCAGTTTCAGTTTGTATCAGTTATTTTTTATCCATCAATTTAAGTTTTTATCAATCAGTTAAAGTATTTTATCTGTTTTTCTGAATTTAATTTTTATCAGTTTAATTTTGATCAATTTAATTTGTATCAGTTTAAGTTTGTATCAATTTTTATCGATCAATTTAAGTTTTTATTGATCAGTTTAAGTTTTTTATCTAAATTTTTTCTCAACCAATTAAATTTTTTCTCAACCAA
The DNA here is from genome assembly GCA_013396835.1 of Psilopogon haemacephalus. Taxonomy (NCBI): domain Eukaryota; kingdom Metazoa; phylum Chordata; class Aves; order Piciformes; family Megalaimidae; genus Psilopogon; species Psilopogon haemacephalus. The sequence goes on along the minus strand of VWZI01016990.1, from coordinate 10,889 downwards.
TTAAATTTTTTCTCAACCAATTCAATTTTTGTCTCAACCAATTCAATTTTTGTCTCAATCAATTTAATTTTTGTCTCAATCAATTTAATTTTTGTCTCAACCAATTTAATTTTTGTCCCAATCAATGTAATTTTTTTCTCAATCAATTAAAGTTTTGTCTCAATCAATTAAAGTTTTTCATACCAATCAGTTGAAGGTTTTTACCACTCAGTCTTCCCTCCTCAATCTTCAGTCCATCCCCTCTCACCCTGTCATTACAAATCCGTCAAAATGCTTCCAAATGATTACTCTTCAAAAGGAGTGGATCAACCCCAGCCTGTTTCACTCTGAAATACTAAGCCTTGGAAAATACTCTGCTAGGGGCCTAGAGAAGTGAAGCCAGGAGGAGACATTGTGTGGATTCTGGCTAAAAGGTCAAGACCTTTGCATTAAACATTGAATTGACTGCAAACATTCATAGATTGATTGAATGGTTTGAGTTGGAAGGGACCTTGAAGGTCATCATGATTTAGGTTGGAAGGAGAACCTTGAAGATCCCCTAGGCAGGGACCTATGTGTGACTGCACTGAGTTGAATTTCAACTTTTTTACTCACTGGGTTTTTTTCTTTCTTTCTTTCTTTCTTCTCCCCAAAACACTACAGCAGGAGAAACCATTTTATGCAACATTACACCTGCCTGCAATTCTTCAGGTTAGTAACTCTCTGCTTTCTCTTTCATTTCTTACCAAAACATGTCCAGCAATTTTCTCTGCTGAATGATGAGACAACTTTTAGTTGCTGTGTAAAAGGTAGCTCTGTAATAAGTGTTACTGAGAATTTAGGGGATAAAATGAATGTAAAACGTGGGGGGGTTGGTTTAAAAATAATGTTTATTGTAGTTGTGATCTTTGGTTTCTTGCCAAAGGATTGCAGATAAGAACGACAAACCTGAGCAAGCAAGACACTAGGACACTCTCACAGGCGCTAATGTCTCCCATATTGAGCCTAACTCTGTGTCAGGAGTAGAAGATGATGGATTTAGAATCATAGAATCAGTCAGAGTTGGAAGGGACCACAAGGATCCCAGGCTCACAGGATGTCAGGGATAGGACCCAAAGAGCTCATCCAGTCCAACCCCTCTGCCAGAGCAGGACCAGACAATCTAGCTCAGGGCACACAGCAACACATCCAGACAGGGCTGCAAAGGCTCCAGAGAAGGAGACTCCACAACCTCTCTGGGCAGCCTGTGCCACTGCTCTGGGACCCACACAGGCAAGAAGTTGCCTCTTGTGTTGAGCTGCAACCTCCTGTGCTGCAGCTTCCATCCATTGCTCCTTGGCCTATGGCAGGGAGCAGTGAGCAGAGCCTGTCCCCCCCCTCCTCACCCCCAGCCCTCAGATATTTATAACCATTTATTAAATCCCCTCTCAGTATTCTGCAGCCTAAGCAGCCCCAGGTCCCTCAGCCTCTCCTCCCCAGGCAGTGCTGCAGTCCCCTCAGCACTGTCGTAGCCCTACCCTGGATCCTCTCCAGCAGATCCCTGTCCCTTTGCAACTGGGGAGTCCCAAACTGAAGGCAGTACTCAAGATGGGGTCTCACCGGGGCAGAGGGGATCATCTAGTTCCAACCCCCCTGCCATGGGCAGGGACACCTCACACTAGATCAAGCTGGCCAGAGCCTCATCCAGCCTGGCCTTAAACACCTCCAGGGATGAGGCTTCCACCACCTCCCTGGGCAACTCTCATGCTGAACAAATTCTTCCTAAATCCAGTCTGAATCTCCCCATTTCCAGCATTGTTCCATTCCCCCCAGTCCTATTACTGCCTGAGTGCTTCTGTGATCCACAACGTCCTTGGACAACCTGTTCCAGTGTCTCCCCATGCTCACTGGAAATAATTTCTTCCTAATCTCCAGTCTGAATCTCCACACCCTCACTGTGAGTCTTTCTCTGTAGCCAGCACTGAATGTGCAGCTGCAAGAAGAGAAATGCCACAGAAGTTCCTTTTTTGTCTTCAAAATGCTTCTACCATCTCTCAAAGACTGTTGGAAGGTGTTCTAAGTTGTGGTATTCTTAAAGTTCTTTGATCCCTAAGGGAACACCACATTGTCTTTCCCCCCACATTTTATTCTCCTTGGTGGATTTGGATTTGTGTTGGTAGTGATGTGCAGTGCAGATTGCCTGCTTGGGAAAAAGGAATAAAAAAGCTAGAAGGAATTTGGAAACAGAAAATAAAGGTGCTGAAAATGATGAAGCTGTTGGACTGCTTCAGCTGTGGAAGTAGGAAGTGAAGAGATGAGAGAGCAGTTGCAAAGGACAAGCTGCTCTAAGTGCTTTTATTTCCCTGGTGGTGTGAATTTCAGGTGTCTCACCCAGTTTCACATCACCTGCTTTGGCTTAACCTTTCTGCCTTTTGGTTTTAGTGTTCTACGTGGGCAAGGTAAATCTTCAGGCAAGTGAAGAAAGCAACACATCACTGAATGTAGACATAGTAAGTGACCTCTCTTAAAATGTTGTTGTAATGTGGGCTTTGCTTTGGAATTTCAGCCCCTTGAAACATGTGAAGTGAGCACCTTTCTTTCAAGGCTAAAACCTACTGAGTTTATTTCAGCTGCGCCATCTTTTGTTTCTGACAGATTAATAACATCACCACCAGCAATCAAGTTGCAAAATTAATTGCAATTTCAGCACCTACCCCCCAGGAACTGAGGTAAGTAATTTTGGATAAGGATTTCAACCTGACTTAACACCTGAAAAAAAAAAAGAAGAAAGTGAAGTGAGAGCTGCCGTGTGGTTAGCAGCTCCTTCCCTTGGCATTATGCCCACATTTTATAGATGAAACATTGCAGAGGTTGCTTTGCGTGAAGGTCATGGATTCATAGAACGGGTTTGATTGGAAGGAAGTCTGAAGATCATCCAGTTCCAACCCCCTGCCATGGGCAGGGACACCTCCCACTGCCCCAGGCTGCTCAGGGCCTCATCCAACATGCCCTTCAATACCCCCAGGGAGGAGGCATCCAACACCTCCCAGGGCAGCCTGTGCCAGTGTCTCACCACCCTCACTGGAAACAACTTCTTCCTAACATCCAGTTTAAATCTCCCCTCTGACAGTTTAGGTCCAGTCCAACCACCAATCCAATACCCACCAGGGCCACTAAGCCACATCCCAAAGTGCCACAGCCACATAATTTTTTAACACCTTCAGGGATGGGGACTGCACCACATCCCTGGGCAGCTTGTGCCTATCCACACCTCCAGGGATGGGGACTCCACCACTTCCCTGAGTGGCCTGTGCCTATCCACACCTCCAGGGATGGGGACTCCACCACCTCCCTGAGCGGCCTGGGCCTATCCACACCCCAAGGATGGGGACTCCACCACCTTCCTTGGCAGCCTGTGCCTATCCACACCTCCAAGGATGGGGACTCCACCACCTCCCTGAGCACCGTGTGCCAATCCACACCTCCAGGGATGGGGACTCCACCACCTCCCTGAGCAGCCTGTTCCAGTGCCTGACCACTCTTGCAGCAAAGAAGTTTTTCCTATCATCAGCTATGAAAGTTCTCTTAATATCTTCCTATAAGGCAAACCCAAATCTCTGAAATTCTGAAAACCTTCAGGTCCTTTGTTTACTGATGAAGAGCACTTTCAACAACCTTCAGAGGTTATCATGAACATAAGGAAAAACTTTTTCATTGTGAGGATGAGAAAACATCTTTGATCCCATTGGGTGATTCTGTGCTCCACAAATTCCCTGGAGGTGTTCAAAGTCAGATTGGAGCAACCTGGACTGGTGGAAGGTGTCCCTACCCATGTCAGGGAGTTGGAACTGGATGATCTTCAAGGTTTCTTCAAACCAACTTGACCCATTCTGTGCTTTTATCTTTCCCACCTGAAACACTTCAATGATTCTCTGATTCTTGGAGGCACATCTATGTTTTCATTTTGGGTGTGCTTCCTTCTTTCAGAGGTTTGACTGAGTGAATTCTTACTGCTCTCCCCCAGACTTGCTCTGAAAAACCAGAGAGATGTTAATTGGCCAAATAGGTCTTGTTTTGCAGGAGAAATCCTGCAGACTTCTGACTCATTCCATTCCTGTGGCTTTGGGTGTAAATGTAGAGCTCTGTTCCAAAGGTTTGCTTGCCAAAAGCCAGCACCAAAATTGATCTTCTATCTTAAATAATTTTTCAAGAAGTGGGTCAAAATATGTGGGGGCAGAGGTTTAAACTCAGTTTGTGGAGTGACTAATAAAAGACAACTTCAAAAAATGTTTAATCCCCTGGAAATGTTCTTTTACAATATGGGAATTGGGTCTGATTAAAGAAAAATAGATCACTAATCAACCTGGTTGTTGTTGTTTTTTTGTTTTTTTCTTCAGTAGCTGCTTGTTCTTTTCATAACATTGTCATTGTCTTTAGGCTAAGCATAAATAAAATCTCCCCTTAATGGTAATTTTTTTTTTTTGTTTTAAAGAATTGCAGAGTTCAACAAAACCTTGCAAGGAGTAAGTGAGGTAAGGTTACTTATTCTTACCCTTTGGAAAACTGAGTATCACTCCTGTTTATTCCTGGTGACAAACCAACTTTGCACTTTTCTCTTTTCTCATTACAGTCCTCTGTCCTGGAATGCAGTGCAGAAAACCAGAGGTTTGTTGTCAATTCTTTTTAATGCTCATGTAGTTCAAAAGCTTTCATACTGCCTTGTGATCTGTCAGGTTGGGATGGTTGTGTGACAGAGGGGAAAGCAAACTTTGGAGGCTGTGAAGTTTGAGAAATAGGCTGAAGAAATGCAGGGAGGCTGACAGAGAAATTCTGAGCCCACTAAACAGCATTAATGATTTCATTTTGTTAATGATATTTAATTATTTCCTTTTCTAATTCAAACCAAACCAGATGGCTTTTCATTCATCTGGTGTGGCCAGCGGGACAAGGGAGGTTCTCCTTCCCCTGTACTTGGCACTGGTCAGGCCACATCTGTAGTACTATGTGCAGTTCTGGGCCCTCAATTCAAGAGGGATGTTGAGGTACTGGAAAGTGTCCAGAGAAGGGCAGCAAGGCTGGGGAGGGGCCTGGAGCACAGCCCCAAGAGGAGAGGCTGAAGGAGCTGGGGGTGTGCAGCCTGCAGAAGAGGAGGCTCAGGGCAGAGCTCATTGCTCTCTGCAGCTACCTGAAGGGAGGTTGTGGCCAGCTCGGGTTGGGCTCTTCTGCCAGGCACCCAGGGACAGAACAAGGAGACACAGCCTCAAGTTGTGCCAGGGGAGGTTTAGGGTGGATGTTAGGAGGAAGTTGTGCACAGGGAGAGTGACTGGCATTGGAATGGGCTGCCCAGGGAGATGGTGGAGTCCCCATCCCTGGAGGTGTTCAAGCAAAGCCTGGATGGGCACTGAGTGCCATTGGCTAGGGCAAGAATTGTGTGGTTTATGCTTATGAATTTTGGAGAGGAAAAGGTCAAGCACTGAAGATTTGCAACAAGAACTGAGCATTATTGAAGTTCCACTTCAAGAACAAGTGCAGTGCTGCTTAAGACTGGACAGGTTATTTCAAATATTTATACTGAAGTAATGTTCACACAATCACAGAATGTTAGGAGTTGGAAGGGAGCTCCAGAGAGCATCCAGTACAACCTCCTGCCAGAGCAGCAGCAGCCAGGGCAGGGCACACAGCAACACAGCCAGGAGGGTTTGCAATGTCTGCAGAGGAGACTCCACAGCCTCTCTGAGCAGCCTGCTCCAGGCCTCTGCCACCCTCACAGGAAAAAAAGGTTTTCCCTCCTGTTCCTATGGCACCTCCTCTGCTCCAGCTTGCCCCCAGTGCCCCTTGTGCTGCCCTTGGGCACCCCTGAGCAGAGCCTGGCTGCATCCTGCCCACACTGCCCTGCACATCTTGAGCACAGCACTGAGGGCAGCCCTCAGACTCCTTTGCTGCCAGCTCCCAGCCCCAGCTCCCTCAGCCTGGCCCCACAGGAGATCTTCCCCTGCCTGCAGCAGCTCTGGGCCCTCCATGCTGGTCTCTCTCAAGCACTTCCCTGAGCTTGTTCTTGAGCCCAGAACTGGACCAGATGTGGCCTCCCCTTATCAAGTCTAACTCTCCTGCTAAAGCAGGATCACTCAGGGCAGGCCACAGAGGCAGGGTTTCAAGTCCTAGTACCATAAGTGTGGATGCTTAAGTGGATCATTTAAGTTCTCTCTGAAACCAGGAGCACAGTGGCTGTCCCCAGCTGGTGGAGATTTCATCCACACTGCACTGCAGCCCCCAGGACTCTTGACAGTTGCTTCCTGGCATTTCTCTGCAGTCAGGGTGGAGATTACATTATTATCTTTACAAAACTATCTACTTTTTTTGTGGCTGACATTAATTAGGGAAGGACACCAATCAAGTGCCTATTGGCTGCCACAAGCTGCTATGCTCACTTTAGCCTGATGTAGTGGGTTTGAGTCATCAAAGATGTGACAACCTCTGCTTCCACACTTAGCATTTGAGCCAGTCTGCTTTCACTTAGCATCTGATGTGAGCTTCATGTGTTGTAAAGGTGAGGCAGACCTCGCTGTTGAATCTAAAGTTGTTTTTCTTTTTCTTTCTCATTATAGTATACAGTGTACTTTCATCTTCAAGCTGCCTGAGGGAGAGGATCTAAGCAGTTTAACAGATAAAGCAGAAACAAGCCAAGTTGGTAAGTTACGATTTAAACAGTCTCAGATTCAATTTCATAGAATGGTCTGAGTTGGAAGAGACATCCAAAGGTCACCTAATCCAAACCCCTCTGCACTCAGCAAGGACATCCTCCACTAGATCAAGTTGTCCAGGGCCCTGTGGAGCCTGACCTTGAATATCTCCAAGGGTGGGGCCTCAACCACCTCCTGCAACCTGTTGCAGTGTTCTAGCACCTTCCTGGTGTAGAACTTGTTCCTAACACCCAATTTAAATCTGCTCTTCCCTTGTCAGGTCTTGTAATGACAGGAGGAGGAGGAATGGGTTTAAAGTGGCAGAGGGGAGGTTGAAAGTGGATGTTAGGAAGAAGTTCTTTCCAGTGAGGGTGGTGAGACACTGGCACAGGTTGCCCAGGGAGGTTGTGGAGCACAACCTCCCAAGGATCAAATTCTGTGCTTCTGTGCTCCGCAGCCTCTCTGTAGGCATTCAAGGCCAGGCTGGATGAGGCCTTGAGCAACCTGTTCTAGTGGGAGGTGTCCCTGCCTATGGCACAGGGGGGTTGGAACTGGATGAGCTTTGAGCTCCCTTCCAATCTAAACCATTCTATGATTCTGTAATTTGAATCCATTGCCCCTTGTGTTATCACTACAGGCCTTTGGGAACAGTTTCTTTCCATCCTTAACCTCCAAGCAGTGAAAGAAAAGGTTGTTACTTCTTTTTAGATAATACCTTTGGTGTTGAACAGTCTAAATACCTTTCAAGTGCAGCTTTCTGATCTGTGGGTGGGCATGGGGAAGAGGGAGCCACCTGCTGACTTTGAAGGGATTGGGTGTAAAATTCCAGGAGAATAAAAAATGTTCCTGCAAGGGCAATCTGAATTGACAAGTTTAGGAACCTGCCCCTTCTTGGTGACTTTGTGACAGCAGGGAGTAGTGGCTCAGATCATTGCTCCCTTGGTTTCCAAAATGTAGCTTTGCATTTTGGGGTTTTCACAACAGAAATTAAAATCTGTGCTTGTCAGGCACTGAGCAGAAATCTTGGGGCATTCTGACTGGTGTGAGGATTGTGGAATCATAAACTGTCTTGTGCTGGGAGGGACCTCTCTATAATTTCTCTGCTTAATCCTAAAGAATCACAGAATGGCTCAGGTTGGAAGGGACCTCAGAGATCATCCACTCCAACCTCCCCACCATGCCCAGGGACACCTCTCAGCTAGACTCAGCTACTCAAGGCCTCATCCACCCTGGCCTGCAACACCCCCAGGCAGGAGGCAGCCACAGCCTCCCTGGGCAGCCTGTGCCACACTCTCAGCACCCTCCCACTCAACAACTTCTTCCTCAGCTCCAGTCTAACCCTGCTCTGCCTCAGCTCCAAACCATTCTCCCTTGGCCTGTCCCTAGATACCCTTATGATGAATCCCTCTGCAGCCTTCCTGCAGGATGCCTTCAGCTCTTGGCAGGAAGCTCTGAGGTCCTGGTGGAGTGTTTTCCAGGCTGTGCACCCCCAGCTCCCTCAGCCTCTCCTCACAGCAGAGCTGCTCCAGCCTGGTTTTCAAATGTCATTTCACAGGAAAAAAAAAAAATCCAAATGAATTCTGCAATATGCACTTTTAGAAACCATAACCCGTGCTTATCTGAAGCTGCTGCTTCACAGGATTAGCAGTTGATATCCTTCAGGCTAAACAGGGTGAATGTTTCTTTCTCACTGCAGACAGCTGCTGCTGCTCATCACCGAAGTATTGTTCCTTGACTGCTGAGGAATTACAAATGTAGTAAGTAGAAATACAAAACCTGCCTTGCTCCAATGGGAGAGCTCTGAAAATGTGATGGAATTAATTTCTGTTCCTAGAGCATGGAACATTCACAGAATTACAGGATTAAGCAGGTTGGAAACGACCTCTGAGATCATGGAGTCCAACCTACCACCTAACCCTTCCAGTTAACTAACCCCTGGCACTAAGTGCCTCATGCAACCTCCTCTTAAACACCTCCAGGGATGGGGACTCCACCACCTCCCCTGCAGCCCATTCCAATGCCAATCTCTCTCTGTGCACAACTTCCTCCTAACATCCAGCCTGACCCTGCCCTGGTGCAAGTTGAGACTGTGTCTCCTTGTTCTGTTGCTGGTTGCTTGGGAGAAGAGCCCAACCCCACCTGGCCACAACCTCCCTTCAGGAAGCTGTAGACAGCATTGAGGTCTGCCCTGAACTTCCTCTTCTGTAGGCTGCACACCCTCAGCTCCCTCAGCCTCTCCTCTTGTGCTCCAGGCCCCTCCCCAGCCTTGTTGCCCTTCTCTGGGCACTTTCAACCTGTTTGATTTAAAAATGAGCATCAGTCAGTAGCATCTTCTTACCCTTCATATAAATTCCTCTACCACAGTTGTCTTCACTGTAACACTGTTTGGATTCTAAACATGCATTTCTCTGTTCTTTCTTTTATTCTTTTTCAGCCCTATCCAAGTTCCACATCATTCCATATGGGTTCCCAGACGCCATTCTCCTCTCCCTAGAAAGATTCTCTCTTTTGTCTCTCCCCCTACCAAACAAATCCCCACAGTTGCACCTTTGGTCCCACCATTCACCAACCCACACTCTGCTGGACCTCTCTCCACATCTCTCACTACAGATCCTCTCTTTGAAACTTCCACCACACCTACTCCTGAAGCCTCTGAGTCTTCCACCACTGTTACCACTATGCTTTCCTCATCTCAGTCCCCTGCTCCAACTGCCATGCCTTCTCCTTCCACAGCTTCTAACAAATCTCTCAGTGTTGCCACACCTGCCACAAAATCTGTCCCTAACACAGCTTCGTCAGCTAAATCCGATGCTGCCCTTAGCAAGGCTCTTCCAATCACTTCCCCTTCCCAAGGTTTTGCTAACCATTCTGCACTTTCCTCTTCTGAGCATCCCCCCAAACCTTCAGCATCAATTTCCCTCTTGGAGACTACCACCAGCAAAGCTGTGACACAACTTCATGTCACCTCAGATCCGACCCAGCCTATTCCTGGTGTTAAAAACGTGACTGCAGCATCTATTCTTCCCCTTACTCCTTCCACAATAACTCTGACCCCTACTGTTAGCCCTATCAACCACTCTGTCTCAGCTTCTCATCCTCACTCCACTGCTGATGGCCACGGTCGCCTGCCTCATGGGAGCACAGGTAAATATGGCAAGGGAATGATTTTCTCTGATCAATTTTAATTGCTAGACACAGGCTTAGCTGAAAATCGTAGAATCATAGAATAGTTTAGGTTGGAAGAGACCTCAAAGATCAGACAGTTCCAACCTCCCTGTGCCATAGGCAGGGACACCTCCCACTAGAACAGATTATAGAATCATAGAATGGTTTAGGTTGGAAGAGACCTCAAAGCTCAGCCAGTTCTGACCCCCCTGTGCCATAGGCAGGGACACCTCCCACTAGATCAGGATGCTCAAGGCCCCGTTCAGCCTGGCCTTGAACACCTCCAGGGAGAGAGCAGCCACAACCTCCCTGGGCAACCTGTGCCAGTGTCTCACCACCCTCACTGTGAAAAATTTCCTCCTAACATCTCATTTAAATCTCACCTCTGCCAGTTTGAACCCATTCCCCCTCGTCCTGTCATTACAAGACTTTGTGAACAGTCCCTCCCCAGTCCTCCTGTAGGCCCCTTCAGATACTGGAAGGCTACTATGAGGTCTCCTGGAAGCCTTCTCTTCTCCAGGCTGAAAAGCCCCAACTCTCTCAGCCTGTCCTCATAGCAGAGCTGCTCCAGCTCTCTGATCATCTTTGTGACCCTCCTCTGGACTCTCTCCAACAGTTCCATGTCCTTCCTGTGCTGGGGGCTCCCGAATTGCTGTTAGACAATCTCATTTAATAAGGTTTAGCTGAGCTGTGACCTTCCAGTTCCTGTGGGAAATCTGAGGCAGCTCTCATAAGGCAGAGACTTTCTGACTGAAATTCCTTCTGATGCCTTTAGCCAGGGTGAGTGGCATCTTGCCTGCAAGTAGGTTGGCAGCTGATACTGGGCTGAATTCCAACAGGCACCTTTGGCAGGAAAAAAATAAGTCACTGAGACAGGTAGATGAGTTTTTAAAAAATTAACCTTGTATTTAAAATATTGCAAATCTTCTCTACAGGAGTGGTATTGATCAGGAATAGTCTTAGTAGCTAAGTATTGACCTATGAAGAATTTAGGCATCTTTACAAGCTTCTTTCCAAATTGCTGGTTTTGTCCTGCCTTGGTTTTTATTCTGCCTTGATTTTTATTCTGCCTTGATTTTTATTCTG
>VWZI01016988.1:56095-69143 GCA_013396835.1 Psilopogon haemacephalus | reverse complement strand
GGCTGCAGCAGCTCTGCTGTGAGCACAGCCTGAAAGAGTTGGGGCTGTGCAGGCTGGAGAAGAGGAGGCTCCCAGGGGACCTTCTGGTGGCCTTCCAGGATCAGAAGGGGACTACAAAAAAGCTGGGGAGGGACTTTTGAGGCTATCAGGGAGTGACAGGACTATGAGGGAATGGAGCAGAGCTAGAAATAGGCAAATTCAGACTGAGTGTTAGGAAGAAGTTCTTCAGTGTGAGGGTGGTGAGAGGCTGGAATGGGTTGCCCCTGCAGGGAGGTGTTTGGGGCCAGATCCCTGGAGGTGTTTTTGGCCAGGCTGGCAGAGGCTGTGGGCAGCCTGCTCTACGGTAGGGTGTCCCTGGGCATGGCAGGGGGGTTGGAACTGGCTGATCTTTGTGGTCCCTTCGAACCCTGACTGATTCTGTGATTCTAAGTGAAGTATGGCATAGCTGTACTCTGGATTTTTGGGTGTATTTCGTGCGCTTCTGTACTGTCATATACAGTTACGTGGCTCCAAACAGCTTTTGCATTTCAACTTTCCAATCTCTTGTGTGAAGCATTGGGTTTTTTTCACTCCTTTTATAGGAGGTCGAAGATCTTCTTTCTGGATTTAAAGCAAGACAGACACCAGAGCCAGACAAGTCTCTAGTCAGGTTTAGCAATGAGTCTTGTCCTGCTTGAGATGTCCCATGGCAGGGGGGTTGGAACTAGATGATCCTTGTGGTCTCTTCCAACCCTGACTGATTCTACGAGATGAGCATGAAGTGGGTGGGCAGGTCCAAACTGCTCCCACCCCTGACCAGCTCAGGGTCTTGCGAGCAGGGATGGGGGAAGGCTTGTTAGAAGCTAATAAAATTCAGCTGGTGGAGGTCACCTTCTTGTCTCTGCTGCCTCTTTTGCTTGCAGTCGACCCCAAACTCATTAAGCAATTGACCACAGCTGCACCTGCAAGACTATAAATGGAGGTCTGGTAAGGAGAGGCTTTCTCTTGCTCCACAGAAGCAGCTTTTGCAGCTCAGAACTTCTCCCCTTATAGGATGGAACCTTGAGGAACATCTGTCCCCCACCAACCCTGGTGAGTAGAGACATAGCTATGGGAGATTTCTTTTGCTGAGGAAGTTGTGTGTATGTTTTGGCTTGTTTCTCCCAACAGGTTAATTAGTTGTGCAACAGGATTTACCTAGCTGGTATCTGAGCCTTGAGTTTTATTGTGTTGGAAGGAGAGCGGATTTAACTTCAATAAAATCCACAATTTTGTTTCAGTGCCTTCATGACAGCCACCATTTTGGTGGGAAAAGCTCACATTCTGGATTAGAGAGGCCAACTGGTCACAAATTGGTGTGGTGGTAGTAAACATAATATCGTTGTGGAGTGGCTTGAGGTTAGAAAGGACCTGCAGGATCCTCTATTGCAACCCCCCCTGTCATGCCCTGGGACACTTTCCACTAGCCCAGGTTGCTCAAGGTCTCATCCAACGTGGCTTTGAACATCTCCAGGGAGAGGACATCTGCATCTTCTGTGGGCAAGCAGTTCCAGTGTCTCACTACCCTGACTATAAAGAATTTCTTCCCAACAGCCAGTCTAAGTCTCATCCAGCAAGGACCAGTTGCTCCTTGGCCACTCTCTACAAGCCATTGTACAGTCTTAACTTGAGATTTGGGCTACTTTCTAGTTCAAGTCTTCACATTTAGGAAGCTCTTCAACAGGAGGGTGGTGAGGCTCTGGATCAGGCTGCCTAGACAGGCTGTGACTACCTCCTCCATGGGGGTATTGAAGACCAGGTTGGATGAAGCCTTAAGCAGTGGATGCTAAGTGAAAGATGTCCCTCTGCATGGCAGGGAGGTTGAAGCAGGTGATGGTGAATGGCTGGAGAACAGCTCTGAGAAACAGGACCTGGGGGTGTGGGCTGATGCAAAGCTGAAGATGAGGCTGCAGTGTGAGTGCAGCCCAGACAGCAACTGTGTGCTGGGCTGCAGCAAGAGCAGCTGTGGGCAGCAGGGCAAGGGAGGGGATTGTGCCCCTTGGCTCTGCTCTCCTCACACCCCACCTGCAGCACTGTCTGCAGCTCTGCAGCCCCCAGCACAAGAAGGACATGCAAGTGTTGGAGCCAGTGCAGAGGAGGTTGCCAAGATGCTGAGAGGGCTGCAGCAGCTCTGCACTGAACATAGGCTGAGAGAGTTGGGGCTGTGCAGCCTGGAGAAGAGAAGGCTGCCAGGAGACCTTGGAGTGGCCTTGCAGGATCTGAAAGTAGCTGCAGGAGGTCTGTGGAGGGATTATTGACAAGGTCTTGTAATGCCAGGATGAGGAGGAATGGGTTTAAAGTGGCAGAGGGGAGATTGAAAGTGGATGTTAGGAGAAAGCTCTTTAGAGTGAGGGTGGCAATACACTGGCACAGGTTGCCCAGGGAGGTTGTGGCTGCTCACTCATTGGAGGTTTCAAGGCCAGGTTGGAAGAGTCCTTGAGTGACCTGTTCTAGTGGGAAGTGTCCCTGCCTATGCCACAGGGGGGTTGAAACTGGATGATCTTTGAGCTCCCTTCCAACCTAAACCATTCCATAACTACAAATGGCAAAGACTGTGATTTAATGACTGAACTGCACCATGATGGAGGGGAGATTGAAACTGGGTGTTAGGAGGAAGCTCTTTGCAGTGAGAGTGGAGATACACTGGCACAGGTTGCCAAAGGAGGTTGTGATTTTTCAGCCACATTGGGTGATTCTGTGCTACACATCTCCTTGGAGGTGTTCAAGGCCAGGTTGGAGGACGCCTTGAGTGACCTGTTCTAGTGGGAGGTGTCCTTGCCTGTGGCACAGGGGGGTTGGAACTGGCTGAGGTTTGAGGTCCCTTCCAGCCTAAACCATTCTATGATTCTATTTCTGAGAATAGAATGGAACTGGATAAGCTTTGAAGTCCCTTCCAACCTAAACCATTCTGTGATTCTCTTTCTGAGAATATAATGGAACTGGATGAGCTTTGAGGTTCCTTCCAACCTTAGCCATTCTGTGAAACTTCAGCAGCAGGAAGCTCTAAGGTAGGGCTTCCAGTTCTCCAAAGCTCTGACATTTTCTGAGGAAATGGCAACAATCTGAGTTGCCTCTGTAAAATTTTATATATTTTTAAAAAATACTCAGAAATTTCAGCAGGTCAACCTTTTCTTCTCAGTTGTACAAGGCAGCTCTTTGAGCTGTCTTTGATTACATTATCTAATGCTTAAGCTAATTGCCTTTCATGTTACAAGAGCAGTAACAGCACTGCAAGCATCATTAAGCAGTTGTTATAGCTCCTCTTTGGTGGAGACAGCTCATAACTGCCTACAATCTAATGTGATTCATAGGGATGCTTCTTCAAGTAATACTCCCTGACAGCTTATTATGAGCCAGGCAGCCTACAAATACCTGCTTTAAGTGTTATGAATGAACCTGTTAGGTTGTAAAATGTGTTTTGTTTAAATCACAGAATCAGAATGGTTTAGGTTGGAAGAGACCTCAAAGCTCAGCCAGTCCCAACCCCACTGTGGCATAGGCAGGGACACCTCCCACTAGAACAGGTCACTCAAGACCTCATCCAGCCTGGCCTTCAACACCTCCAGGGAGGGAGCAGCCACAACCTCCCTGGGCAACCTGTGCCAGTGTCTCAGCACCCTCACTGTGAAGAATTTCTTCCTAACATCCTGTTCAAATCTCCCCTCTGCCAATTTGAACACATTCCCCCTTGTCCTGTCATTACAAATCATTTTGGGCAGGAGGATTCATGTAAATCACAGCGCAGTTCGGTCATTGAATCACAATCTGTGCCATTTGTAGAGTCATAGAATGGTTTAGGTTGGAAGGGACCTCAAAGCTCATCTAGTCCCAAGCCCCTGGCATAGGCAGGGACACCTCCTGCTAGAACAGGTTGTTTTTCTGGGTGGAAAATCTCAGCTCCCTCCTTAGATAGGAAAGAAGAGTCTTATCCAGCCTAGAGTAGTTCTTGGTCAAATATCCATAAGGATATTGAGTTATAATATATATATATGGATAAGGAGTTGGCTGGATGGTGGCATGCAGAGAGTGGTGATCAAGGGCACAATGTCCACCTGCAGACCAGTTCCAAGTGGCTCCTTCAGGGGTCAGTGCTGGCACCAGTGCTGGGCAACATCTTTGTCAGTGCCATGGGCAGAGGAATCAGTGCAGCCTCAGCAAGTGTGCAGCTGGCACCAAGCTGTGTGGCACAGGAGACTTGCTAGAGGGCAGGGATCCATCCAGAGGGAGCTGCACAGGCTGTGGAGGTGTTTGGCAATATGCAGCATGGAGAAGAGAAGGATTGGAGGAGACCTTTAGTAGCCTTCCAGGATCTGAACGGGGCCTGCAGTAGGGCTTGAGAGGCACTATTCACAAGGTCTTGTTATGACAGGACAAGAAGGAATGGGTTTAAGCTGGCAGAGGGGAGATTGAAAGTGGATGTTAGGAGGAAGTTGTTTGTAGTGAGGGTGGTGAGACACTGGCACAGGTTGCCCAGGGAGGTTGTGGCTGCTCCCTGTCTGGAGGTGTTCAAGGCCAGGTTGGATGGGACCTTGACCGACCTGTTCTAGTGGGAGGTGTCCCTGCCTATGGCACAGGGAGGTCAGACCTGGCTGAGCTTTGAGGTCCCTTCAAACCTAAGCCATTTTATGCTAATGCATTTGTTGCTTCAAATACTGCCTTGTTTTTTAACTGAAATGCACTGGGTTTTGTTACATATGCTGAGCTCTGCTCAGATGGAAAGAGGATTTCTTGCCTAAGAGATATTTTGAGCCTAAATGTGTTTGCCTTGCTTGTGCAATGTGTGAGTTCTGCCTAAATTTGTAGGAAGCTGAAGATTTGTTGTAGTTTTCCTGTTTGTTTGGGGTTTTTTGTTTCTTTTGAGCATATGAGTAGCATGTGAGAGGGGTGTAAAAAAAAAAATCTAGGGCTGATGTTGTTGGTCACTTAGTGTAATTACCAAGTTTTAAATATTCTTCAGAGCCATGTTTGTGGTGATACACTGGGACAGGTTGCCCAGGGAGGTTGTGGCTGCTCCCTGCCTGGAAGTGTTCAAGGCCAGGCTGGGTGAGGACTTGAGTGACCTGTTCTAGTGGGAGGTGTCCCTGCCTATGGCACACGGGGGTTGGAACTGGCTGAGCTTTGAGGTCTCTTGCAACCTAAACCATTCTATGGTGCTTCTTATAATCACATTTGTCTATACTGTGTGTGCAACTGGGTTGGGTATGCAGCTTTTGAATTCTTCATTTGCACTGTGACTCCCTAAAGTTTACACCAGCACAGGTACTTACACATGAATCTTCATCATAGACTGGCTTAAGTTGGAAGTGACCTCAAAGCTCAGCCAGTTCCAACCCCCCTGTGCCATAGGCAGGGACACCTCCCACTAGAACAGGTTGCTCAAGGCTTTATCCAGCCTGGCCTTGAACACCTTCAGGCAGGGAGCAGCCAGAACCTCCCTGGGCAACCTGTTCCAGCATCTCATCACCCTCACTCTAAAGACCTTCCTCCTAACATCCAGTTTCAATCTCTCCTCTGCCAGTTTAACCCCAGGTGTGTTTTGCTTCACAGAAAGTTTGGAAAGAGAAGTGCATTGCTATGCAGAGCTGGGGAGCAAGAGATGACCTATTGCTGGCCATGTGTTGCCATTTATAAATCCCTTGATGGCTCAACCCCTTTCTCACTTGCATTATGATTGCATCCTGCCTCTTTCACAGAAGCACAGAATTTCTTTAGATTGGAAAAGACCTTCAAGATCGAGTCCCATCATTAGTTTCACACTGACAAGTCCTTGACTAAACCAAATCCCTCAGCACAGCATCTAATCACTATGAATTGCTGTAATGATTATAAACATCTGCATAATGATTATTCCTGTTAGAATTGTCTGGGGAAACAAACAGTTATAGAATCATAGAGTCAGTCAGGGTTGGAAGGGACCACAAGGATCAGCCAGTTCCAACCTCCCTGCCATGCTCAGGGACACTGTACCCTAGAGCAGGCTGCCCACAGCCTCATCAAGCCTTGCCTTAAACACCTCCAGGGAAGGCCTAGGGGGAATGGATCCAAACTAGAGCAGGCGAAATTTAGATTAGATGTTAGGAAGGAGTCCTTCACCATGAAGGTGGTGAGACACTGGAATGCGTTACCCAGGGAGGTGGTGGAAGCCTCATTCCTTGATGTTTTTAAGGTCAGGCTGGATGAGGCTCTGGGCAACCTGATCTAGAACATTCCCAGCTCCAGAATGCAGTTACAGTCCCAAGTGTGCACATTCTCAAATCCAGGCTGGATGTGGCTCTGGGCAACGTGATCTAGTGTGAGGTGTCCCTGCCTATGGCAAGGGGGTTGGAACTGGATGACCTTTGAGGTCTCTTCCAACCTAAACCATTCTATGATCCTTGAGGTCCCTTCCAACCCTGACAATTCTTTGCTATCTATTGTGTACCTAAACTCACAGCCCCCTTGTTCTGTGCAGGCAGAAAGCAGTCTACTCACTTAGAGCTTTCTCAGTGGTTGGAACTAGATGATGCTTGTGGTCCCTTCCAACCTAAACCATTCTATGATCCTTGGGGTGACATCCAACCCTCATAATTCTTTGCTGTCTATTGTGTATGTAAGCTCACAGCTTCCTCTCTCTGTGCAGGCAGAAAGCAGTCTGCTCACTTAAGAGCATTCTCAGCTCCAGAATGCAGTTGCAGTCTTAAGTGTGCACACTCTCAAATCCAGGCTGGATGTGGCTCTGAGCAACCTGTTCTGGTGTGAGGTGTCCCTGCCTATGGCAGGTGGGTTGGAACAGGATGATGCTTGTGGTCCCTTCCAACCTAAACCATTCTACGATCCTTGGGGACAGTTCCAACCCTGACAATTCTTTGCTATCTATTGTGTACCTAAACTCACAGGCCCCTTGCTCTGTGCAGGCAGAAAGCAGTCTGCTCACTGAGAGCATTCTCAGTGGTTGAAACTAGATGATGCTTGTGGTCCCTTCCAACCTAAATCATTCTATGATCCTTGGGGTCACATCCAACCCTGACAATTCTTTGCTATCTATTGTGTACCTAAACTCACAGCCCCCTTTCTCTGTGCAGGCAGAAAGTAGTCTGCTCACTGAGAGCATTCTCAGCTCCAGAATGCAGTTGCAGTCTCAAGTGTACACACAAAGTGTGTGTGTGCCTTCTGTTTTGTCAGAGAGAGGCTGGGGGCATGCATGTGGTGCTCTGAAAAGTTCAGGTGAGATTGTAAATGCTTTCCATCCCTCTCTGAGCCCTGGTCTCAGTGTAATCTTTTCCAGTGTAACATTTAGACAAAAGCTTTCAGCCCTGAGTTAGAGCTTGTTGTTAAACTCTCTAAATATGTGGGGGAAAGAGCTTACCTGCACTCTTATCCTTTACACTTCCTCCTCCTTTACTCAGTTCAGTGCCTTGGGGCCTTCCTGGCCTCTGAAGAAATGCTGCTTCCCTCTTCATCACAAACCCTTGTTGTGCTGCTTCTCCCCTAGGCTGGATTATCGCTGGAGCTATTGGGGTGGCGGGTCAGGCTTTGTGGGTTTTGTTGGCTTTTGCTTTTGTTTCTTTTGCTCTCCTCTTCCTTATCTTCCACAGAAGTTGGGAGGTGACATTTTCTCACCACAATCATGGCTTATCTCCCCAGCCCTGTGGGGGACAGAACTTTGCTGGATCTTGGAGACCGCTGAATTGAACTGAATTTATGTAGCTGCTGAAATAAGCCCTCTCCTACACCTTGGGACAGGAGGTGAAGCCAGGCAAGGACCTCTCATAGGCTCATGAGTTAGCTGAAACTGAGGACGTGGCTGTTAATGATGCTTAGCTGTATGAGCGTGAATGAGAGGACATAAGACACAACTCCAGAGCTAACAAAATATCACAGTTTGAGATACACTTCATAAAATCATAGAATCAGTCAGGGTTGGAAGGGACCACAAGGATCAGCCAGTTGCAACCCCCCTGCCATGCCCAGGGTCACCCTACCCTACATCAGGCTGCCCACAGCCTCATCCAGCCTGGCTGCAAACACCTGCAGGGAAGTGGCCCAAACCACCTCCATGGGCAACCCATTCCAGCCTCTCACCACTCTCATGCTCAACAGCTTTCTCCTCACATCCAATCTGAATCTCCACACCTCCAGCTTTGCTCCATTCCCCCTAGTCCTGTCATTCCCTGAGAGCCTCAGAAGTCCCTCCCCAGCTTTTTTGTAGGCCCCTTCAAATCCTAGAAGGCCACAAGAAGGTCACCTGGGAGCCTCCTCTTCTCCAGCCTGCACAGCCCCAACTCTTTCAGGCTGTGCTCACAGCAGAGGTGCTGCAGCCCTCTGAGCATCCTTGTGGTCCTTCTCTGCAGACCTCCTGCATGTCCACATCCCTCTTGTCCCAGGGACTCCAGAACTGGATTCAGTACTCCAGGTGGGGTCTCAGGAGGGTGGAGTAGAGTAGAGCACCTCCCTGGCCCTGCTGCCCACACTGCTCCTGCTGCAGCCCAGGCTCTGCTTGCCTTTCTGCCCTGCAAGTGCACACTGTTGCCTCATCTTCAGCTTCTCCTCCAGCAGCACCTCCAAGTCCCTCTCCTCAGGGTTGGTCTCCAGCCACTCACTGCCCAGCCTGGATGTGTGCTTGGCATTGCCTGGACCCAGCTGCAGGACCTTGCACTCAAATAGCCTCAAACCAGCACAGACTTCTTATGAAAAAAACTGGCACTATGCTAGGGACACAGTGTGTGTTGGGATCCTGGACCTGCCCAAACACAGACTATGGGAGTTTTGTGATGTAGCCAAGTGTGGTGGTTTTTCTTTGGTGTTGGAAAGGTCTCTGTGTTTCTGCTTATTAAATCCAAAGTATAACTGTGATGTTATGAAGTCAGTTGACCAAAAGCAAGCACATTTCATGGGAGGTTTCAGCTGGTAACAAGCCAATTCTTGAGCCCCTGGGACAAGAGGGATGTGGAGATGCTGGAGGTGTGCAGAGAAGGGCCCCGAGGATGCTGAGAGGGCTGCAGCACCTCTGCTGTGAGCACAGCCTGAAAGAGTTGGGGCTGTGCAGGCTGGAGAAGAGGAGGCTCCCAGGTGACCTTCTTGTGGCCTTCCAGGATCTGAAGGTGGCTACAAAAAAGCTGGGGAGGGACTTTTGCGGCTCTCAGTGACAGGACTGGGGGGAATGGAGCAAAGCTGGAGGTGGGGAGATTCAGAGTGGATGTGAGGAGGAAGTTGTTGAGCATGAGAGTGGTGAGAGGCTGGAATGGGTTGCCCCTGCAGGGAGGTGTTTGGGGCCAGATCCCTGGAGGTGTTTTTGGCCAGGCTGGCAGAGGCTGTGGGCAGCCTGCTCTAGGGTAGGGTGACCCTGGGCATGGCAGGGGAGTTGGGACTGGCTGATCCTTGTGGTCCCTTCCAACCCTGACTGATTCTATGATTCTATATGAAGAGCACATAGGTGAATGTGCGTTTTACACTCAGTGTAAAATGCCTGTGCCCAACCCAGATGCAGGAAGCCTAAGTATTAAAATTTGATGGATTTTTTTTTTTTTCTTGGTAAACACTGGTGGCTCTATGATTGACTGATTCTACGATTCTGTCAAGTGTGAGGTAGAACAGGTTGCCCAAGGAGATGATGAAAGCCTCATCCCTGGAGGTGTTTGCAGCCAGGCTGGCAGAGGCTGTAGGCAGCCTGCTCTAGGGTAGGGTGTCCCTGGGCATGGCAGGGGGGTTGGAACTGCCTGATCCTTGTGGTCCTTTCCAACCCTGACTGATTCTGTGAGTCTATGATTAATCTGAAATGTAAATTTTAGGAAACAGTTGCCAATCCTGGACATTGGAGTTGGATGATTCTTGTGGTGCCTTCCAACCCTGAGTGGTTCTATGATTCTACATGAAGAGCACATAGGTGCATGTGCATTTTGTACTCAATGCAATATGTCTGTGCCCAACCCAGATGCAGGAAGCTTAAGTATTAAAATTTGATGGATTTTTTTTTTTGGGGGGGGTAAATGCTGGTGATTCTATGATTGATTCTATGATTCTGTCAAGTGTGAGGTGGAACAGGTTGCCCAAGGAGATGGTGGAAGCCTCATCCCTGGAGGTGTTTCAGGCCAGGTTGGATGTGGCCCTGAGCAACCTAGTCTAGTGTGAGGTGTCCCTGCCCATGGCTGGGGGTTGGGACTAGATGATCCTTAGGTCCGTTCCAGCCCTGGTAATTCTCTGCTCTGTGACCACAGGGCAGGTGTTTGGCTTCCCCGGCCCACACGGGGGCGCCCTCGCCCCGCACTCTCCGCGGCCGATGGGTGCCTGAGCGTTGAGCTGCGCTCTCCCTGCTCGGCTCCTGCGCTGTCGCTGCTAGCCCTGGGGCCTCGGCTCGGCAGGGGCAGCAGCATTGGAGGGGAGCTGACTGCGGGCTGGCGATGCGAGGCCATTCGCTCCATGTGAGCGGCTGTGTTTAGTGGCTGGGCTGAGAATCATAGAATGGTTTAGGTTGGAAGGGACCTCAAAGCTCAGCCAGTTCCAACCCCCCTGTGCCATAGGCAGGGAAACCTCCCACTCGATCAGGTCGCTCAAGACCTCATCCAGCCTGGCCTTGAACACCTCCAGGCAGGGAGCAGCCACAACCTCCCTGGGCAACCTGTGCCAGTGTCTCACCACCTTCACTGTAAAGAACTTCCTCCTAACATCCCATTTCAATCTCCCCTCTGCCAGTTTGAACCCATCCCATTACAAGACCTTGTGAATAGCCCCTCCCCAGCCTTTCTGTAGGCCCCTTCAGATACTGGAAGGTTGCTACAAGGTCTCCTGGCAGCCTTCTCTTCTCCAGGCTGCACAGCCCCAACTCTCTCAGCCTATGTTCAGAGCAGAGCTGCTGCAGCCCTCTCAGCAGCATCTTGGTGGCCTCCTCTGCACTGGCTCCACCACTTGCATGTGCTGCTTGTGCTGGGGGCTGCAGAGCTGCAGACAGTGCTGCAGGTGGGGTGTGAGGAGAGCAGAGCCAAGGGGCACAATCCCCTCCCTTGCCCTGCTGCCCACAGCTGCTCTTGCTGCAGCCCAGCACACAGTTGCTGTCTGGGCTGCACTCACACTGCAGCCTCATCTTGAGCCTGTGCCTGTGGCACAGGGGGGTTGGAACTGAGGTCCCTTCCAACCTAAACCATTCTATAACTAGGTTCAAGCACAACAAGAAATAGGTTATGTTTAAATTTTGCTGTTCCCAGGCATCTCAGCACTGTAGCTGACAGTTTGATACAGTGGAGGTTAACAGTGTATTAGATGTGGATGTCAGCAGGCAGCTTTTAGTTTCCTCTGCGGTGCTTAGCATCTTCAATACCTCTGGGATAAATAAAGATCAGTGTTACATGAGCTTGGCAAACCCACTCATGGTTCTGCTATTACTGCCAATTCCCCAGAGATGCCCAAAAAAAGCCCCATTTCCCTTCTGATTCTCCTGGGGAGGCAGCTCCAAATCGCTCAGCAACAGGGTCCCTGCCTCAGGGAAGAGAGTAAATGGGGCATTTCTAAAGGGTGTTTCTGCTCTGTGTGCTTTGAACCATTTGGTAGCACTCAGAGAGTGGTGATCAAGGGCACAATGTCCACCTAGAGACCAGTGCCAAGTGGAGCCCCTCAGGGGTCAGTGCTGACACCAGTGCTGTGCAACATTTTTGTTACTGATATCTTTGTCAGTGACAGAACCTGGTAAGACACTGGCACAGGTTACCAAGGGTGGTTGTGGCTCCTCCCTCCCTGGAGGTGTTAAAGGCCAGGCTGGGTGAGACCTTGAGTGACCTGTTCTAGTGGGAGGTGTCCCTGCCTATGGCACAGAGGGGTTGGAACTGGCTGAGCTTTGAGGTCTCTTCCAACCTAAACCATTCTATGATTCTGTGCCATGGGCAGAGGGATCAGTGCAGCCTCAGCAAGTGTGCAGCTGGCACCAAGCTGTGTGGCACAGGAGACTTGCTAGAGGGCAGGGATCCATCCAGAGGGAGCTGCACAGGCTGGAGAGCTGTGCCCAGGCCAACCTCAGGGCATTCAACAAGGCCAAGTGTGAAGTCCTGCACCTGAGTGGGTGCAATCCCAAGCACAGCTCCAGGCTGGGTTTGAAATGGCTGAGAGCAGCCCTGAGGAACAGGACCTGGGGGTCTGGGTGGATGAGAAGCTCAAGATGAGGCTGCAGTGTGAGTGCAGCCCAGACAGCAACTGTGTGCTGGGCTGCAGCAAGAGCAGCTGTGGGCAGCAGGGCAAGGGAGGGGATTGTGCCCCTTGGCTCTGCTCTCCTCACACCCCACCTGCAGCACTGTCTGCAGCTCTGCAGCCCCCAGCACAAGCAGGACATGGAAGTTTTGGAACCAGTGCAGAGGAGGCCACCAAGATGCTGAGAGGGCTGCAGCAGCTCTGCTCTGAACATAGGCTGAGAGAGTTGGGGCTGTGCAGCCTGAAGAAGAGAAGGCTTCCAGGAGACCTTGGAGTGGTCTTCTAATATCTGAAGTGTGCTCCAGGAGGGTTGGGGAGGGTCTATTGACAAGGTCTTGTAATGACAGGATGAAGAGAAATGGGTTTAAATTGGTAGAGGGGAGATTGGAAGTGGATGTTAGGAGGAAGTTCTTTACAGTGAGGGTGGTGAGACACTGGCACAGGTTGCCCAGGGAGGTTGTGTCTGCTCCCTCCCTGGAGGTGTTGAAGGCCAGGTTGGATGAGTCCTTGAGCAACCTGTTCTAGTGGGAGGTGTCCCTGCCTATGGCACAGGGGGGTTGGAACTGGCTGAGCTTTGAGGTCTCTTCCAACCTGAAGCATTCTATGATTCTGTGCTCCATGCTGATTTTTTTCACATAAGGTGACCTTGCCAAAAAACTCTACTGGTATAAGCACAAAACCCAGCCTCAACAGGGCCTGATTCACCTTAATGAACCCTGAAGGAAACAGAGCCCTTCCTGCCTTACAACAAGAGGAGGTTTTGGGCTGGCCTGCTGGAGCACAAACCAGATGGACCTGGATTCCAAACGCCTTTATTGGTTTTCCCACAGATTAGTACAGCTGTCCCTAACATTGGGGGGGGGGGGGGTGGGGGGGGGCG
>VWZI01016988.1:16645-32464 GCA_013396835.1 Psilopogon haemacephalus | reverse complement strand
AAAAAAAAAAAAAAAAAAAAAAAAAAAAAGAGCTACAGCCTTGAGGCATTTAAGAGATGTTACTCAAAGTCGAGGATGATTTAATTTGTTTTTAGATCCTTGTCATATTCCCAAATGTAAAGAAAGGTAGGGGGGGGGAGAGGGGGGATGAAAAGCATGAAGCAAAGACATTCTCAGATTCAACTTTGCCAGAGGCTTGTGTGCTTTGCTCTGCTCTCCTCAGACCTCACCTGGAGTTCAGTGTGCAGTTCTGGAGCCCCCAACACAAGCAGGACATGGAAGTGTTGCAGCCAGTGCAGAGGAGGCCACCAAGATGCTCAGAGGGCTGCAACAGCTCTGCTGTGAGGACAGGCTGAGAGAGTTGGGGCTCTGCAGCCTGGAGAAGAGAAGGCTTGCAGGAGACCTTGGAGTGGCCTTGCAGGATCTGAAAGGGGCTAAAGGAAGGCTGGGGAGAGACTGAGCTCATGCCAGCTGCAGGCAACCTCCCTGACCTGGAAGAGACAACTCTTAACATTCCACAGATGCCAAAATCTACCTACGACATTTGATGCCAGACTGGATCAATGTTTTAATTAAGAGAGAACTCTTTAATCCTAGAGTCCTGCCCTGAGTTGCCACTTGCCACTGCATGTGGCTCTGTGTAGCTTTTTGGCCCCTAGTGAGAAGGAAGTTGTTGAGCATGAGAGTGGTGAGAGGTTGGAATGGGTTGCCCCTGCAGGGAGGTGTTTGGGTCCAGATCCCTGGAGGTGTTTTTGGCCAGGCTGGCAGAGGCTGTGGGCAGCCTGCTCTAGGGTAGGGTGTCCCTGGGCATGGCAGGGGGGTTGGAACTGGCTGATCCTTGTGGTCCCTTCCAACCCTGACTGATTCTACGATTCTTTTATTCTGTGTGAGCTGTCTCTAGCCAAACAGATGACCTGGACAGTTCTGATGAGATTTCTTCCCCTGTTTAATGCACACTTCAGCTCACATTTCCAGAAGCTCAAGCAACAGAATCCAGTAAAAGGGTTTTAAAACCTGTTTTCACAAGGACATCAGGGAGGCTGTGGCAGCTCCCTCCCCGGAGGTGTTCAAAGCCAGGCTGGATGAGGTTCTGGGCAGCCTGATGTAGGGTAGGGTGTCCCTATCCATGGCAAGGGGTTTGGAAGTAGATGATCCTTGTGGTCCTTTCCAACACTGACTGATGCTGTGATTCATAGATGACCTGGACAATTCTGATGAGATTTCTTTCTCTGTTCCCTACAGACTTTGGCTCATATTTCCAGCAGCTGAAGCAGCAGAATCTAGTAAAAGGGTTTCCAGTCCTAATTTACATGGACATCATGGAGGTTGTGGTTGCTCCCTCCCTGGAGGTGTTTGCAGCCAGGCTGGCAGAGGCTGTGGGCAGCCTGCTCTAGGGTAGGGTGTCCCTGGGCATGGCAGTGGGGGTTGGAACTGGCTGATCCTTGTGGTCCCTTCCAACCCTGACTGATTCTATGAAACAATCATATTAACTTCAGAGAGATGCTTTTGATGCCTGTTTTGTCATACCTCTGGTAAATTAAACAGTCTGTGGCTCTTTTGACACCTCGAGTTTTGAAGCAATTGTCCTGAATTTGTGATTGGTTTTGTCTGCTTGCTTTATTGTCTCCCACCTAAGTGGGTTTTGTCTTTTCACGACACTGATGCCTTTTATGTAGTGAGGCTCACTTGTGAACTGTCTCATTTGGAACAGGATCTGCTGTTACCAAACAAAGGGAAAAATGTCCTCTTGCCTTCCATTAGGGGAAGGTGTTTACAATGACAGCATCAAGAGGAGCTTTGTTTTGGAGGAAAAGATTCTTATAGAATCATAGAATCAGTCAGGGTTGGAAAGGACAACAAGAATCATCTAGTTCCAACCCCCCTGCCATGCCCAGGGACACCCTACCCTACATCAGGCTGCCCACAGCAGCCTGTGGGACTTAGTGCAATGGGTTAGTTAATTAGAAGGTGGTTAGGTGGTAGATTGGACTGGATGATCTTGGAGGTCTTTTCTAACCTGGCTTATTCTATTCTATTCTATTCTATTCTATTCTATTCTATTCTATTCTATTCTATTCTATTCTATTCCATTCCATTCCATTCCATTCCATTCCATTCCATTCCATTCCATTCCATTCCATTCCATTCCATTCTATTCCATTCCATTCTTTTCTATGAGCCTGGATGAGGCACTTAGTGCCATGGGTTAGTTAATGAGAAGGGTTAGGTGATAGGTTGGACTGGATGATCCCAGAGGTCTGGTCTATTCTATTCTATTCTTTTCTAGTCTAGTCTAGTCTAGTCTAGTCTATTTTATTCTATATTCTATTCTATTCCATTCCATTCTTTTCTATGAGCCTGGATGAGGCACTTAGTGCCATGTGTTGGTTAATGAGAAGGGTTAGGTGATAAGTTGGACTCTATGATCTCAGAGGTCTTTCCCAACCTGCCTTGATTCTGTGATTCTGGGTCTCCATCCTTGCAGATAGCGAAGATACAGTCTGGGCTGGTCTTGCAATGTGCACTTTTGGCAGCTCTGTCTAAGCAGAGGGGTTGGACCAGATGACCTCCAGAGATGCCTTCCAACCCCAGCAATTCTGTAATTATTACTACATGTTTTTAAAATCAATGCATAATCTATTAGTTTGCAGCTTTAAACAGGTTTAAACCCTGGAAGCTGATGCAGCCACGAGCTCTGCTGAGGAGAATTTGGCCTCTCTGACTTACACAATCATCCCCCACCAATAGATGTCTGTGCAGTAGATGGAGCTGACTGCAGATATCATCACCCAAATGGTGAATTAGGGTTGGAATGGGTTTATCTAAGCTGTGCTGCTTCACACATTCTGCTTGCTTGCTGCATTAGCTGCTTCTTGCCTTATTACCCTATAAAGCTCTAAATGTTTTGGCACTTGGTGGCTGCAGAGAATTGGTTTTCCACAGCTGATACCTCTGCTGCTGCTGCAATTAGTGTTAATGTGTGAACTAGCAACAGTTTTAGAGGAGAGAGGGTGAAGCAGAAACAGCTCATGAACAGCAATAATCCATATATATCCTTCCTGGAATGGTGGTGGGGGGGGCCACATCCCAGGAGGTGTTTGCAGCCAGGCTGTTTAAACCATCACCCCTCATCCTTGGCACAACAGGCCCTGCCCAAAAGTCCCTCTGGAGCTTTCCTGTAGACCCTCTTTAATTTCTGAAAGGCCACCAGAAAGTCTCCCTGAAGACTTCTCTTCTTCAGGCTGAATAAGCCCTCCCATCATTGCTGGACCCTGGAATGGGTTGCCCAGGGAGGTGTTTGGGGGCAGATCCCTGGAGGTGTTTTTGGCCAGGCTGGCAGAGGCTGTGGGCAGCCTGCTCTAGGGCAGGGTGTCCCTGGGCATGGCAGGGGGGTTGGAACTGGCTGATCCTTGTGGTCCCTTCCAACCCTGGCTGATTCTGTGTTTCTTTTATTCTGTGTGAGCTGTCTCTACTCAAACAGATGACCTGGACAATTCTGATGAGATTTCTTTCTCTGTTCCATGCAGACTTTAGCTCACATTTCCAGCAGCTCAAGCAACAGAATCCAGTAAAAGGGTTTTAAAACCTGTTTTCACAAGGACATCAGGGAGGTTGTGGCTGCTCCCTCCCTGGAGGTGTTCAAAGCCAGGTTGGATGAGGTTCTGGGCAGCCTGATGTAGGGTAGGGTGTCCCTGCCCATGGCAAGGGGTTTGGAAGTAGATGATCCTTGTGGTCCTTTCCAACACTGACTGATTCTATGATTTACAGATGACCTGGACAATTCTGATGAGATTTCTTTCTCTGTTCTATATAGACTTTATCTCACATTTCCAGCAGCTGAAGCAGCAGAATCTAGTAAAAGGGTTTCCAATCCTATTTTTACAAGGACATCATGGAGGTTGTGGCTGCTCACATCCTGGAGCTGTTGAAGGCCAGGTTGGATGAGGCTCTGAGCGATCCATTCTAGTGGGAGGTGTCCCTGCCTATGGCACAGGGGGGTTGGAACTGGCTGAGCTTTGAGGTCCCTTGCAACCTAAACCAGTCTATGATGAAGATTCATGTGTAAGTACCTGTGCTGGTGTAGACTTTAGGGACTCACAGGGCAAATGAAGAATTCAAAAGCTGCACACCCAGCCAAGTTGCACACGCACTATATACAAATGTTTGATCCTGATCCTCATGGTGAGACACTGGCACAGGCTGCCCAGGGAGGTTGTGGCTGCTCCCTCCCTGGAGGTGTTCAGGACCAGGTTGGATGAGTCCTTGAGTGATTTGTTCTAGTGGGAGGTGTCCCTGCCTATGGCACAGGGGGGGTGGAACTGGCTGAGCTTTGAGTTCTCTTCCAACCTAAACCATTCAATGATTCGATTCTATTCTATTCTAGGTGATAGGTTGGACTGGATGATCTTGGAGATCACTTCCAACCTGGCCTATGCTCTTCTATTCTATTGAGCAACCTGTTCTAGTGGGAGGTGTCCTTGCCTATGGCACAGGGGGGTTGGAACTGGCTGAGCTTTGAGGTCACTTCCAACCTAAATCATTCTATTATTCTATTCTATTCTATTCTAGGTGATAGGTTGGACTGCATGATCTTGGAGGTCACTTCTAACCTGGCCTATGTTCTTCTATTGAGCGACCTGTTCTAGTGGGAGGTGTCTCTGCCTATGGCACAGGGGGGCTGGAACTGGCTGATGTCTGAGGTCTCTTCTAACCTAAACCATTCTATGAGTCTATGATTCTAGGACTTCAGTGCCTCAGTCGAGACACGATGAGCTCAGAATGCAGTGAGGTAGATTTCAGTCAGTAAGGGAAGACTTTCTCCCACTTCAGCCCATGGGATAATCCAGAGTGTACTGTCTTTGAGTGTGTGTGTTTGTGTTTTATTGGGGTAGAAAAGGGTCAGCTAACCAGCCCTGACAAGGCAATGTCAAAAGCATCTCACTTGAAGGGAAGCAATTTTGGCTCTGCCGCCTTCCCGTCTTGCCTCCGTGTCAAGATCTTGATAAACTCAAGAAACAAGTCTGGAAAAAAAACCAAAAAGGTGAGATTCAGCTGAAGGAAACATTCACATTCCTCTCTACATCCAACAGGGATATGCCAACACAGGACAGGCAGTAGATGACAGCTCTGAACAAAAGGATTGGCAGCTCACAGGACGAGCGCGGAGGAGCTTGGAGCTGCAGCACAAACGCCATATGCTGCAGTGGGATGTGGAAAGAGGGAGACAACCTGCACTGCCTCCTGTTCAACACACCATGGAGAGGTTGTGCTACCAAGGTATGAAAGGCTGCTGCTGACTATCAGCCTGCAGAAGAGAAGGCTTCCAGGAGACCTTATAGCAGCCTTCCAGTATCTGAAGGGGGCTACAGGAGGGCTGGGGAGGGACAGTTGACAAGGTCTGGTAATGACAGGATGAAGAGGAAGGGGTTCAAACTGGCAGAGGGGAGATTTAAACAGGATATAAGGAGAGAGATATTTGCAATGAGGGTGGTGAGACGCTGGCACAGGTTGCCCAGGGAGGTTGTGGCTGCTCCCTCCCTGGAGGTGTTCAAGGTCAGGTTGGATGAGTGCTTGATTGAAACTGGATGTTAGGAAGAAGTTCCTTGCAGTGAGGGTGGTGAGACACTGGCACAGGTTGCCCAGGGAGGCTGTGGAGCACAGAATCACCCAATGTGATCTTTGATCATATTGGGTGATTCTGTGCTCCACAACCCCCTTGGAGGTGTTCAAGGCCACGTTGGATGAGTGCTTGAGTGACATGTTCTAGTGGGAGGTGTCCCTGCCTATGGCACGGGAGGGCTGGAACTGGCTGAGCTTTGAGGTCCCTTCCAACCTAAACCAGCCTATGATGAAGATTCATGTGTAAGTACCTGTGCTGGTGTAGACTTTAGGGAGTCACAGTGCAAATGAAGAATCCAAAAGCTGCACACCCAGCCTAGTTGCACACACAGTATAGAAAAAATGTTTGATCCTGATCCTCATGGTGAGACAATGGCACAGGTTGCCCAGGAGTTTGTGGCTGCTCCCTTCCCGAAGGTGTTGAAGGTCAGGTTGGATGAGTGCTTGAGTGACCTGTTCTAGTGGGAGGTGTCCCTGCCTATGGCACAGGGGGGTTGGAACTGGATGATCTTTGAGGTCCTTTCCAACCTTAACCATTCTATGATTCTATGTTAGGAGGAAGTTTGCGATGAGGGCGGTGAGACACTGGCACAGGTTGCCCAGGGAGGTTGTGGCTGCTCCCTCCCTGGAGGTGTTCAAGGCCAGGCTGGATGAGGTCTTGAGCAACCTGTTCTAGTGGGAGGTGTCCCTGCCTATGGCACAGGGCGGTTGGAACTGGCTGAGCTATGAGCTCCCTTCCAACCTAAACCACTCTATGATTCCAGGTCAAGTGCTTGGCAAGAACTGTGAGCAGAGCACTCGTTCTGGCAGCAGACCCAAAGAGCAGAGCCTGGCTAATTGATTGCTGTCTGAATTCCAGTTAAAACATTTAATAAATCCTTCCTTTTCTGCTGGGTTCTGCACAATATGTGGCCCATGCAAGTGGCCAGCTGGTTAAGATTGCAACACTGTGCTGCTCAGCACGTTGGCTGGCCAGCCAGCCTGCAGAGGATGCAAGCTGCCAAGCTGTCTGAGTGGATGGGACAGAACAGCAAGAAAATCAGGAGGGCATGGCAGGAAAAGGAGGTGGAGAGGGAGCAGCAAGGATGGAAGAGAAAGGAAGTGGTTTAGGAGCCAGGAGAGGCAGGCTGCAGATATGGCTTATTAAGTGAATCACAGAACATTAGGTGCTGGAAGGGACCTCCAGAGATCATCCAGACCAACCCCCATGGTCATCAGGATACCCTTAGGGTAGTCCACACAGGAACACATCCAGATGGGTTTGCAAAGTCTCCAGGGAAGGAGACTCCACAACCTCTCAGGACAGCCTGCTCCAGGGCTCTGCTTCTCTGATTAGACAATTACAAAATCACAGAATTAGAGGCTGGAAGAGACCTCCAGAGATCATCCAGTCCAATCCCCCTACCAAGGCAGGATCTCTTAGGGTAGTCCACACAGGATTGCATCCTGAACTGTGTGTGTTTGGAAAGTCTCCAGGGAAGGAGATTCCACAAAATCTCTGGACAGCCTGCTCCAGGGCTCTGCTTCTCTGATTAGAGAATTACAGAATTACAGGCTGGAAGAGACCTCCAGAGATCATCCAGTCCAAGCTCACTGCTAGGCAGGATCCCTTAGGGTAGTTCCCACAGGAAACCTGCTTATTTTGAACCCATTCCTCTGTAATGGGTTGCCCAAGGAGGTGTTTGGGGCCACATCCCTGGAGGTGTTTGCAGCCAGGCTGGCAGAGGATGTGGGCAGCCTGCTCTAGGGTAGGGTGTCCCTGGGCATGGCAAGGGGGTTGGAGCTGGCTGATCCTTGTGGTCTCTTCCAACCCTGACTGATTCTATGATTCTTTTATTCTTAGTTTCTCATCTCATTTTGTTAATGTATCAGCTAATGTTGCTGCACATGAAGGAAGGGAGAGGATGGAGCAAAGATAAAGCAATTTTGCTCACCACATAATTAGAATCATAGAATGGTTTAGGTTGGAAGGGACTTCAAGGCTCTTCCAGCTCCAAGCCCCCCTAAACGGTCCAGAGAATGGCAGCAAGGTTGAGGAGGTGCCTGGAGCACAGCCCTGTGAGGAGAGGCTGAGGGAGCTGGGGGTGTGCAGCCTGCAGAAGAGGAGGCTCAGGGCAGAGCTCATTGCTGTCTACAACTACTTGAAAGGAGGTTGTAGCCAGGTGGGGTTGGGCTCTTCTGCCAGGCAGCCAGCAACAGAATGAGGTGACAAAGTCTCAAGCTGTGGCAGGGGAGGTCTAGGCTGGATGGTAGGAGGAAGTTCTTCACAGAGAGTAGGAACTAGGGTCAGAGGAATTGTTGTCTATCCACAGAATCATAAAACCAGTCAGAGTCGGAAGGGACCACAAGGATCACCCAGTTCCAACCCTCCTGCTATGGGCAGGGACACCCTACTATAGATCAGGCTGGCCAGAGCAGTCCACAAAAAGGCAGAAAAAAAAAAACAAAAAAAACAACCACCTATGTATGGAATAGTAACTGACTCTCTGCTTCCATCTAGGATCTCTCCTTCTTTCTTCTATAATGCAACAGCACAGAAGTGCTGCAGGCACTTAGCTCCTGCTGAAGAGGGTGAAACCTAAGACTTCTGCAAGCACTGCCCTCCAAAACACCTTCTGAGCCTCTCCCAAGGCTTTTCCTTTTGAAATCAGGACCTTCCTTTGCAGTGCTGTTCTGCTGCCTCAGGAAAGGGTTTTTAACAAGGGCTTGTAAGGATACGATGAGAGGGAATGGACTGAAGTTTGAGGAGGGCAGAATGAGGCTGGAGAATAGGAAGAAATTCTTTATATTGAGGGGGTTCTGGAGCCCCCAACACAAGAAGGACATGAAACTGTTGGAGACAGTCCAGAGTTGGCAACAAAGATGCTCAGAGGGCTGCAGCAGCTCTGCTCTGAGGACAGGCCGAGAGAGTTGGGGGTTTGCAGAATGGAGAAGAGAAGGGTTGGAGGAGACCTTTAGTAGCCTTCCAGCATCCGAAGGGGGCCTGCAGGAGGGCTGGGGAGGGACTATGGACAAGGTCTTGTAATGACAGGATGAGGAGGAATGGATTTAAACTGGCAGAGGGAAGATTGAAACTGGATGTTAGGAGGAAGTTCTTAACAGTGAGGGTGGTGAGACACTGGCACAGGTTGCCCAGGGAGGCTGTGGAGCACAGAACCACCCAATGTGATCTATGATCACATTGGGTGGTTCTGTGCTACACAACCTCCCTGGAGGTGTTGAAGGCGAGGCTGGATAAGTGCTTAATCACAGTAAATGATTCCAGATGAATGCTTTGTGAGCTTTGTTTCTATCAGTCTTCTGCTGAGATGTGACAGCATTTCAGGGGGAAAAAAAAAAGATCTCTAGTATTAGTTGGGGCTTTTCAGCCTGGAGAAGAGAAGGCTTCCAGGAGACCTTATAGTAGCCTTCCAGTATCTGAAAGGGGCTACAGGAGGGCTGGGGAAGGACTACTGACAAGGTCTTGTAATGACAGGATGAGGAGGAATGGGTTTAAAGTGGCAGAGGAGAGATTGAAACTGGATGTTAGGAGGAAGTTCTTAACAGTGAGGGTGGTGAGACACTGGCACAGGTTGCCCAGGGAGGCTGTGGAGCACAGAATCACCCAATGTGATCATAGAACACATTGGGTGATTCTGTGCTCCACAACCTCCCTGGAGGTGTTCAAGGCCAGGCTGGATGAGACCCTTGAGTGATCTATTCTAGTGGGAGGTGTCCCTGCCTATGGCAGAGGGGGGTTGGAACTGGCTGAGCTTTGAGGTCTCTTCCAACCTAAACCACTCTATGATTCTATGTTAGGAGGAAGTTCTTTGCAATGAAGGTGGTGAGACACTGGCACAGGTTGCCCAGGGAGGTTGTGGCTGCTCCCTGCCTGGAGATGTTCAAGGCCAGGCTGGATGAGGCCTTGAGTGACCTGTTCTAGTGGGAGGTGTCCCTGCCTATGGCACAGGGGGGTTGGAACTGTCTGAGCTTTGAGGTCCCATCCAACCTAAACCATTCTCTGACTCTATGGAGCTGACTGCTGCTCACATTACTTCAGCTGCACATCAGAGCCTGTTCAGGTTTCAAAACATGCTGGAGAATTAATTGCACTCCTCTTTTTAACATGATTAAAATCCTAGGTAATATTTAGACACCCTGTATCTGCTTCAACAGTTTCCACTCTGCCCTCCCTTTAGTTCTTTCTACAGGCAATTAAAAAAAAGAAACAAAAAAAAAACAAAACCAAAAAACCCCAACATGACTGAAGTTCTTCAATCTCAGCCAAACAGGTTGATGAGTGTTAACAGAGAACATTTATTCCAGCCTTTAATTAAGCCTGGCAGGCTGGAATCATGAATCTGTGCTTTGAAACTACACAAGCTGTCATGAACATCTAAAACCTGACAACTCAATCTCGCTCTAGGTGGATGTCTGTGTCAGAATGCAGCCTTCTGGAAGCTGCCTTTTAAATTGCCTCTCCTCTGTTTATGACATAACAGAAACCATTAAGGATTTGCCCCAGCAGAAGGGGCAATCCCAAGCACAACTCCAGGCTGGGTGGGGAATGGCTGAGAGCAGCCCTGAGGAACAGGACCTGAGGGTCTGGGGTGATGCAAAGCTGAAGATGAGGCTGCAGTGTGAGTGCAGCCCAGACAGCAACTGTGTGCTGGGCTGCAGCAAGAGCAGCTGTGGGCAGCAGGGCAAGGGAGGGGATTCTGCATCTTTGCTCTGCTCTCCTCACACCCCACCTGCAGCACTGTCTGCAGCTCTGCAGCCCCCAGCACAAGCAGCACATGCAAGTGGTGGAGCCAGTGCAGAGGAGGCCACCAAGATGCTGAGAGGGCTGCAGCAGCTGTGCTCTGAACATAGGCTGAGAGAGTTGGGGCTGTGCAGCCTGGAGAAGAGAAGGCTTCCAGGAGATCTTGGAGTGGCCTTGCAGGACCTGAAGTGGGCTACAGGAAGGCTGGGGAGGGAGTACTGATGATGTCTTGTAATGACAGGAAGAGGAGGAATGGGTTTAAATTGGCAGAGGGGAGATTGAAACTGGTTGTTAGGAGGAAGTTGTTTGTAGTGAGGGTGGAGAGACACTGGCACAGGTTGCCCAGGGAGGTTGTGGATCACAGAATCACCAACATTGATCAAAGATCCCATTGGGTGATTCTGTGCTTCACAACCTCTCTAGAGGTGTTCAAGGCCAGGCTAGATGAGGCCTTGAGCAACCTGTTTTAGTGGGAGGTGTCCTTCCCTGTGGCATAGGGGTTTGTAATCATGAAATCATAGATTTTGTGTCTTGATCTGTAACCTACAGTTCTAGGATACTGCAACGATGCAAATAAACATACAGTGTCTCAAGTCCCAATGCAGAAAAACATCTTACTCTCACCTGGGACAGCATTAACATGAAGGAATTTTATTAAGTAGGCAGAATATTGACACAGGGGTTTTGCAGTTCTACTGGAATCCATTCAGTAGAACTGAGAACACAACTGAGTCCCTCAGATGAAATCTTGGAATCAGTCAGGGTTTGGAGAGACCACAAGGATCAGCCAGTTCCAATCCCCCTGCCATGCCCAGGGACATCCTACCCTAGATCAGGCTGCCACAGCCTCTGCCAGCCTGGCTGCAAACACCTCTAGGGATGTGGCCCCAAACACCTCCCTGGGCAACCCATTCCAGCCTCTCACCACTCTCATGCTCAACAACTTCCTCCTCACCTCCAATCTGAATCTCCCCACCTCCAGCTTTGCTCCATTCCCCCTAGTCCTGACACTGCCTGATAGCCTCAAAAGTCCCTTCCCAGCTTTTTTTGCAGGTCCCCTTCAGATCCTGGAAGGCCACAAGAAGGCCACCTGGGAGCCTCCTCTTCTCCAGCCTGCACAGCCCCAACTCTTTCAGTCTGTGCTCACAGCAGAGGTGCTGCAGCCCTCTGAGCATCCGCTGGACATCTCCAGCATGTCCACATCCCTCTTGTCCCTGGATGCAGTACTCCAGATGGGGTGTCAGCAGGGCAGAGTAAAGGGGGAGAATCACCTTCGTGGCCCTACTGGCCACACTTCTCCTGATGCAGTCCAGGCTCTGCTTAACTTTCTGATGACCCTTGAGGTTCTTTCCAACCTCAACCATTCTATTCTGTGATTATATTCAATTCTATTCCATGAAGACAGAGCAAGCCCCAGTGTGATCCTGCTTTGGCCAAATGCAGCCTTTTCATCTTGAGAGGTCATTTTAAACACTGATAGGCAAGAAAATCTGATTTGCCTTCTCCAGCTCATGCAAATCTTTAACAGAGAGCCACTGCTGAAAGAAACAATTGGCCAAACTGCATTATCCTGTGTGATTCTGATAGGTTATGCAGTGAGTGCTGCTACTGGTTTCCTTGTGAATGTCTCTGCAAGCAATTCAGCCTCTGGGGGGTGGAAATAATTTCATTTTAATAGGTTTTGCTGGAGGAGTGCCAGAGTTACAGGCAGCAGCATATAGGAGGGAAGAGGAATTCTACAAGCAGCAATTTGTGTGCCTTGAGACCCTGAATTCTTTTTCTGGAAGAGGAAAAAAAAAAAGCTCCCAAAAAATTAGGAGCAGGAAAATCTTTCCAGGAGTCATCTATATTGCAGCTCTTGGTGAATGTCTGGGAGCAGGATTTGGTACCCAAGCAGGGCAGCCCTCAGGTGGGAGTTATCTCAGGTGCTCTGCCTAACCCAAACTACAGAATGGGCTCTCAGTAACCTGCCAAGGGAACACAAAGGGAACAGGCAGCTCCTTGCAAGCCTTTGCTGCTTGTCAGCAACTGGATTTCTTCCCATGACAGCTCTGCAGGTGACAGTGAATCATAGACTGGTTTAGGTTGGAAGAAACCTCAAAGCTCAGCCAGTCCCAAAACCCCTGTGCCATAGGCGGGGACACCTCCCACTAGAACAGGTCACAGAATCATAGAATCAGTCGTGGTCAGAAGGGACCTCAAAGCTCAGCCAGTCCCAAAACCCCTGTGCCACAGGCAGGGACACCTCCCACTAGAACAGGTCGCTCAAGGACTCATCCAACCTGGCCTTGAACCCCCTCCAGGAAGGGAGCAGCCACAACCTCCCTGGGCAACCTGTGCCAGTGTCTCACCACCCTCACTGTGAAGAACTTCCTGCTAACATCCATTTTCTATCTCCCCTCTGCCACTTTAAACCTATTCCTCCTCATCCTCTCATTGCAAGACCTTGTCAATATTCCCTCCACAGCCCTTCTGTAGCCCCCTTCAGATCCTGCAAGGACACTCCAAGATCTCCTGGCAGCCTTCTCTTCTCCAGGCTGCACAGCCCCAACTCTCTCAGCCTATGTTCAGAGCACAGCTGCTGCAGCCCTCTCAGCATCTTGGTGGCCTCCTCTGCACTGGCTCCACCACTTGCATGTGCTGCTTGTGCTGGGGGCTGCAGAGCTGCAGACAGTGCTGCAGGTGGGGTGTGAGGAGAGCAGAGCCAAGGGGCACAATCCCCTCCCTTGCCCTGCTGCCCACAGCTGCTCCTGCTGCAGCCCAGCACACAGTTGCTGTCTGGGCTGCACTCACACTGCAGCCTCATCTTGAGCTTTGCATCAGCCCAGACCCCCAGGTCCATTCCTCAGGGCTGCTCTCAGCCATTCCCCACCCAGCCTGGAGCTGTGCTTGGGATTGCACCCACCCAGCTGCAGGACCTTACACTTGGCCTTGTTGAATGCCCTGAGGTTGGCCTGGGCACAGCTCTGCAGCCTGTGCAGCTGCCTCTGGATGGCATTTCTGACATCCAGTCTGAACTTTTCTTCATGTCCATCATCTGTGGTCTGCTGACTTTATTCCTATGTGAGGAGTTCCATTTTTCATCCTAATCTCTTCACAGGTCCTGGGAAGCTGCCTTTGAAGCCAACTCTTTCCAGATGAAAACTTCAGCCCAGGTTCCAGAGCCTCTGCTTCTCCTCAAAGAGTAAGTTTTCCAACTTAGGGGTTCTCTACTGAACATGCTTCTTCATCAGCTCAGTCCCCAACCTGTCCTGCTCCCTGGGGTTGTTCTTTCATAGGTGGCAGACTCTACACTTGCCCTTGCTGAATTCCATTCCACTTCTCCCTGCCTACCCCTCCAGCCTGTCCCAGTCTGTGTGAATGGCAGCACATCTTCCTGCTGTGACAGACACTCCACCCAGCCTGGTGTCACCAGGAAACTTGCTGACATCATCACCTGCTAAACATTTCTGGCTCTGAAACCACACAACAGTAGCTTTTGCTGAACAAAATAAAAACAACACTGTAAGCTGCTGTAATGCAATTAATATCCTGTGACATTGCCACTGGAAACTTGGCAGCTCCACTCCCCTCCACACTATTTCATGTGGTGAGACCTTACAAGGTCCTGGGCTGCAGCAGAAGTGTGGGCAGCAGGGCCAGGGAGGTGATTCTCCCCCTCTGCTATGCTCTGCTGAGACCCCACCTGGAGTACTGCATCCAGTGCTGGAGCCCCTGGGACAAGAGGAATGTGGACATGCTTGAGCATGGCCATAGAAGGGCCACAAGGATGCTCAGAGGGCTGCAGCACCTCTGCTATGAGGACAGACTGAAAGGGTTGGGGTTGTGCAGGCTGGAGAAGAGGAGGCTCCCAGGTGACCTCCTTGTGGCCTTCCAGGATCTGAAGGGGATCTGCAAAAAAGCTGGGGAGGGACTTTTGAGGCTCTCAGGGAGTGACAGGACTAGGGGGAATGGAGCAAAGCTGGAGGTGGGGAGATTCAGATTGGATGTGAGGAGGAAGTTGTTGAGCATGAGAGTGGTGAGAGCCTGGAGTTGGTACCTCCTTGGGCAACCCATTGGCGGCCATCAAGCCAGTTCTTTATCCATCTGGTGGTCCCCAGCCTTCAGTAAATCACTTTGGGTGGGCAACCATCAGTTTGGAACGAAATAAACTGCTGATCAGGATGGCAGTATCAGCTTTCCAGCTACTTTTAACTAAATCAGTGTTTCCCCTATGGAAAAAAGGGCATCTTAGGAGACCAAACTTAGGAGAAGGGAGAGCAAAACGCTCACAGTGCAGCCTCATCCAACACGATTTTGTGAGATATTCAAATTTTGTAAGATATTCAAACATGTAACTGAGTTTTGCATTTTCTTCTGGCAAAAAGAAAGCTGTCAAAACGAGGCAAGTAAAAGACACAAGCAGATCTTTTTTCTTGCTGCTTAAGCCTGCTGCTCCATTAACATCCCTCCCAGCAGCAGCACGCAAATCAAAGGCTCTGCGTTCCACACCTGTAGCTAAGAGACTTCTTTTCTAGTTTGTGACAGCAGGAAAGGCAACGTAGTTATTAGCTCTGCGAGGAGGAGAGCGTTTTCTGCAAGCTCTTTTTTTCCTTTGCAACCTTTTAACTAATGCCAGCAGCTTTGCCAAGTGAGAGGCTTTAACTCTTTATATCATTTAGGGTGCCGAGTGAGAGGCTTTAACTCTTTATATCATTTAAGGTGACAAAACGCGCACAGTGCTGCAGCTCCAGGAACTCCGCCGTGTCTGAGAGCAGCTGCGGACGACGCAAAAGGCAGCGCAGCGCAGCGCAAGCAGAACGCAGAACCTCAGCCCTGCCGCAGGCAACTCCGATCAAGGTAGGCAGCGCTCCCGGGGCGCCAAACGTCTCCTCCACAAAGCGAACAACTTCTTCTAGCAGCGCGGTGTGCTCGGCTTCTTCACGGCTTGTGCTGTGTCTCGGAGGCAGCTCCCTTCGCAGCCGGACCCCGCGGGCTCGGTGCTGCCTGCGCCGCTCCGAGCTGGCTCCGCCGCGGCGGTGGCGGCCTCCGCGCTCTGGAGTTTTGCGGCGCGGCCGCCAGGCGGCGCCATAAGGAGCGGGGGCGCTCCGGCCGGGAGCGGCGGGGAGGGAGCGGCGGCGACAATGCAATTGATGTCCTGGGACATTGCCACTGGAAACTCGGCAGCTCCGCTCCCCTCCACGCTATTTCAGGTGGTGAGACCTTACAAGGTCCGGCGCTGTCCGCCGGTCACTCACCATGCTGGCTTCCGAGACCACGTCGCTGCTGGCGATCTCTATCCGCACGCCTACATCCACGGGCGGACCTGCGGGGTGGGATGCGGCGTTAACGGGATTGGGGGCATCCGGGGGAACGGGGCTCACCTGTAAAGTCGGGCCGTAGGTGGATGTCGTAACCCTGGAGCAGCCGGTAGAGCGTCTCCTTCACGTATGGCATGATGCTGGGCTCACTACAGCTTG